>CACVBM020000749.1:0-10629 GCA_902728155.2 Microthlaspi erraticum
TGAACATGGATTAATAGGTTCTACACATGACTATGAGGACAAACATGAGTGAAACGGTCTCAATCCAAGGGAGGAACATCAAATGGACCTAATTTGGGAACCGGAAGAGGTAAGGAGTCCGAAATGTACCTCTGTGACTCCACATTGTGGAAACTCACTTGTAGTGTATAAGATGAACTAGATGGACCCATACTTACCCAAACATGGATTAATAGGTTCTACACATGACTATGAGGACAAACATGAGTGAAACGGTCTCAATCCAAGGGAGGAACATCAAATGGACCTAATTTGGGAACCGGAAGAGGTAAGGAGTCCGAAATGTACCTCTGTGACTCCACATTGTGGAAACTCACTTGTAGTGTATAAGATGAACTAGATGGACCCATACTTACCCAAACATGGATTAATAGGTTCTACACATGACTATGAGGACAAACATGAGTGAAACGGTCTCAATCCAAGGGAGGAACATCAAATGGACCTAATTTGGGAACCGGAAGAGGTAAGGAGTCCGAAATGTACCTCTGTGACTCCACATTGTGGAAACTCACTTGTAGTGTATAAGATGAACTAGATGGACCCATACTTACCCAAACATGGATTAATAGGTTCTACACATGACTATGAGGACAAACATGAGTGAAACGGTCTCAATCCAAGGGAGGAACATCAAATGGACCTAATTTGGGAACCGGAAGAGGTAAGGAGTCCGAAATGTACCTCTGTGACTCCACATTGTGGAAACTCACTTGTAGTGTATAAGATGAACTAGATGGACCCATACTTACCCAAACATGGATTAATAGGTTCTACACATGACTATGAGGACAAACATGAGTGAAACGGTCTCAATCCAAGGGAGGAACATCAAATGGACCTAATTTGGGAACCGGAAGAGGTAAGGAGTCCGAAATGTACCTCTGTGACTCCACATTGTGGAAACTCACTTGTAGTGTATAAGATGAACTAGATGGACCCATACTTACCCAAACATGGATTAATAGGTTCTACACATGACTATGAGGACAAACATGAGTGAAACGGTCTCAATCCAAGGGAGGAACATCAAATGGACCTAATTTGGGAACCGGAAGAGGTAAGGAGTCCGAAATGTACCTCTGTGACTCCACATTGTGGAAACTCACTTGTAGTGTATAAGATGAACTAGATGGACCCATACTTACCCAAACATGGATTAATAGGTTCTACACATGACTATGAGGACAAACATGAGTGAAACGGTCTCAATCCAAGGGAGGAACATCAAATGGACCTAATTTGGGAACCGGAAGAGGTAAGGAGTCCGAAATGTACCTCTGTGACTCCACATTGTGGAAACTCACTTGTAGTGTATAAGATGAACTAGATGGACCCATACTTACCCAAACATGGATTAATAGGTTCTACACATGACTATGAGGACAAACATGAGTGAAACGGTCTCAATCCAAGGGAGGAACATCAAATGGACCTAATTTGGGAACCGGAAGAGGTAAGGAGTCCGAAATGTACCTCTGTGACTCCACATTGTGGAAACTCACTTGTAGTGTATAAGATGAACTAGATGGACCCATACTTACCCAAACATGGATTAATAGGTTCTACACATGACTATGAGGACAAACATGAGTGAAACGGTCTCAATCCAAGGGAGGAACATCAAATGGACCTAATTTGGGAACCGGAAGAGGTAAGGAGTCCGAAATGTACCTCTGTGACTCCACATTGTGGAAACTCACTTGTAGTGTATAAGATGAACTAGATGGACCCATACTTACCCAAACATGGATTAATAGGTTCTACACATGACTATGAGGACAAACATGAGTGAAACGGTCTCAATCCAAGGGAGGAACATCAAATGGACCTAATTTGGGAACCGGAAGAGGTAAGGAGTCCGAAATGTACCTCTGTGACTCCACATTGTGGAAACTCACTTGTAGTGTATAAGATGAACTAGATGGACCCATACTTACCCAAACATGGATTAATAGGTTCTACACATGACTATGAGGACAAACATGAGTGAAACGGTCTCAATCCAAGGGAGGAACATCAAATGGACCTAATTTGGGAACCGGAAGAGGTAAGGAGTCCGAAATGTACCTCTGTGACTCCACATTGTGGAAACTCACTTGTAGTGTATAAGATGAACTAGATGGACCCATACTTACCCAAACATGGATTAATAGGTTCTACACATGACTATGAGGACAAACATGAGTGAAACGGTCTCAATCCAAGGGAGGAACATCAAATGGACCTAATTTGGGAACCGGAAGAGGTAAGGAGTCCGAAATGTACCTCTGTGACTCCACATTGTGGAAACTCACTTGTAGTGTATAAGATGAACTAGATGGACCCATACTTACCCAAACATGGATTAATAGGTTCTACACATGACTATGAGGACAAACATGAGTGAAACGGTCTCAATCCAAGGGAGGAACATCAAATGGACCTAATTTGGGAACCGGAAGAGGTAAGGAGTCCGAAATGTACCTCTGTGACTCCACATTGTGGAAACTCACTTGTAGTGTATAAGATGAACTAGATGGACCCATACTTACCCAAACATGGATTAATAGGTTCTACACATGACTATGAGGACAAACATGAGTGAAACGGTCTCAATCCAAGGGAGGAACATCAAATGGACCTAATTTGGGAACCGGAAGAGGTAAGGAGTCCGAAATGTACCTCTGTGACTCCACATTGTGGAAACTCACTTGTAGTGTATAAGATGAACTAGATGGACCCATACTTACCCAAACATGGATTAATAGGTTCTACACATGACTATGAGGACAAACATGAGTGAAACGGTCTCAATCCAAGGGAGGAACATCAAATGGACCTAATTTGGGAACCGGAAGAGGTAAGGAGTCCGAAATGTACCTCTGTGACTCCACATTGTGGAAACTCACTTGTAGTGTATAAGATGAACTAGATGGACCCATACTTACCCAAACATGGATTAATAGGTTCTACACATGACTATGAGGACAAACATGAGTGAAACGGTCTCAATCCAAGGGAGGAACATCAAATGGACCTAATTTGGGAACCGGAAGAGGTAAGGAGTCCGAAATGTACCTCTGTGACTCCACATTGTGGAAACTCACTTGTAGTGTATAAGATGAACTAGATGGACCCATACTTACCCAAACATGGATTAATAGGTTCTACACATGACTATGAGGACAAACATGAGTGAAACGGTCTCAATCCAAGGGAGGAACATCAAATGGACCTAATTTGGGAACCGGAAGAGGTAAGGAGTCCGAAATGTACCTCTGTGACTCCACATTGTGGAAACTCACTTGTAGTGTATAAGATGAACTAGATGGACCCATACTTACCCAAACATGGATTAATAGGTTCTACACATGACTATGAGGACAAACATGAGTGAAACGGTCTCAATCCAAGGGAGGAACATCAAATGGACCTAATTTGGGAACCGGAAGAGGTAAGGAGTCCGAAATGTACCTCTGTGACTCCACATTGTGGAAACTCACTTGTAGTGTATAAGATGAACTAGATGGACCCATACTTATCCAAACATGGATTAATAGGTTCTACACATGACTATGAGGACAAACATGAGTGAAACGGTCTCAATCCAAGGGAGGAACATCAAATGGACCTAATTTGGGAACCGGAAGAGGTAAGGAGTCCGAAATGTACCTCTGTGACTCCACATTGTGGAAACTCACTTGTAGTGTATAAGATGAACTAGATGGACCCATACTTACCCAAACATGGATTAATAGGTTCTACACATGACTATGAGGACAAACATGAGTGAAACGGTCTCAATCCAAGGGAGGAACATCAAATGGACCTAATTTGGGAACCGGAAGAGGTAAGGAGTCCGAAATGTACCTCTGTGACTCCACATTGTGGAAACTCACTTGTAGTGTATAAGATGAACTAGATGGACCCATACTTATCCAAACATGGATTAATAGGTTCTACACATGACTATGAGGACAAACATGAGTGAAACGGTCTCAATCCAAGGGAGGAACATCAAATGGACCTAATTTGGGAACCGGAAGAGGTAAGGAGTCCGAAATGTACCTCTGTGACTCCACATTGTGGAAACTCACTTGTAGTGTATAAGATGAACTAGATGGACCCATACTTACCCAAACATGGATTAATAGGTTCTACACATGACTATGAGGACAAACATGAGTGAAACGGTCTCAATCCAAGGGAGGAACATCAAATGGACCTAATTTGGGAACCGGAAGAGGTAAGGAGTCCGAAATGTACCTCTGTGACTCCACATTGTGGAAACTCACTTGTAGTGTATAAGATGAACTAGATGGACCCATACTTACCCAAACATGGATTAATAGGTTCTACACATGACTATGAGGACAAACATGAGTGAAACGGTCTCAATCCAAGGGAGGAACATCAAATGGACCTAATTTGGGAACCGGAAGAGGTAAGGAGTCCGAAATGTACCTCTGTGACTCCACATTGTGGAAACTCACTTGTAGTGTATAAGATGAACTAGATGGACCCATACTTATCCAAACATGGATTAATAGGTTCTACACATGACTATGAGGACAAACATGAGTGAAACGGTCTCAATCCAAGGGAGGAACATCAAATGGACCTAATTTGGGAACCGGAAGAGGTAAGGAGTCCGAAATGTACCTCTGTGACTCCACATTGTGGAAACTCACTTGTAGTGTATAAGATGAACTAGATGGACCCATACTTATCCAAACATGGATTAATAGGTTCTACACATGACTATGAGGACAAACATGAGTGAAACGGTCTCAATCCAAGGGAGGAACATCAAATGGACCTAATTTGGGAACCGGAAGAGGTAAGGAGTCCGAAATGTACCTCTGTGACTCCACATTGTGGAAACTCACTTGTAGTGTATAAGATGAACTAGATGGACCCATACTTATCCAAACATGGATTAATAGGTTCTACACATGACTATGAGGACAAACATGAGTGAAACGGTCTCAATCCAAGGGAGGAACATCAAATGGACCTAATTTGGGAACCGGAAGAGGTAAGGAGTCCGAAATGTACCTCTGTGACTCCACATTGTGGAAACTCACTTGTAGTGTATAAGATGAACTAGATGGACCCATACTTATCCAAACATGGATTAATAGGTTCTACACATGACTATGAGGACAAACATGAGTGAAACGGTCTCAATCCAAGGGAGGAACATCAAATGGACCTAATTTGGGAACCGGAAGAGGTAAGGAGTCCGAAATGTACCTCTGTGACTCCACATTGTGGAAACTCACTTGTAGTGTATAAGATGAACTAGATGGACCCATACTTACCCAAACATGGATTAATAGGTTCTACACATGACTATGAGGACAAACATGAGTGAAACGGTCTCAATCCAAGGGAGGAACATCAAATGGACCTAATTTGGGAACCGGAAGAGGTAAGGAGTCCGAAATGTACCTCTGTGACTCCACATTGTGGAAACTCACTTGTAGTGTATAAGATGAACTAGATGGACCCATACTTATCCAAACATGGATTAATAGGTTCTACACATGACTATGAGGACAAACATGAGTGAAACGGTCTCAATCCAAGGGAGGAACATCAAATGGACCTAATTTGGGAACCGGAAGAGGTAAGGAGTCCGAAATGTACCTCTGTGACTCCACATTGTGGAAACTCACTTGTAGTGTATAAGATGAACTAGATGGACCCATACTTATCCAAACATGGATTAATAGGTTCTACACATGACTATGAGGACAAACATGAGTGAAACGGTCTCAATCCAAGGGAGGAACATCAAATGGACCTAATTTGGGAACCGGAAGAGGTAAGGAGTCCGAAATGTACCTCTGTGACTCCACATTGTGGAAACTCACTTGTAGTGTATAAGATGAACTAGATGGACCCATACTTATCCAAACATGGATTAATAGGTTCTACACATGACTATGAGGACAAACATGAGTGAAACGGTCTCAATCCAAGGGAGGAACATCAAATGGACCTAATTTGGGAACCGGAAGAGGTAAGGAGTCCGAAATGTACCTCTGTGACTCCACATTGTGGAAACTCACTTGTAGTGTATAAGATGAACTAGATGGACCCATACTTATCCAAACATGGATTAATAGGTTCTACACATGACTATGAGGACAAACATGAGTGAAACGGTCTCAATCCAAGGGAGGAACATCAAATGGACCTAATTTGGGAACCGGAAGAGGTAAGGAGTCCGAAATGTACCTCTGTGACTCCACATTGTGGAAACTCACTTGTAGTGTATAAGATGAACTAGATGGACCCATACTTATCCAAACATGGATTAATAGGTTCTACACATGACTATGAGGACAAACATGAGTGAAACGGTCTCAATCCAAGGGAGGAACATCAAATGGACCTAATTTGGGAACCGGAAGAGGTAAGGAGTCCGAAATGTACCTCTGTGACTCCACATTGTGGAAACTCACTTGTAGTGTATAAGATGAACTAGATGGACCCATACTTATCCAAACATGGATTAATAGGTTCTACACATGACTATGAGGACAAACATGAGTGAAACGGTCTCAATCCAAGGGAGGAACATCAAATGGACCTAATTTGGGAACCGGAAGAGGTAAGGAGTCCGAAATGTACCTCTGTGACTCCACATTGTGGAAACTCACTTGTAGTGTATAAGATGAACTAGATGGACCCATACTTATCCAAACATGGATTAATAGGTTCTACACATGACTATGAGGACAAACATGAGTGAAACGGTCTCAATCCAAGGGAGGAACATCAAATGGACCTAATTTGGGAACCGGAAGAGGTAAGGAGTCCGAAATGTACCTCTGTGACTCCACATTGTGGAAACTCACTTGTAGTGTATAAGATGAACTAGATGGACCCATACTTACCCAAACATGGATTAATAGGTTCTACACATGACTATGAGGACAAACATGAGTGAAACGGTCTCAATCCAAGGGAGGAACATCAAATGGACCTAATTTGGGAACCGGAAGAGGTAAGGAGTCCGAAATGTACCTCTGTGACTCCACATTGTGGAAACTCACTTGTAGTGTATAAGATGAACTAGATGGACCCATACTTATCCAAACATGGATTAATAGGTTCTACACATGACTATGAGGACAAACATGAGTGAAACGGTCTCAATCCAAGGGAGGAACATCAAATGGACCTAATTTGGGAACCGGAAGAGGTAAGGAGTCCGAAATGTACCTCTGTGACTCCACATTGTGGAAACTCACTTGTAGTGTATAAGATGAACTAGATGGACCCATACTTATCCAAACATGGATTAATAGGTTCTACACATGACTATGAGGACAAACATGAGTGAAACGGTCTCAATCCAAGGGAGGAACATCAAATGGACCTAATTTGGGAACCGGAAGAGGTAAGGAGTCCGAAATGTACCTCTGTGACTCCACATTGTGGAAACTCACTTGTAGTGTATAAGATGAACTAGATGGACCCATACTTATCCAAACATGGATTAATAGGTTCTACACATGACTATGAGGACAAACATGAGTGAAACGGTCTCAATCCAAGGGAGGAACATCAAATGGACCTAATTTGGGAACCGGAAGAGGTAAGGAGTCCGAAATGTACCTCTGTGACTCCACATTGTGGAAACTCACTTGTAGTGTATAAGATGAACTAGATGGACCCATACTTATCCAAACATGGATTAATAGGTTCTACACATGACTATGAGGACAAACATGAGTGAAACGGTCTCAATCCAAGGGAGGAACATCAAATGGACCTAATTTGGGAACCGGAAGAGGTAAGGAGTCCGAAATGTACCTCTGTGACTCCACATTGTGGAAACTCACTTGTAGTGTATAAGATGAACTAGATGGACCCATACTTATCCAAACATGGATTAATAGGTTCTACACATGACTATGAGGACAAACATGAGTGAAACGGTCTCAATCCAAGGGAGGAACATCAAATGGACCTAATTTGGGAACCGGAAGAGGTAAGGAGTCCGAAATGTACCTCTGTGACTCCACATTGTGGAAACTCACTTGTAGTGTATAAGATGAACTAGATGGACCCATACTTATCCAAACATGGATTAATAGGTTCTACACATGACTATGAGGACAAACATGAGTGAAACGGTCTCAATCCAAGGGAGGAACATCAAATGGACCTAATTTGGGAACCGGAAGAGGTAAGGAGTCCGAAATGTACCTCTGTGACTCCACATTGTGGAAACTCACTTGTAGTGTATAAGATGAACTAGATGGACCCATACTTATCCAAACATGGATTAATAGGTTCTACACATGACTATGAGGACAAACATGAGTGAAACGGTCTCAATCCAAGGGAGGAACATCAAATGGACCTAATTTGGGAACCGGAAGAGGTAAGGAGTCCGAAATGTACCTCTGTGACTCCACATTGTGGAAACTCACTTGTAGTGTATAAGATGAACTAGATGGACCCATACTTATCCAAACATGGATTAATAGGTTCTACACATGACTATGAGGACAAACATGAGTGAAACGGTCTCAATCCAAGGGAGGAACATCAAATGGACCTAATTTGGGAACCGGAAGAGGTAAGGAGTCCGAAATGTACCTCTGTGACTCCACATTGTGGAAACTCACTTGTAGTGTATAAGATGAACTAGATGGACCCATACTTATCCAAACATGGATTAATAGGTTCTACACATGACTATGAGGACAAACATGAGTGAAACGGTCTCAATCCAAGGGAGGAACATCAAATGGACCTAATTTGGGAACCGGAAGAGGTAAGGAGTCCGAAATGTACCTCTGTGACTCCACATTGTGGAAACTCACTTGTAGTGTATAAGATGAACTAGATGGACCCATACTTATCCAAACATGGATTAATAGGTTCTACACATGACTATGAGGACAAACATGAGTGAAACGGTCTCAATCCAAGGGAGGAACATCAAATGGACCTAATTTGGGAACCGGAAGAGGTAAGGAGTCCGAAATGTACCTCTGTGACTCCACATTGTGGAAACTCACTTGTAGTGTATAAGATGAACTAGATGGACCCATACTTATCCAAACATGGATTAATAGGTTCTACACATGACTATGAGGACAAACATGAGTGAAACGGTCTCAATCCAAGGGAGGAACATCAAATGGACCTAATTTGGGAACCGGAAGAGGTAAGGAGTCCGAAATGTACCTCTGTGACTCCACATTGTGGAAACTCACTTGTAGTGTATAAGATGAACTAGATGGACCCATACTTATCCAAACATGGATTAATAGGTTCTACACATGACTATGAGGACAAACATGAGTGAAACGGTCTCAATCCAAGGGAGGAACATCAAATGGACCTAATTTGGGAACCGGAAGAGGTAAGGAGTCCGAAATGTACCTCTGTGACTCCACATTGTGGAAACTCACTTGTAGTGTATAAGATGAACTAGATGGACCCATACTTATCCAAACATGGATTAATAGGTTCTACACATGACTATGAGGACAAACATGAGTGAAACGGTCTCAATCCAAGGGAGGAACATCAAATGGACCTAATTTGGGAACCGGAAGAGGTAAGGAGTCCGAAATGTACCTCTGTGACTCCACATTGTGGAAACTCACTTGTAGTGTATAAGATGAACTAGATGGACCCATACTTATCCAAACATGGATTAATAGGTTCTACACATGACTATGAGGACAAACATGAGTGAAACGGTCTCAATCCAAGGGAGGAACATCAAATGGACCTAATTTGGGAACCGGAAGAGGTAAGGAGTCCGAAATGTACCTCTGTGACTCCACATTGTGGAAACTCACTTGTAGTGTATAAGATGAACTAGATGGACCCATACTTATCCAAACATGGATTAATAGGTTCTACACATGACTATGAGGACAAACATGAGTGAAACGGTCTCAATCCAAGGGAGGAACATCAAATGGACCTAATTTGGGAACCGGAAGAGGTAAGGAGTCCGAAATGTACCTCTGTGACTCCACATTGTGGAAACTCACTTGTAGTGTATAAGATGAACTAGATGGACCCATACTTATCCAAACATGGATTAATAGGTTCTACACATGACTATGAGGACAAACATGAGTGAAACGGTCTCAATCCAAGGGAGGAACATCAAATGGACCTAATTTGGGAACCGGAAGAGGTAAGGAGTCCGAAATGTACCTCTGTGACTCCACATTGTGGAAACTCACTTGTAGTGTATAAGATGAACTAGATGGACCCATACTTATCCAAACATGGATTAATAGGTTCTACACATGACTATGAGGACAAACATGAGTGAAACGGTCTCAATCCAAGGGAGGAACATCAAATGGACCTAATTTGGGAACCGGAAGAGGTAAGGAGTCCGAAATGTACCTCTGTGACTCCACATTGTGGAAACTCACTTGTAGTGTATAAGATGAACTAGATGGACCCATACTACCCAAACATGGATTAATAGGTTCTACACATGACTATGAGGACAAACATGAGTGAAACGGTCTCAATCCAAGGGAGGAACATCAAATGGACCTAATTTGGGAACCGGAAGAGGTAAGGAGTCCGAAATGTACCTATGTG
>CACVBM020000750.1:0-10623 GCA_902728155.2 Microthlaspi erraticum
TACACAAAATCAATGAATCGAAAGTGCTATATAGTGTTTTTTGGATGCATCCATCCTCCCTCTCACATAAGGGTCACTTAGGACTCCGGATCGGGCCTAAGCATCAAGTGGGGCCTACGCCGCCGAATAAACGTTCAAGATCCTCTCGGAAAGGCATATATGCGTTTGCGCGTCATAAACAAACGGGTGCGATCATACCAGCACTAATGCACCGGATCCCATCAGAACTCCGCAGTTAAGCGTGCTTGGGCGAGAGTAGTACTAGGATGGGTGACCTCCCGGGAAGTCCTCGTGTTGCACCCCTTTTTTTGTTAATTTTTTTCTGTATTTCTATCTGAAACTTCCAAAATGCGTAGCTGGAAGACCGTGAGGCCGTATGCTGCCACCAACCACTTTTCGTGAAGCTCCAAAAGAGCTCTAGGCGTAAAATATCGTTTGGACCCCAAAAAATGGCGTTTGGACGCTTTTCCGGGCCGTTTTCTGGTGCGGACACAATATCAATGAATCGAAAGTGCTATGCATAGTGTTTTTTGGATGCATCCATCCTCCCTCTCACATAAGGGTCACTTAGGACTCCGGATCGGGCCTAAGCATCAAGTGGGGCCTACGCCGCCGAATAAACGTTCAAGATCCTCTCGGAAAGGCATATATGCGTTTGCGCGTCATAAACAAACGGGTGCGATCATACCAGCACTAATGCACCGGATCCCATCAGAACTCCGCAGTAAGCGTGCTTGGGCGAGAGTAGTACTAGGATGGGTGACCTCCCGGGAAGTCCTCGTGTTGCACCCCTTTTTTTGTTAATTTTTTTCTGTATTTCTATCTGAAACTTCCAAAATGCGTAGCTGGAAGACCGTGAGGCCGTATGCTGCCACCAACCACTTTTCGTGAAGCTCCAAAAGAGCTCTAGGCGTAAAATATCGTTTGGACCCCAAAAAATGGCGTTTGGACGCTTTTCCGGGCCGTTTTCTGGTGCGGACACAAATCAATGAATCGAAAGTGCTATGCATAGTGTTTTTTGGATGCATCCATCCTCCCTCTCACATAAGGGTCACTTAGGACTCCGGATCGGGCCTAAGCATCAAGTGGGGCCTACGCCGCCGAATAAACGTTCAAGATCCTCTCGGAAAGGCATATATGCGTTTGCGCGTCATAAACAAACGGGTGCGATCATACCAGCACTAATGCACCGGATCCCATCAGAACTCCGCAGTAAGCGTGCTTGGGCGAGAGTAGTACTAGGATGGGTGACCTCCCGGGAAGTCCTCGTGTTGCACCCCTTTTTTTGTTAATTTTTTTCTGTATTTCTATCTGAAACTTCCAAAATGCGTAGCTGGAAGACCGTGAGGCCGTATGCTGCCACCAACCACTTTTCGTGAAGCTCCAAAAGAGCTCTAGGCGTAAAATATCGTTTGGACCCCAAAAAATGGCGTTTGGACGCTTTTCCGGGCCGTTTTCTGGTGCGGACACAAATCAATGAATCGAAAGTGCTATGCATAGTGTTTTTTGGATGCATCCATCCTCCCTCTCACATAAGGGTCACTTAGGACTCCGGATCGGGCCTAAGCATCAAGTGGGGCCTACGCCGCCGAATAAACGTTCAAGATCCTCTCGGAAAGGCATATATGCGTTTGCGCGTCATAAACAAACGGGTGCGATCATACCAGCACTAATGCACCGGATCCCATCAGAACTCCGCAGTAAGCGTGCTTGGGCGAGAGTAGTACTAGGATGGGTGACCTCCCGGGAAGTCCTCGTGTTGCACCCCTTTTTTTGTTAATTTTTTTCTGTATTTCTATCTGAAACTTCCAAAATGCGTAGCTGGAAGACCGTGAGGCCGTATGCTGCCACCAACCACTTTTCGTGAAGCTCCAAAAGAGCTCTAGGCGTAAAATATCGTTTGGACCCCAAAAAATGGCGTTTGGACGCTTTTCCGGGCCGTTTTCTGGTGCGGACACAAAATCAATGAATCGAAAGTGCTATGCATAGTGTTTTTTGGATGCATCCATCCTCCCTCTCACATAAGGGTCACTTAGGACTCCGGATCGGGCCTAAGCATCAAGTGGGGCCTACGCCGCCGAATAAACGTTCAAGATCCTCTCGGAAAGGCATATATGCGTTTGCGCGTCATAAACAAACGGGTGCGATCATACCAGCACTAATGCACCGGATCCCATCAGAACTCCGCAGTAAGCGTGCTTGGGCGAGAGTAGTACTAGGATGGGTGACCTCCCGGGAAGTCCTCGTGTTGCACCCCTTTTTTTGTTAATTTTTTTCTGTATTTCTATCTGAAACTTCCAAAATGCGTAGCTGGAAGACCGTGAGGCCGTATGCTGCCACCAACCACTTTTCGTGAAGCTCCAAAAGAGCTCTAGGCGTAAAATATCGTTTGGACCCCAAAAAATGGCGTTTGGACGCTTTTCCGGGCCGTTTTCTGGTGCGGACACAAAATCAATGAATCGAAAGTGCTATGCATAGTGTTTTTTGGATGCATCCATCCTCCCTCTCACATAAGGGTCACTTAGGACTCCGGATCGGGCCTAAGCATCAAGTGGGGCCTACGCCGCCGAATAAACGTTCAAGATCCTCTCGGAAAGGCATATATGCGTTTGCGCGTCATAAACAAACGGGTGCGATCATACCAGCACTAATGCACCGGATCCCATCAGAACTCCGCAGTTAAGCGTGCTTGGGCGAGAGTAGTACTAGGATGGGTGACCTCCCGGGAAGTCCTCGTGTTGCACCCCTTTTTTTGTTAATTTTTTTCTGTATTTCTATCTGAAACTTCCAAAATGCGTAGCTGGAAGACCGTGAGGCCGTATGCTGCCACCAACCACTTTTCGTGAAGCTCCAAAAGAGCTCTAGGCGTAAAATATCGTTTGGACCCCAAAAAATGGCGTTTGGACGCTTTTCCGGGCCGTTTTCTGGTGCGGACACAAATCAATGAATCGAAAGTGCTATGCATAGTGTTTTTTGGATGCATCCATCCTCCCTCTCACATAAGGGTCACTTAGGACTCCGGATCGGGCCTAAGCATCAAGTGGGGCCTACGCCGCCGAATAAACGTTCAAGATCCTCTCGGAAAGGCATATATGCGTTTGCGCGTCATAAACAAACGGGTGCGATCATACCAGCACTAATGCACCGGATCCCATCAGAACTCCGCAGTAAGCGTGCTTGGGCGAGAGTAGTACTAGGATGGGTGACCTCCCGGGAAGTCCTCGTGTTGCACCCCTTTTTTTGTTAATTTTTTTCTGTATTTCTATCTGAAACTTCCAAAATGCGTAGCTGGAAGACCGTGAGGCCGTATGCTGCCACCAACCACTTTTCGTGAAGCTCCAAAAGAGCTCTAGGCGTAAAATATCGTTTGGACCCCAAAAAATGGCGTTTGGACGCTTTTCCGGGCCGTTTTCTGGTGCGGACACAATATCAATGAATCGAAAGTGCTATGCATAGTGTTTTTTGGATGCATCCATCCTCCCTCTCACATAAGGGTCACTTAGGACTCCGGATCGGGCCTAAGCATCAAGTGGGGCCTACGCCGCCGAATAAACGTTCAAGATCCTCTCGGAAAGGCATATATGCGTTTGCGCGTCATAAACAAACGGGTGCGATCATACCAGCACTAATGCACCGGATCCCATCAGAACTCCGCAGTAAGCGTGCTTGGGCGAGAGTAGTACTAGGATGGGTGACCTCCCGGGAAGTCCTCGTGTTGCACCCCTTTTTTTGTTAATTTTTTTCTGTATTTCTATCTGAAACTTCCAAAATGCGTAGCTGGAAGACCGTGAGGCCGTATGCTGCCACCAACCACTTTTCGTGAAGCTCCAAAAGAGCTCTAGGCGTAAAATATCGTTTGGACCCCAAAAAATGGCGTTTGGACGCTTTTCCGGGCCGTTTTCTGGTGCGGACACAATATCAATGAATCGAAAGTGCTATGCATAGTGTTTTTTGGATGCATCCATCCTCCCTCTCACATAAGGGTCACTTAGGACTCCGGATCGGGCCTAAGCATCAAGTGGGGCCTACGCCGCCGAATAAACGTTCAAGATCCTCTCGGAAAGGCATATATGCGTTTGCGCGTCATAAACAAACGGGTGCGATCATACCAGCACTAATGCACCGGATCCCATCAGAACTCCGCAGTAAGCGTGCTTGGGCGAGAGTAGTACTAGGATGGGTGACCTCCCGGGAAGTCCTCGTGTTGCACCCCTTTTTTTGTTAATTTTTTTCTGTATTTCTATCTGAAACTTCCAAAATGCGTAGCTGGAAGACCGTGAGGCCGTATGCTGCCACCAACCACTTTTCGTGAAGCTCCAAAAGAGCTCTAGGCGTAAAATATCGTTTGGACCCCAAAAAATGGCGTTTGGACGCTTTTCCGGGCCGTTTTCTGGTGCGGACACAAAATCAATGAATCGAAAGTGCTATGCATAGTGTTTTTTGGATGCATCCATCCTCCCTCTCACATAAGGGTCACTTAGGACTCCGGATCGGGCCTAAGCATCAAGTGGGGCCTACGCCGCCGAATAAACGTTCAAGATCCTCTCGGAAAGGCATATATGCGTTTGCGCGTCATAAACAAACGGGTGCGATCATACCAGCACTAATGCACCGGATCCCATCAGAACTCCGCAGTAAGCGTGCTTGGGCGAGAGTAGTACTAGGATGGGTGACCTCCCGGGAAGTCCTCGTGTTGCACCCCTTTTTTTGTTAATTTTTTTCTGTATTTCTATCTGAAACTTCCAAAATGCGTAGCTGGAAGACCGTGAGGCCGTATGCTGCCACCAACCACTTTTCGTGAAGCTCCAAAAGAGCTCTAGGCGTAAAATATCGTTTGGACCCCAAAAAATGGCGTTTGGACGCTTTTCCGGGCCGTTTTCTGGTGCGGACACAAATCAATGAATCGAAAGTGCTATGCATAGTGTTTTTTGGATGCATCCATCCTCCCTCTCACATAAGGGTCACTTAGGACTCCGGATCGGGCCTAAGCATCAAGTGGGGCCTACGCCGCCGAATAAACGTTCAAGATCCTCTCGGAAAGGCATATATGCGTTTGCGCGTCATAAACAAACGGGTGCGATCATACCAGCACTAATGCACCGGATCCCATCAGAACTCCGCAGTAAGCGTGCTTGGGCGAGAGTAGTACTAGGATGGGTGACCTCCCGGGAAGTCCTCGTGTTGCACCCCTTTTTTTGTTAATTTTTTTCTGTATTTCTATCTGAAACTTCCAAAATGCGTAGCTGGAAGACCGTGAGGCCGTATGCTGCCACCAACCACTTTTCGTGAAGCTCCAAAAGAGCTCTAGGCGTAAAATATCGTTTGGACCCCAAAAAATGGCGTTTGGACGCTTTTCCGGGCCGTTTTCTGGTGCGGACACAATATCAATGAATCGAAAGTGCTATGCATAGTGTTTTTTGGATGCATCCATCCTCCCTCTCACATAAGGGTCACTTAGGACTCCGGATCGGGCCTAAGCATCAAGTGGGGCCTACGCCGCCGAATAAACGTTCAAGATCCTCTCGGAAAGGCATATATGCGTTTGCGCGTCATAAACAAACGGGTGCGATCATACCAGCACTAATGCACCGGATCCCATCAGAACTCCGCAGTAAGCGTGCTTGGGCGAGAGTAGTACTAGGATGGGTGACCTCCCGGGAAGTCCTCGTGTTGCACCCCTTTTTTTGTTAATTTTTTTCTGTATTTCTATCTGAAACTTCCAAAATGCGTAGCTGGAAGACCGTGAGGCCGTATGCTGCCACCAACCACTTTTCGTGAAGCTCCAAAAGAGCTCTAGGCGTAAAATATCGTTTGGACCCCAAAAAATGGCGTTTGGACGCTTTTCCGGGCCGTTTTCTGGTGCGGACACAAATCAATGAATCGAAAGTGCTATGCATAGTGTTTTTTGGATGCATCCATCCTCCCTCTCACATAAGGGTCACTTAGGACTCCGGATCGGGCCTAAGCATCAAGTGGGGCCTACGCCGCCGAATAAACGTTCAAGATCCTCTCGGAAAGGCATATATGCGTTTGCGCGTCATAAACAAACGGGTGCGATCATACCAGCACTAATGCACCGGATCCCATCAGAACTCCGCAGTAAGCGTGCTTGGGCGAGAGTAGTACTAGGATGGGTGACCTCCCGGGAAGTCCTCGTGTTGCACCCCTTTTTTTGTTAATTTTTTTCTGTATTTCTATCTGAAACTTCCAAAATGCGTAGCTGGAAGACCGTGAGGCCGTATGCTGCCACCAACCACTTTTCGTGAAGCTCCAAAAGAGCTCTAGGCGTAAAATATCGTTTGGACCCCAAAAAATGGCGTTTGGACGCTTTTCCGGGCCGTTTTCTGGTGCGGACACAAATCAATGAATCGAAAGTGCTATGCATAGTGTTTTTTGGATGCATCCATCCTCCCTCTCACATAAGGGTCACTTAGGACTCCGGATCGGGCCTAAGCATCAAGTGGGGCCTACGCCGCCGAATAAACGTTCAAGATCCTCTCGGAAAGGCATATATGCGTTTGCGCGTCATAAACAAACGGGTGCGATCATACCAGCACTAATGCACCGGATCCCATCAGAACTCCGCAGTAAGCGTGCTTGGGCGAGAGTAGTACTAGGATGGGTGACCTCCCGGGAAGTCCTCGTGTTGCACCCCTTTTTTTGTTAATTTTTTTCTGTATTTCTATCTGAAACTTCCAAAATGCGTAGCTGGAAGACCGTGAGGCCGTATGCTGCCACCAACCACTTTTCGTGAAGCTCCAAAAGAGCTCTAGGCGTAAAATATCGTTTGGACCCCAAAAAATGGCGTTTGGACGCTTTTCCGGGCCGTTTTCTGGTGCGGACACAATATCAATGAATCGAAAGTGCTATGCATAGTGTTTTTTGGATGCATCCATCCTCCCTCTCACATAAGGGTCACTTAGGACTCCGGATCGGGCCTAAGCATCAAGTGGGGCCTACGCCGCCGAATAAACGTTCAAGATCCTCTCGGAAAGGCATATATGCGTTTGCGCGTCATAAACAAACGGGTGCGATCATACCAGCACTAATGCACCGGATCCCATCAGAACTCCGCAGTAAGCGTGCTTGGGCGAGAGTAGTACTAGGATGGGTGACCTCCCGGGAAGTCCTCGTGTTGCACCCCTTTTTTTGTTAATTTTTTTCTGTATTTCTATCTGAAACTTCCAAAATGCGTAGCTGGAAGACCGTGAGGCCGTATGCTGCCACCAACCACTTTTCGTGAAGCTCCAAAAGAGCTCTAGGCGTAAAATATCGTTTGGACCCCAAAAAATGGCGTTTGGACGCTTTTCCGGGCCGTTTTCTGGTGCGGACACAAAATCAATGAATCGAAAGTGCTATGCATAGTGTTTTTTGGATGCATCCATCCTCCCTCTCACATAAGGGTCACTTAGGACTCCGGATCGGGCCTAAGCATCAAGTGGGGCCTACGCCGCCGAATAAACGTTCAAGATCCTCTCGGAAAGGCATATATGCGTTTGCGCGTCATAAACAAACGGGTGCGATCATACCAGCACTAATGCACCGGATCCCATCAGAACTCCGCAGTAAGCGTGCTTGGGCGAGAGTAGTACTAGGATGGGTGACCTCCCGGGAAGTCCTCGTGTTGCACCCCTTTTTTTGTTAATTTTTTTCTGTATTTCTATCTGAAACTTCCAAAATGCGTAGCTGGAAGACCGTGAGGCCGTATGCTGCCACCAACCACTTTTCGTGAAGCTCCAAAAGAGCTCTAGGCGTAAAATATCGTTTGGACCCCAAAAAATGGCGTTTGGACGCTTTTCCGGGCCGTTTTCTGGTGCGGACACAATATCAATGAATCGAAAGTGCTATGCATAGTGTTTTTTGGATGCATCCATCCTCCCTCTCACATAAGGGTCACTTAGGACTCCGGATCGGGCCTAAGCATCAAGTGGGGCCTACGCCGCCGAATAAACGTTCAAGATCCTCTCGGAAAGGCATATATGCGTTTGCGCGTCATAAACAAACGGGTGCGATCATACCAGCACTAATGCACCGGATCCCATCAGAACTCCGCAGTAAGCGTGCTTGGGCGAGAGTAGTACTAGGATGGGTGACCTCCCGGGAAGTCCTCGTGTTGCACCCCTTTTTTTGTTAATTTTTTTCTGTATTTCTATCTGAAACTTCCAAAATGCGTAGCTGGAAGACCGTGAGGCCGTATGCTGCCACCAACCACTTTTCGTGAAGCTCCAAAAGAGCTCTAGGCGTAAAATATCGTTTGGACCCCAAAAAATGGCGTTTGGACGCTTTTCCGGGCCGTTTTCTGGTGCGGACACAATATCAATGAATCGAAAGTGCTATGCATAGTGTTTTTTGGATGCATCCATCCTCCCTCTCACATAAGGGTCACTTAGGACTCCGGATCGGGCCTAAGCATCAAGTGGGGCCTACGCCGCCGAATAAACGTTCAAGATCCTCTCGGAAAGGCATATATGCGTTTGCGCGTCATAAACAAACGGGTGCGATCATACCAGCACTAATGCACCGGATCCCATCAGAACTCCGCAGTTAAGCGTGCTTGGGCGAGAGTAGTACTAGGATGGGTGACCTCCCGGGAAGTCCTCGTGTTGCACCCCTTTTTTTGTTAATTTTTTTCTGTATTTCTATCTGAAACTTCCAAAATGCGTAGCTGGAAGACCGTGAGGCCGTATGCTGCCACCAACCACTTTTCGTGAAGCTCCAAAAGAGCTCTAGGCGTAAAATATCGTTTGGACCCCAAAAAATGGCGTTTGGACGCTTTTCCGGGCCGTTTTCTGGTGCGGACACAAAATCAATGAATCGAAAGTGCTATGCATAGTGTTTTTTGGATGCATCCATCCTCCCTCTCACATAAGGGTCACTTAGGACTCCGGATCGGGCCTAAGCATCAAGTGGGGCCTACGCCGCCGAATAAACGTTCAAGATCCTCTCGGAAAGGCATATATGCGTTTGCGCGTCATAAACAAACGGGTGCGATCATACCAGCACTAATGCACCGGATCCCATCAGAACTCCGCAGTAAGCGTGCTTGGGCGAGAGTAGTACTAGGATGGGTGACCTCCCGGGAAGTCCTCGTGTTGCACCCCTTTTTTTGTTAATTTTTTTCTGTATTTCTATCTGAAACTTCCAAAATGCGTAGCTGGAAGACCGTGAGGCCGTATGCTGCCACCAACCACTTTTCGTGAAGCTCCAAAAGAGCTCTAGGCGTAAAATATCGTTTGGACCCCAAAAAATGGCGTTTGGACGCTTTTCCGGGCCGTTTTCTGGTGCGGACACAATATCAATGAATCGAAAGTGCTATGCATAGTGTTTTTTGGATGCATCCATCCTCCCTCTCACATAAGGGTCACTTAGGACTCCGGATCGGGCCTAAGCATCAAGTGGGGCCTACGCCGCCGAATAAACGTTCAAGATCCTCTCGGAAAGGCATATAT
Source organism: Microthlaspi erraticum (assembly GCA_902728155.2). Classification (NCBI taxonomy): domain Eukaryota; kingdom Viridiplantae; phylum Streptophyta; class Magnoliopsida; order Brassicales; family Brassicaceae; genus Microthlaspi; species Microthlaspi erraticum. Next base: position 9,450 of record CACVBM020000750.1, read on the forward strand.
GCGTTTGCGCGTCATAAACAAACGGGTGCGATCATACCAGCACTAATGCACCGGATCCCATCAGAACTCCGCAGTAAGCGTGCTTGGGCGAGAGTAGTACTAGGATGGGTGACCTCCCGGGAAGTCCTCGTGTTGCACCCCTTTTTTTGTTAATTTTTTTCTGTATTTCTATCTGAAACTTCCAAAATGCGTAGCTGGAAGACCGTGAGGCCGTATGCTGCCACCAACCACTTTTCGTGAAGCTCCAAAAGAGCTCTAGGCGTAAAATATCGTTTGGACCCCAAAAAATGGCGTTTGGACGCTTTTCCGGGCCGTTTTCTGGTGCGGACACAATATCAATGAATCGAAAGTGCTATGCATAGTGTTTTTTGGATGCATCCATCCTCCCTCTCACATAAGGGTCACTTAGGACTCCGGATCGGGCCTAAGCATCAAGTGGGGCCTACGCCGCCGAATAAACGTTCAAGATCCTCTCGGAAAGGCATATATGCGTTTGCGCGTCATAAACAAATGGGTGCGATCATACCAGCACTAATGCACCGGATCCCATCAGAACTCCGCAGTTAAGCGTGCTTGGGCGAGAGTAGTACTAGGATGGGTGACCTCCCGGGAAGTCCTCGTGTTGCACCCCTTTTTTTGTTAATTTTTTTCTGTATTTCTATCTGAAACTTCCAAAATGCGTAGCTGGAAGACCGTGAGGCCGTATGCTGCCACCAACCACTTTTCGTGAAGCTCCAAAAGAGCTCTAGGCGTAAAATATCGTTTGGACCCCAAAAAATGGCGTTTGGACGCTTTTCCGGGCCGTTTTCTGGTGCGGACACAAAATCAATGAATCGAAAGTGCTATGCATAGTGTTTTTTGGATGCATCCATCCTCCCTCTCACATAAGGGTCACTTAGGACTCCGGATCGGGCCTAAGCATCAAGTGGGGCCTACGCCGCCGAATAAACGTTCAAGATCCTCTCGGAAAGGCATATATGCGTTTGCGCGTCATAAACAAACGGGTGCGATCATACCAGCACTAATGCACCGGATCCCATCAGAACTCCGCAGTAAGCGTGCTTGGGCGAGAGTAGTACTAGGATGGGTGACCTCCCGGGAAGTCCTCGTGTTGCACCCCTTTTTTTGTTAATTTTTTTCTGTATTTCTATCTGAAACTTCCAAAATGCGTAGC
>CACVBM020000751.1:0-10604 GCA_902728155.2 Microthlaspi erraticum
TCCATGTTTTTGGTAAGTCATGTGTAGTCCATCTAGTTCATCTTATACACTACAAGTGAGTTTCCACAATGTGGAGGCACAGAGGTACATTTCGGACTCCTTACCTCTTCCGGTTCCCAAATTTGGTCCATTTGATGTTCCTCCCTTGGATTGAGACCGTTTCACTCATGTTTGTCCTCATAGTCATGTGTAGAACCTATTAATCCATGTTTGGGTAAGTATGGGTCCATCTAGTTCATCTTATACACTACAAGTGAGTTTCCACAATGTGGAGGCACAGAGGTACATTTCGGACTCCTTACCTCTTCCGGTTCCCAAATTTGGTCCATTTGATGTTCCTCCCTTGGATTGAGACCGTTTCACTCATGTTTGTCCTCATAGTCATGTGTAGAACCTATTAATCCATGTTTGGGTAAGTATGGGTCCATCTAGTTCATCTTATACACTACAAGTGAGTTTCCACAATGTGGAGTCACAGAGGTACATTTCGGACTCCTTACCTCTTCCGGTTCCCAAATTTGGTCCATTTGATGTTCCTCCCTTGGATTGAGACCGTTTCACTCATGTTTGTCCTCATAGTCATGTGTAGAACCTATTAATCCATGTTTGGGTAAGTATGGGTCCATCTAGTTCATCTTATACACTACAAGTGAGTTTCCACAATGTGGAGTCACAGAGGTACATTTCGGACTCCTTACCTCTTCCGGTTCCCAAATTTGGTCCATTTGATGTTCCTCCCTTGGATTGAGACCGTTTCACTCATGTTTGTCCTCATAGTCATGTGTAGAACCTATTAATCCATGTTTGGGTAAGTATGGGTCCATCTAGTTCATCTTATACACTACAAGTGAGTTTCCACAATGTGGAGTCACAGAGGTACATTTCGGACTCCTTACCTCTTCCGGTTCCCAAATTTGGTCCATTTGATGTTCCTCCCTTGGATTGAGACCGTTTCACTCATGTTTGTCCTCATAGTCATGTGTAGAACCTATTAATCCATGTTTGGGTAAGTATGGGTCCATCTAGTTCATCTTATACACTACAAGTGAGTTTCCACAATGTGGAGGCACAGAGGTACATTTCGGACTCCTTACCTCTTCCGGTTCCCAAATTTGGTCCATTTGATGTTCCTCCCTTGGATTGAGACCGTTTCACTCATGTTTGTCCTCATAGTCATGTGAGAACCTATTAATCCATGTTTGGGTAAGTATGGGTCCATCTAGTTCATCTTATACACTACAAGTGAGTTTCCACAATGTGGAGTCACAGAGGTACATTTCGGACTCCTTACCTCTTCCGGTTCCCAAATTTGGTCCATTTGATGTTCCTCCCTTGGATTGAGACCGTTTCACTCATGTTTGTCCTCATAGTCATGTGTAGAACCTATTAATCCATGTTTGGGTAAGTATGGGTCCATCTAGTTCATCTTATACACTACAAGTGAGTTTCCACAATGTGGAGTCACAGAGGTACATTTCGGACTCCTTACCTCTTCCGGTTCCCAAATTTGGTCCATTTGATGTTCCTCCCTTGGATTGAGACCGTTTCACTCATGTTTGTCCTCATAGTCATGTGGAGAACCTATTAATCCATGTTTGGGTAAGTATGGGTCCATCTAGTTCATCTTATACACTACAAGTGAGTTTCCACAATGTGGAGTCACAGAGGTACATTTCGGACTCCTTACCTCTTCCGGTTCCCAAATTTGGTCCATTTGATGTTCCTCCCTTGGATTGAGACCGTTTCACTCATGTTTGTCCTCATAGTCATGTGTAGAACCTATTAATCCATGTTTGGGTAAGTATGGGTCCATCTAGTTCATCTTATACACTACAAGTGAGTTTCCACAATGTGGAGTCACAGAGGTACATTTCGGACTCCTTACCTCTTCCGGTTCCCAAATTTGGTCCATTTGATGTTCCTCCCTTGGATTGAGACCGTTTCACTCATGTTTGTCCTCATAGTCATGTGAACCTATTAATCCATGTTTGGGTAAGTATGGGTCCATCTAGTTCATCTTATACACTACAAGTGAGTTTCCACAATGTGGAGGCACAGAGGTACATTTCGGACTCCTTACCTCTTCCGGTTCCCAAATTTGGTCCATTTGATGTTCCTCCCTTGGATTGAGACCGTTTCACTCATGTTTGTCCTCATAGTCATGTGTAGAACCTATTAATCCATGTTTGGGTAAGTATGGGTCCATCTAGTTCATCTTATACACTACAAGTGAGTTTCCACAATGTGGAGTCACAGAGGTACATTTCGGACTCCTTACCTCTTCCGGTTCCCAAATTTGGTCCATTTGATGTTCCTCCCTTGGATTGAGACCGTTTCACTCATGTTTGTCCTCATAGTCATGTGAGAACCTATTAATCCATGTTTGGGTAAGTATGGGTCCATCTAGTTCATCTTATACACTACAAGTGAGTTTCCACAATGTGGAGTCACAGAGGTACATTTCGGACTCCTTACCTCTTCCGGTTCCCAAATTTGGTCCATTTGATGTTCCTCCCTTGGATTGAGACCGTTTCACTCATGTTTGTCCTCATAGTCATGTGTAGAACCTATTAATCCATGTTTGGGTAAGTATGGGTCCATCTAGTTCATCTTATACACTACAAGTGAGTTTCCACAATGTGGAGTCACAGAGGTACATTTCGGACTCCTTACCTCTTCCGGTTCCCAAATTTGGTCCATTTGATGTTCCTCCCTTGGATTGAGACCGTTTCACTCATGTTTGTCCTCATAGTCATGTGTAGAACCTATTAATCCATGTTTGGGTAAGTATGGGTCCATCTAGTTCATCTTATACACTACAAGTGAGTTTCCACAATGTGGAGTCACAGAGGTACATTTCGGACTCCTTACCTCTTCCGGTTCCCAAATTTGGTCCATTTGATGTTCCTCCCTTGGATTGAGACCGTTTCACTCATGTTTGTCCTCATAGTCATGTGTAGAACCTATTAATCCATGTTTGGGTAAGTATGGGTCCATCTAGTTCATCTTATACACTACAAGTGAGTTTCCACAATGTGGAGTCACAGAGGTACATTTCGGACTCCTTACCTCTTCCGGTTCCCAAATTTGGTCCATTTGATGTTCCTCCCTTGGATTGAGACCGTTTCACTCATGTTTGTCCTCATAGTCATGTGTAGAACCTATTAATCCATGTTTGGGTAAGTATGGGTCCATCTAGTTCATCTTATACACTACAAGTGAGTTTCCACAATGTGGAGTCACAGAGGTACATTTCGGACTCCTTACCTCTTCCGGTTCCCAAATTTGGTCCATTTGATGTTCCTCCCTTGGATTGAGACCGTTTCACTCATGTTTGTCCTCATAGTCATGTGTAGAACCTATTAATCCATGTTTGGGTAAGTATGGGTCCATCTAGTTCATCTTATACACTACAAGTGAGTTTCCACAATGTGGAGTCACAGAGGTACATTTCGGACTCCTTACCTCTTCCGGTTCCCAAATTTGGTCCATTTGATGTTCCTCCCTTGGATTGAGACCGTTTCACTCATGTTTGTCCTCATAGTCATGTGTAGAACCTATTAATCCATGTTTGGGTAAGTATGGGTCCATCTAGTTCATCTTATACACTACAAGTGAGTTTCCACAATGTGGAGTCACAGAGGTACATTTCGGACTCCTTACCTCTTCCGGTTCCCAAATTTGGTCCATTTGATGTTCCTCCCTTGGATTGAGACCGTTTCACTCATGTTTGTCCTCATAGTCATGTGTAGAACCTATTAATCCATGTTTGGGTAAGTATGGGTCCATCTAGTTCATCTTATACACTACAAGTGAGTTTCCACAATGTGGAGGCACAGAGGTACATTTCGGACTCCTTACCTCTTCCGGTTCCCAAATTTGGTCCATTTGATGTTCCTCCCTTGGATTGAGACCGTTTCACTCATGTTTGTCCTCATAGTCATGTGTAGAACCTATTAATCCATGTTTGGGTAAGTATGGGTCCATCTAGTTCATCTTATACACTACAAGTGAGTTTCCACAATGTGGAGCACAGAGGTACATTTCGGACTCCTTACCTCTTCCGGTTCCCAAATTTGGTCCATTTGATGTTCCTCCCTTGGATTGAGACCGTTTCACTCATGTTTGTCCTCATAGTCATGTGTAGAACCTATTAATCCATGTTTGGGTAAGTATGGGTCCATCTAGTTCATCTTATACACTACAAGTGAGTTTCCACAATGTGGAGTCACAGAGGTACATTTCGGACTCCTTACCTCTTCCGGTTCCCAAATTTGGTCCATTTGATGTTCCTCCCTTGGATTGAGACCGTTTCACTCATGTTTGTCCTCATAGTCATGTGGAGAACCTATTAATCCATGTTTGGGTAAGTATGGGTCCATCTAGTTCATCTTATACACTACAAGTGAGTTTCCACAATGTGGAGTCACAGAGGTACATTTCGGACTCCTTACCTCTTCCGGTTCCCAAATTTGGTCCATTTGATGTTCCTCCCTTGGATTGAGACCGTTTCACTCATGTTTGTCCTCATAGTCATGTGTAGAACCTATTAATCCATGTTTGGGTAAGTATGGGTCCATCTAGTTCATCTTATACACTACAAGTGAGTTTCCACAATGTGGAGTCACAGAGGTACATTTCGGACTCCTTACCTCTTCCGGTTCCCAAATTTGGTCCATTTGATGTTCCTCCCTTGGATTGAGACCGTTTCACTCATGTTTGTCCTCATAGTCATGTGTAGAACCTATTAATCCATGTTTGGGTAAGTATGGGTCCATCTAGTTCATCTTATACACTACAAGTGAGTTTCCACAATGTGGAGGCACAGAGGTACATTTCGGACTCCTTACCTCTTCCGGTTCCCAAATTTGGTCCATTTGATGTTCCTCCCTTGGATTGAGACCGTTTCACTCATGTTTGTCCTCATAGTCATGTGTAGAACCTATTAATCCATGTTTGGGTAAGTATGGGTCCATCTAGTTCATCTTATACACTACAAGTGAGTTTCCACAATGTGGAGTCACAGAGGTACATTTCGGACTCCTTACCTCTTCCGGTTCCCAAATTTGGTCCATTTGATGTTCCTCCCTTGGATTGAGACCGTTTCACTCATGTTTGTCCTCATAGTCATGTGTAGAGAATTATCCATGTTTGGGTAAGTATGGGTCCATCTAGTTCATCTTATACACTACAAGTGAGTTTCCACAATGTGGAGTCACAGAGGTACATTTCGGACTCCTTACCTCTTCCGGTTCCCAAATTTGGTCCATTTGATGTTCCTCCCTTGGATTGAGACCGTTTCACTCATGTTTGTCCTCATAGTCATGTGTAGAACCTATTAATCCATGTTTGGGTAAGTATGGGTCCATCTAGTTCATCTTATACACTACAAGTGAGTTTCCACAATGTGGAGTCACAGAGGTACATTTCGGACTCCTTACCTCTTCCGGTTCCCAAATTTGGTCCATTTGATGTTCCTCCCTTGGATTGAGACCGTTTCACTCATGTTTGTCCTCATAGTCATGTGAGAACCTATTAATCCATGTTTGGGTAAGTATGGGTCCATCTAGTTCATCTTATACACTACAAGTGAGTTTCCACAATGTGGAGTCACAGAGGTACATTTCGGACTCCTTACCTCTTCCGGTTCCCAAATTTGGTCCATTTGATGTTCCTCCCTTGGATTGAGACCGTTTCACTCATGTTTGTCCTCATAGTCATGTGTAGAACCTATTAATCCATGTTTGGGTAAGTATGGGTCCATCTAGTTCATCTTATACACTACAAGTGAGTTTCCTCAATGTGGAGTCACAGAGGTACATTTCGGACTCCTTACCTCTTCCGGTTCCCAAATTTGGTCCATTTGATGTTCCTCCCTTGGATTGAGACCGTTTCACTCATGTTTGTCCTCATAGTCATGTGTAGAACCTATTAATCCATGTTTGGGTAAGTATGGGTCCATCTAGTTCATCTTATACACTACAAGTGAGTTTCCACAATGTGGAGTCACAGAGGTACATTTCGGACTCCTTACCTCTTCCGGTTCCCAAATTTGGTCCATTTGATGTTCCTCCCTTGGATTGAGACCGTTTCACTCATGTTTGTCCTCATAGTCATGTGGAGAACCTATTAATCCATGTTTGGGTAAGTATGGGTCCATCTAGTTCATCTTATACACTACAAGTGAGTTTCCACAATGTGGAGTCACAGAGGTACATTTCGGACTCCTTACCTCTTCCGGTTCCCAAATTTGGTCCATTTGATGTTCCTCCCTTGGATTGAGACCGTTTCACTCATGTTTGTCCTCATAGTCATGTGTAGAACCTATTAATCCATGTTTGGGTAAGTATGGGTCCATCTAGTTCATCTTATACACTACAAGTGAGTTTCCACAATGTGGAGTCACAGAGGTACATTTCGGACTCCTTACCTCTTCCGGTTCCCAAATTTGGTCCATTTGATGTTCCTCCCTTGGATTGAGACCGTTTCACTCATGTTTGTCCTCATAGTCATGTGTAGAACCTATTAATCCATGTTTGGGTAAGTATGGGTCCATCTAGTTCATCTTATACACTACAAGTGAGTTTCCACAATGTGGAGTCACAGAGGTACATTTCGGACTCCTTACCTCTTCCGGTTCCCAAATTTGGTCCATTTGATGTTCCTCCCTTGGATTGAGACCGTTTCACTCATGTTTGTCCTCATAGTCATGTGTAGAACCTATTAATCCATGTTTGGGTAAGTATGGGTCCATCTAGTTCATCTTATACACTACAAGTGAGTTTCCTCAATGTGGAGTCACAGAGGTACATTTCGGACTCCTTACCTCTTCCGGTTCCCAAATTTGGTCCATTTGATGTTCCTCCCTTGGATTGAGACCGTTTCACTCATGTTTGTCCTCATAGTCATGTGAGAACCTATTAATCCATGTTTGGGTAAGTATGGGTCCATCTAGTTCATCTTATACACTACAAGTGAGTTTCCACAATGTGGAGGCACAGAGGTACATTTCGGACTCCTTACCTCTTCCGGTTCCCAAATTTGGTCCATTTGATGTTCCTCCCTTGGATTGAGACCGTTTCACTCATGTTTGTCCTCATAGTCATGTGTAGAAGCTATTAATCCATGTTTTGGTAAGTATGGGTCCATCTAGTTCATCTTATACACTACAAGTGAGTTTCCACAATGTGGAGGCACAGAGGTACATTTCGGACTCCTTACCTCTTCCGGTTCCCAAATTTGGTCCATTTGATGTTCCTCCCTTGGATTGAGACCGTTTCACTCATGTTTGTCCTCATAGTCATGTGTAGAAGCTATTAATCCATGTTTTGGTAAGTATGGGTCCATCTAGTTCATCTTATACACTACAAGTGAGTTTCCACAATGTGGAGGCACAGAGGTACATTTCGGACTCCTTACCTCTTCCGGTTCCCAAATTTGGTCCATTTGATGTTCCTCCCTTGGATTGAGACCGTTTCACTCATGTTTGTCCTCATAGTCATGTGTAGAAGCTATTAATCCATGTTTTGGTAAGTATGGGTCCATCTAGTTCATCTTATACACTACAAGTGAGTTTCCACAATGTGGAGGCACAGAGGTACATTTCGGACTCCTTACCTCTTCCGGTTCCCAAATTTGGTCCATTTGATGTTCCTCCCTTGGATTGAGACCGTTTCACTCATGTTTGTCCTCATAGTCATGTGTAGAAGCTATTAATCCATGTTTTGGTAAGTATGGGTCCATCTAGTTCATCTTATACACTACAAGTGAGTTTCCACAATGTGGAGGCACAGAGGTACATTTCGGACTCCTTACCTCTTCCGGTTCCCAAATTTGGTCCATTTGATGTTCCTCCCTTGGATTGAGACCGTTTCACTCATGTTTGTCCTCATAGTCATGTGTAGAAGCTATTAATCCATGTTTTGGTAAGTATGGGTCCATCTAGTTCATCTTATACACTACAAGTGAGTTTCCACAATGTGGAGGCACAGAGGTACATTTCGGACTCCTTACCTCTTCCGGTTCCCAAATTTGGTCCATTTGATGTTCCTCCCTTGGATTGAGACCGTTTCACTCATGTTTGTCCTCATAGTCATGTGTAGAAGCTATTAATCCATGTTTTGGTAAGTATGGGTCCATCTAGTTCATCTTATACACTACAAGTGAGTTTCCACAATGTGGAGGCACAGAGGTACATTTCGGACTCCTTACCTCTTCCGGTTCCCAAATTTGGTCCATTTGATGTTCCTCCCTTGGATTGAGACCGTTTCACTCATGTTTGTCCTCATAGTCATGTGTAGAAGCTATTAATCCATGTTTTGGTAAGTATGGGTCCATCTAGTTCATCTTATACACTACAAGTGAGTTTCCACAATGTGGAGGCACAGAGGTACATTTCGGACTCCTTACCTCTTCCGGTTCCCAAATTTGGTCCATTTGATGTTCCTCCCTTGGATTGAGACCGTTTCACTCATGTTTGTCCTCATAGTCATGTGTAGAAGCTATTAATCCATGTTTTGGTAAGTATGGGTCCATCTAGTTCATCTTATACACTACAAGTGAGTTTCCACAATGTGGAGGCACAGAGGTACATTTCGGACTCCTTACCTCTTCCGGTTCCCAAATTTGGTCCATTTGATGTTCCTCCCTTGGATTGAGACCGTTTCACTCATGTTTGTCCTCATAGTCATGTGTAGAAGCTATTAATCCATGTTTTGGTAAGTATGGGTCCATCTAGTTCATCTTATACACTACAAGTGAGTTTCCACAATGTGGAGGCACAGAGGTACATTTCGGACTCCTTACCTCTTCCGGTTCCCAAATTTGGTCCATTTGATGTTCCTCCCTTGGATTGAGACCGTTTCACTCATGTTTGTCCTCATAGTCATGTGTAGAAGCTATTAATCCATGTTTTGGTAAGTATGGGTCCATCTAGTTCATCTTATACACTACAAGTGAGTTTCCACAATGTGGAGGCACAGAGGTACATTTCGGACTCCTTACCTCTTCCGGTTCCCAAATTTGGTCCATTTGATGTTCCTCCCTTGGATTGAGACCGTTTCACTCATGTTTGTCCTCATAGTCATGTGTAGAAGCTATTAATCCATGTTTTGGTAAGTATGGGTCCATCTAGTTCATCTTATACACTACAAGTGAGTTTCCACAATGTGGAGGCACAGAGGTACATTTCGGACTCCTTACCTCTTCCGGTTCCCAAATTTGGTCCATTTGATGTTCCTCCCTTGGATTGAGACCGTTTCACTCATGTTTGTCCTCATAGTCATGTGTAGAAGCTATTAATCCATGTTTTGGTAAGTATGGGTCCATCTAGTTCATCTTATACACTACAAGTGAGTTTCCACAATGTGGAGGCACAGAGGTACATTTCGGACTCCTTACCTCTTCCGGTTCCCAAATTTGGTCCATTTGATGTTCCTCCCTTGGATTGAGACCGTTTCACTCATGTTTGTCCTCATAGTCATGTGTAGAAGCTATTAATCCATGTTTTGGTAAGTATGGGTCCATCTAGTTCATCTTATACACTACAAGTGAGTTTCCACAATGTGGAGGCACAGAGGTACATTTCGGACTCCTTACCTCTTCCGGTTCCCAAATTTGGTCCATTTGATGTTCCTCCCTTGGATTGAGACCGTTTCACTCATGTTTGTCCTCATAGTCATGTGTAGAAGCTATTAATCCATGTTTGGTAAGTATGGGTCCATCTAGTTCATCTTATACACTACAAGTGAGTTTCCACAATGTGGAGGCACAGAGGTACATTTCGGACTCCTTACCTCTTCCGGTTCCCAAATTTGGTCCATTTGATGTTCCTCCCTTGGATTGAGACCGTTTCACTCATGTTTGTCCTCATAGTCATGTGTAGAAGCTATTAATCCATGTTTTGGTAAGTATGGGTCCATCTAGTTCATCTTATACACTACAAGTGAGTTTCCACAATGTGGAGGCACAGAGGTACATTTCGGACTCCTTACCTCTTCCGGTTCCCAAATTTGGTCCATTTGATGTTCCTCCCTTGGATTGAGACCGTTTCACTCATGTTTGTCCTCATAGTCATGTGTAGAACTATTAATCCATGTTTTGGTAAGTATGGGTCCATCTAGTTCATCTTATACACTACAAGTGAGTTTCCACAATGTGGAGGCACAGAGGTACATTTCGGACTCCTTACCTCTTCCGGTTCCCAAATTTGGTCCATTTGATGTTCCTCCCTTGGATTGAGACCGTTTCACTCATGTTTGTCCTCATAGTCATGTGTAGAAGCTATTAATCCATGTTTTGGTAAGTATGGGTCCATCTAGTTCATCTTATACACTACAAGTGAGTTTCCACAATGTGGAGGCACAGAGGTACATTTCGGACTCCTTACCTCTTCCGGTTCCCAAATTTGGTCCATTTGATGTTCCTCCCTTGGATTGAGACCGTTTCACTCATGTTTGTCCTCATAGTCATGTGTAGAAGCTATTAATCCATGTTTTGGTAAGTATGGGTCCATCTAGTTCATCTTATACACTACAAGTGAGTTTCCACAATGTGGAGGCACAGAGGTACATTTCGGACTCCTTACCTCTTCCGGTTCCCAAATA
>CACVBM020000752.1:0-10602 GCA_902728155.2 Microthlaspi erraticum
CCTTGTCGTGTCTCCGCTGCCCTCGCTGGCCCCTCCTTCCCCCCCTGGCTTCCTCGGTTCTCCCCCTGCCTCTGCGGCCCCCCCTGCGTGCCCCGGTCTCCCTCCCGGGCGGCCCCTCCCTGGCCCTCCTTTGGGCCCCGGCCGCGGTCCGGCGTCCGCCCCTGTCCCTCTGTGCCTCCCTTGTGCCCCTCCCCTTGTCGTGTCCGCTGCCTCGCTGGCCCCCCCTCCTTCCCCCCTGGCTTCCTCGGTTCTCCCCCTGCCTCTGCGGCCCCCTGCGTGCCCCGGTCTCCCTCCCGGCGGCCCCTCCCTGGCCCTCCTTGGGCCCCGGCCGCGGTCCGGCGTCCGCCCTGTCCCTCTGTGCCTCCCCTTGTGGCCCCTCCCTTGTCGTGTCTCCGCTGCCCTCGCTGGCCCCCTCCTTCTCCCCCTGGCTCCTCGGTTCTCCCCTGCCTCTGCGGCCCCCCTGCGTGCCCGGTCTCCTCCCCGGGCGGCCCCTCCCCTGGCCCTCCTTTGGGCCCGGCCGCGGTCCGGCGTCCGCCCTGTCCCTCGTGCCTCCCCTTGGGCCCCTCCCTTGTCGTGTCTCCGCTGCCCTCGCTGGCCCCCTCCTTCCCCCCTGGCTTCCTCGGTTCTCCCCCTGCCTCTGCGGCCCCCCCTGCGTGCCCGGTCTCCCTCCCGGGCGGCCATCCCCTGGCCCTCCTTTGGGCCCCGGCCGCCGGTCCGGCGTCCGCCCTGTCCCTCTGTGCCCCCCTTGTGGCCCCTCCTTGTCGTGTCTCCGCTGCCCTCGCTGGCCCCCTCCTTCCCCCACTGGCTTCCTCGGTTCTCCCCCTGCCTCTGCGGCCCCCTGCGTGCCCCGGTCTCCCTCCCCGGGCGGCCCCTCCCCTGGCCCTCCTTTGGGCCCGGCCGCGGTCCGGCGTCCGCCCTGTCCCTCTGTGCCTCCCCTTGTGGCCCTCCCTTGTCGTGTCTCCGCTGCCCTCGCTGGCCCCCTCCTTCTCCCCCTGGCTTCCTCGGTTCTCCCCCTGCCTCTGCGGCCCCCTGCGTGCCCCGGTCTCCCTCCCCGGGCGGCCCCTCCCCTGGCCCTCCTTTGGGCCCGGCCGCGGTCGGCGTCCGCCCTGTCCCTCTGTGCCTCCCCTTGTGGCCCCTCCCTTGTCGTGTCTCCGCTGCCCTCGCTGGCCCCCTCCTTCCCCCCCTGGCTTCCTCGGTTCTCCCCCTGCCTCTGCGGCCCCCTGCGTGCCCCGGTCTCCCTCCCCGGGCGGCCCCTCCCCTGGCCCTCCTTTGGGCCCCGGCCGCGGTCCGGCGTCCGCCCTGTCCCTCTGTGCCTCCCCCTTGTGGCCCCTCCCTTGTCGTGTCTCCGCTGCCCTCGCTGGCCCCCTCCTTCCCCCCTGGCTTCCTCGGTTCTCCCCTGCCTCTGCGGCCCCCCCTGCGTGCCCCGGTCTCCCTCCCCGGGCGGCCCCTCCCCTGGCCCTCCTTTGGGCCCCGGCCGCGGTCCGGCGTCCGCCCTGTCCCTCTGTGCCTCCCCCTTGTGGCCCCTCCCTTGTCGTGTCTCCGCTGCCCTCGCTGGCCCCCTCCTTCCCCCCCTGGCTTCCTCGGTTCTCCCCCTGCCTCTGCGGCCCCCTGCGTGCCCCGGTCTCCCTCCCCGGGCGGCCCCTCCCCTGGCCCTCCTTTGGGCCCCGGCCGCGGTCCGGCGTCCGCCCTGTCCCTCTGTGCCTCCCCCTTGTGGCCCCTCCCTTGTCGTGTCTCCGCTGCCCTCGCTGGCCCCCTCCTTCCCCCCCTGGCTTCCTCGGTTCTCCCCCTGCCTCTGCGGCCCCCCTGCGTGCCCCGGTCTCCCTCCCCGGGCGGCCCCTCCCCTGGCCCTCCTTTGGGCCCCGGCCGCGGTCCGGCGTCCGCCCTGTCCCTCTGTGCCTCCCCTTGTGGCCCCTCCCTTGTCGTGTCTCCGCTGCCCTCGCTGGCCCCCTCCTTCCCCCCTGGCTTCCTCGGTTCTCCCCTGCCTCTGCGGCCCCCCTGCGTGCCCCGGTCTCCCTCCCCGGGCGGCCCCTCCCCTGGCCCTCCTTTGGGCCCCGGCCGCGGTCCGGCGTCCGCCCTGTCCCTCTGTGCCTCCCCTTGTGGCCCCTCCCTTGTCGTGTCTCCGCTGCCCTCGCTGGCCCCCTCCTTCCCCCTGGCTTCCTCGGTTCTCCCCCTGCCTCTGCGGCCCCCCTGCGTGCCCCGGTCTCCCTCCCCGGCGGCCCCTCCCCTGGCCCTCCTTTGGGCCCCGGCCGCGGTCCGGCGTCCGCCCTGTCCCTCTGTGCCTCCCCTTGTGGCCCCTCCCTTGTCGTGTCTCCGCTGCCCTCGCTGGCCCCCTCCTTCCCCCCTGGCTTCCTCGGTTCTCCCCTGCCTCTGCGGCCCCCCTGCGTGCCCCGGTCTCCCTCCCCGGGCGGCCCCTCCCCTGGCCCTCCTTTGGGCCCCGGCCGCGGTCCGGCGTCCGCCCTGTCCCTCTGTGCCTCCCCTTGTGGCCCCTCCCTTGTCGTGTCTCCGCTGCCCTCGCTGGCCCCTCCTTCTCCCCCTGGCTTCCTCGGTTCTCCCCCCTCTGCGGCCCCCCTGCGTGCCCCGGTCTCCCTCCCCGGGCGGCCCCTCCCCTGGCCCTCCTTTGGGCCCCGGCCGCGGTCCGGCGTCCGCCCTGTCCCTCTGTGCCTCCCCCTTGTGGCCCCTCCCTTGTCGTGTCTCCGCTGCCCTCGCTGGCCCCCTCCTTCCCCCCCTGGCTTCCTCGGTTCTCCCCCTGCCTGCGGCCCCCTGCGTGCCCCGGTCTCCCTCCCCGGGCGGCCCCTCCCCTGGCCCTCCTTTGGGCCCCGGCCGCGGTCCGGCGTCCGCCCTGTCCCTCTGTGCCTCCCCCTTGTGGCCCCTCCCTTGTCGTGTCTCCGCTGCCCTCGCTGGCCCCCTCCTTCCCCCCTGGCTTCCTCGTTCTCCCCCTGCCTCTGCGGCCCCCTGCGTGCCCCGGTCTCCCTCCCGGGCGGCCCTCCCTGGCCCTCCTTTGGGCCCCGCGGTCCGGCGTCCGCCCTGTCCTCTGTGCCTCCCTTGTGGCCCCTCCTTGTCGTGTCTCCGATGCCCTCGCTGGCCCCCTCCTTCTCCCCCTGGATTCTCGGTTCTCCCCTGACTATGAGGACAAACATGAGTGAAACGGTCTCAATCCAAGGGAGGAACATCAAATGGACCTAATTTGGGAACCGGAAGAGGTAAGGAGTCCGAAATGTACCTCTGTGACTCCACATTGTGGAAACTCACTTGTAGTGTATAAGATGAACTAGATGGACCCATACTTATCCAAACATGGATTAATAGGTTCTACACATGACTATGAGGACAAACATGAGTGAAACGGTCTCAATCCAAGGGAGGAACATCAAATGGACCTAATTTGGGAACCGGAAGAGGTAAGGAGTCCGAAATGTACCTCTGTGACTCCACATTGTGGAAACTCACTTGTAGTGTATAAGATGAACTAGATGGACCCATACTTACCAAACATGGATTAATAGGTTCTACACATGACTATGAGGACAAACATGAGTGAAACGGTCTCAATCCAAGGGAGGAACATCAAATGGACCTAATTTGGGAACCGGAAGAGGTAAGGAGTCCGAAATGTACCTCTGTGACTCCACATTGTGGAAACTCACTTGTAGTGTATAAGATGAACTAGATGGACCCATACTTACCCAAACATGGATTAATAGGTTCTACACATGACTATGAGGACAAACATGAGTGAAACGGTCTCAATCCAAGGGAGGAACATCAAATGGACCTAATTTGGGAACCGGAAGAGGTAAGGAGTCCGAAATGTACCTCTGTGACTCCACATTGTGGAAACTCACTTGTAGTGTATAAGATGAACTAGATGGACCCATACTTACCCAAACATGGATTAATAGGTTCTACACATGACTATGAGGACAAACATGAGTGAAACGGTCTCAATCCAAGGGAGGAACATCAAATGGACCTAATTTGGGAACCGGAAGAGGTAAGGAGTCCGAAATGTACCTCTGTGACTCCACATTGTGGAAACTCACTTGTAGTGTATAAGATGAACTAGATGGACCCATACTTACCCAAACATGGATTAATAGGTTCTACACATGACTATGAGGACAAACATGAGTGAAACGGTCTCAATCCAAGGGAGGAACATCAAATGGACCTAATTTGGGAACCGGAAGAGGTAAGGAGTCCGAAATGTACCTCTGTGACTCCACATTGTGGAAACTCACTTGTAGTGTATAAGATGAACTAGATGGACCCATACTTACCCAAACATGGATTAATAGGTTCTACACATGACTATGAGGACAAACATGAGTGAAACGGTCTCAATCCAAGGGAGGAACATCAAATGGACCTAATTTGGGAACCGGAAGAGGTAAGGAGTCCGAAATGTACCTCTGTGACTCCACATTGTGGAAACTCACTTGTAGTGTATAAGATGAACTAGATGGACCCATACTTACCCAAACATGGATTAATAGGTTCTACACATGACTATGAGGACAAACATGAGTGAAACGGTCTCAATCCAAGGGAGGAACATCAAATGGACCTAATTTGGGAACCGGAAGAGGTAAGGAGTCCGAAATGTACCTCTGTGACTCCACATTGTGGAAACTCACTTGTAGTGTATAAGATGAACTAGATGGACCCATACTTATCCCAAACATGGATTAATAGGTTCTACACATGACTATGAGGACAAACATGAGTGAAACGGTCTCAATCCAAGGGAGGAACATCAAATGGACCTAATTTGGGAACCGGAAGAGGTAAGGAGTCCGAAATGTACCTCTGTGACTCCACATTGTGGAAACTCACTTGTAGTGTATAAGATGAACTAGATGGACCCATACTTACCAAACATGGATTAATAGGTTCTACACATGACTATGAGGACAAACATGAGTGAAACGGTCTCAATCCAAGGGAGGAACATCAAATGGACCTAATTTGGGAACCGGAAGAGGTAAGGAGTCCGAAATGTACCTCTGTGACTCCACATTGTGGAAACTCACTTGTAGTGTATAAGATGAACTAGATGGACCCATACTTACCAAACATGGATTAATAGGTTCTACACATGACTATGAGGACAAACATGAGTGAAACGGTCTCAATCCAAGGGAGGAACATCAAATGGACCTAATTTGGGAACCGGAAGAGGTAAGGAGTCCGAAATGTACCTCTGTGACTCCACATTGTGGAAACTCACTTGTAGTGTATAAGATGAACTAGATGGACCCATACTTACCCAAACATGGATTAATAGGTTCTACACATGACTATGAGGACAAACATGAGTGAAACGGTCTCAATCCAAGGGAGGAACATCAAATGGACCTAATTTGGGAACCGGAAGAGGTAAGGAGTCCGAAATGTACCTCTGTGACTCCACATTGTGGAAACTCACTTGTAGTGTATAAGATGAACTAGATGGACCCATACTTACCAAACATGGATTAATAGGTTCTACACATGACTATGAGGACAAACATGAGTGAAACGGTCTCAATCCAAGGGAGGAACATCAAATGGACCTAATTTGGGAACCGGAAGAGGTAAGGAGTCCGAAATGTACCTCTGTGACTCCACATTGTGGAAACTCACTTGTAGTGTATAAGATGAACTAGATGGACCCATACTTACCCAAACATGGATTAATAGGTTCTACACATGACTATGAGGACAAACATGAGTGAAACGGTCTCAATCCAAGGGAGGAACATCAAATGGACCTAATTTGGGAACCGGAAGAGGTAAGGAGTCCGAAATGTACCTCTGTGACTCCACATTGTGGAAACTCACTTGTAGTGTATAAGATGAACTAGATGGACCCATACTTACCCAAACATGGATTAATAGGTTCTACACATGACTATGAGGACAAACATGAGTGAAACGGTCTCAATCCAAGGGAGGAACATCAAATGGACCTAATTTGGGAACCGGAAGAGGTAAGGAGTCCGAAATGTACCTCTGTGACTCCACATTGTGGAAACTCACTTGTAGTGTATAAGATGAACTAGATGGACCCATACTTACCAAACATGGATTAATAGGTTCTACACATGACTATGAGGACAAACATGAGTGAAACGGTCTCAATCCAAGGGAGGAACATCAAATGGACCTAATTTGGGAACCGGAAGAGGTAAGGAGTCCGAAATGTACCTCTGTGACTCCACATTGTGGAAACTCACTTGTAGTGTATAAGATGAACTAGATGGACCCATACTTATCCCAAACATGGATTAATAGGTTCTACACATGACTATGAGGACAAACATGAGTGAAACGGTCTCAATCCAAGGGAGGAACATCAAATGGACCTAATTTGGGAACCGGAAGAGGTAAGGAGTCCGAAATGTACCTCTGTGACTCCACATTGTGGAAACTCACTTGTAGTGTATAAGATGAACTAGATGGACCCATACTTATCCAAACATGGATTAATAGGTTCTACACATGACTATGAGGACAAACATGAGTGAAACGGTCTCAATCCAAGGGAGGAACATCAAATGGACCTAATTTGGGAACCGGAAGAGGTAAGGAGTCCGAAATGTACCTCTGTGACTCCACATTGTGGAAACTCACTTGTAGTGTATAAGATGAACTAGATGGACCCATACTTACCAAACATGGATTAATAGGTTCTACACATGACTATGAGGACAAACATGAGTGAAACGGTCTCAATCCAAGGGAGGAACATCAAATGGACCTAATTTGGGAACCGGAAGAGGTAAGGAGTCCGAAATGTACCTCTGTGACTCCACATTGTGGAAACTCACTTGTAGTGTATAAGATGAACTAGATGGACCCATACTTACCAAACATGGATTAATAGGTTCTACACATGACTATGAGGACAAACATGAGTGAAACGGTCTCAATCCAAGGGAGGAACATCAAATGGACCTAATTTGGGAACCGGAAGAGGTAAGGAGTCCGAAATGTACCTCTGTGACTCCACATTGTGGAAACTCACTTGTAGTGTATAAGATGAACTAGATGGACCCATACTTACCAAACATGGATTAATAGGTTCTACACATGACTATGAGGACAAACATGAGTGAAACGGTCTCAATCCAAGGGAGGAACATCAAATGGACCTAATTTGGGAACCGGAAGAGGTAAGGAGTCCGAAATGTACCTCTGTGACTCCACATTGTGGAAACTCACTTGTAGTGTATAAGATGAACTAGATGGACCCATACTTACCAAACATGGATTAATAGGTTCTACACATGACTATGAGGACAAACATGAGTGAAACGGTCTCAATCCAAGGGAGGAACATCAAATGGACCTAATTTGGGAACCGGAAGAGGTAAGGAGTCCGAAATGTACCTCTGTGACTCCACATTGTGGAAACTCACTTGTAGTGTATAAGATGAACTAGATGGACCCATACTTACCCAAACATGGATTAATAGGTTCTACACATGACTATGAGGACAAACATGAGTGAAACGGTCTCAATCCAAGGGAGGAACATCAAATGGACCTAATTTGGGAACCGGAAGAGGTAAGGAGTCCGAAATGTACCTCTGTGACTCCACATTGTGGAAACTCACTTGTAGTGTATAAGATGAACTAGATGGACCCATACTTACCAAACATGGATTAATAGGTTCTACACATGACTATGAGGACAAACATGAGTGAAACGGTCTCAATCCAAGGGAGGAACATCAAATGGACCTAATTTGGGAACCGGAAGAGGTAAGGAGTCCGAAATGTACCTCTGTGACTCCACATTGTGGAAACTCACTTGTAGTGTATAAGATGAACTAGATGGACCCATACTTATCCAAACATGGATTAATAGGTTCTACACATGACTATGAGGACAAACATGAGTGAAACGGTCTCAATCCAAGGGAGGAACATCAAATGGACCTAATTTGGGAACCGGAAGAGGTAAGGAGTCCGA
This sequence comes from Microthlaspi erraticum, assembly GCA_902728155.2. Lineage (NCBI taxonomy): Eukaryota > Viridiplantae > Streptophyta > Magnoliopsida > Brassicales > Brassicaceae > Microthlaspi > Microthlaspi erraticum. The sequence goes on from CACVBM020000752.1 coordinate 7,958, forward strand.
AATGTACCTCTGTGACTCCACATTGTGGAAACTCACTTGTAGTGTATAAGATGAACTAGATGGACCCATACTTATCCAAACATGGATTAATAGGTTCTACACATGACTATGAGGACAAACATGAGTGAAACGGTCTCAATCCAAGGGAGGAACATCAAATGGACCTAATTTGGGAACCGGAAGAGGTAAGGAGTCCGAAATGTACCTCTGTGACTCCACATTGTGGAAACTCACTTGTAGTGTATAAGATGAACTAGATGGACCCATACTTATCCAAACATGGATTAATAGGTTCTACACATGACTATGAGGACAAACATGAGTGAAACGGTCTCAATCCAAGGGAGGAACATCAAATGGACCTAATTTGGGAACCGGAAGAGGTAAGGAGTCCGAAATGTACCTCTGTGACTCCACATTGTGGAAACTCACTTGTAGTGTATAAGATGAACTAGATGGACCCATACTTATCCAAACATGGATTAATAGGTTCTACACATGACTATGAGGACAAACATGAGTGAAACGGTCTCAATCCAAGGGAGGAACATCAAATGGACCTAATTTGGGAACCGGAAGAGGTAAGGAGTCCGAAATGTACCTCTGTGACTCCACATTGTGGAAACTCACTTGTAGTGTATAAGATGAACTAGATGGACCCATACTTATCCAAACATGGATTAATAGGTTCTACACATGACTATGAGGACAAACATGAGTGAAACGGTCTCAATCCAAGGGAGGAACATCAAATGGACCTAATTTGGGAACCGGAAGAGGTAAGGAGTCCGAAATGTACCTCTGTGACTCCACATTGTGGAAACTCACTTGTAGTGTATAAGATGAACTAGATGGACCCATACTTATCCAAACATGGATTAATAGGTTCTACACATGACTATGAGGACAAACATGAGTGAAACGGTCTCAATCCAAGGGAGGAACATCAAATGGACCTAATTTGGGAACCGGAAGAGGTAAGGAGTCCGAAATGTACCTCTGTGACTCCACATTGTGGAAACTCACTTGTAGTGTATAAGATGAACTAGATGGACCCATACTTATCCAAACATGGATTAATAGGTTCTACACATGACTATGAGGACAAACATGAGTGAAACGGTCTCAATCCAAGGGAGGAACATCAAATGGACCTAATTTGGGAACCGGAAGAGGTAAGGAGTCCGAAATGTACCTCTGTGACTCCACATTGTGGAAACTCACTTGTAGTGTATAAGATGAACTAGATGGACCCATACTTATCCAAACATGGATTAATAGGTTCTACACATGACTATGAGGACAAACATGAGTGAAACGGTCTCAATCCAAGGGAGGAACATCAAATGGACCTAATTTGGGAACCGGAAGAGGTAAGGAGTCCGAAATGTACCTCTGTGACTCCACATTGTGGAAACTCACTTGTAGTGTATAAGATGAACTAGATGGACCCATACTTATCCAAACATGGATTAATAGGTTCTACACATGACTATGAGGACAAACATGAGTGAAACGGTCTCAATCCAAGGGAGGAACATCAAATGGACCTAATTTGGGAACCGGAAGAGGTAAGGAGTCCGAAATGTACCTCTGTGACTCCACATTGTGGAAACTCACTTGTAGTGTATAAGATGAACTAGATGGACCCATACTTATCCAAACATGGATTAATAGGTTCTACACATGACTATGAGGACAAACATGAGTGAAACGGTCTCAATCCAAGGGAGGAACATCAAATGGACCTAATTTGGGAACCGGAAGAGGTAAGGAGTCCGAAATGTACCTCTGTGACTCCACATTGTGGAAACTCACTTGTAGTGTATAAGATGAACTAGATGGACCCATACTTATCCAAACATGGATTAATAGGTTCTACACATGACTATGAGGACAAACATGAGTGAAACGGTCTCAATCCAAGGGAGGAACATCAAATGGACCTAATTTGGGAACCGGAAGAGGTAAGGAGTCCGAAATGTACCTCTGTGACTCCACATTGTGGAAACTCACTTGTAGTGTATAAGATGAACTAGATGGACCCATACTTATCCAAACATGGATTAATAGGTTCTACACATGACTATGAGGACAAACATGAGTGAAACGGTCTCAATCCAAGGGAGGAACATCAAATGGACCTAATTTGGGAACCGGAAGAGGTAAGGAGTCCGAAATGTACCTCTGTGACTCCACATTGTGGAAACTCACTTGTAGTGTATAAGATGAACTAGATGGACCCATACTTATCCAAACATGGATTAATAGGTTCTACACATGACTATGAGGACAAACATGAGTGAAACGGTCTCAATCCAAGGGAGGAACATCAAATGGACCTAATTTGGGAACCGGAAGAGGTAAGGAGTCCGAAATGTACCTCTGTGACTCCACATTGTGGAAACTCACTTGTAGTGTATAAGATGAACTAGATGGACCCATACTTATCCAAACATGGATTAATAGGTTCTACACATGACTATGAGGACAAACATGAGTGAAACGGTCTCAATCCAAGGGAGGAACATCAAATGGACCTAATTTGGGAACCGGAAGAGGTAAGGAGTCCGAAATGTACCTCTGTGACTCCACATTGTGGAAACTCACTTGTAGTGTATAAGATGAACTAGATGGACCCATAA
>CACVBM020000753.1:0-10555 GCA_902728155.2 Microthlaspi erraticum
ACTCCACATTGTGGAAACTCACTTGTAGTGTATAAGATGAACTAGATGGACCCATACTTACCCAAACATGGATTAATAGGTTCTACACATGACTATGAGGACAAACATGAGTGAAACGGTCTCAATCCAAGGGAGGAACATCAAATGGACCTAATTTGGGAACCGGAAGAGGTAAGGAGTCCGAAATGTACCTCTGTGACTCCACATTGTGGAAACTCACTTGTAGTGTATAAGATGAACTAGATGGACCCATACTTACCCAAACATGGATTAATAGGTTCTACACATGACTATGAGGACAAACATGAGTGAAACGGTCTCAATCCAAGGGAGGAACATCAAATGGACCTAATTTGGGAACCGGAAGAGGTAAGGAGTCCGAAATGTACCTCTGTGACTCCACATTGTGGAAACTCACTTGTAGTGTATAAGATGAACTAGATGGACCCATACTTACCCAAACATGGATTAATAGGTTCTACACATGACTATGAGGACAAACATGAGTGAAACGGTCTCAATCCAAGGGAGGAACATCAAATGGACCTAATTTGGGAACCGGAAGAGGTAAGGAGTCCGAAATGTACCTCTGTGACTCCACATTGTGGAAACTCACTTGTAGTGTATAAGATGAACTAGATGGACCCATACTTACCCAAACATGGATTAATAGGTTCTACACATGACTATGAGGACAAACATGAGTGAAACGGTCTCAATCCAAGGGAGGAACATCAAATGGACCTAATTTGGGAACCGGAAGAGGTAAGGAGTCCGAAATGTACCTCTGTGACTCCACATTGTGGAAACTCACTTGTAGTGTATAAGATGAACTAGATGGACCCATACTTACCCAAACATGGATTAATAGGTTCTACACATGACTATGAGGACAAACATGAGTGAAACGGTCTCAATCCAAGGGAGGAACATCAAATGGACCTAATTTGGGAACCGGAAGAGGTAAGGAGTCCGAAATGTACCTCTGTGACTCCACATTGTGGAAACTCACTTGTAGTGTATAAGATGAACTAGATGGACCCATACTTACCCAAACATGGATTAATAGGTTCTACACATGACTATGAGGACAAACATGAGTGAAACGGTCTCAATCCAAGGGAGGAACATCAAATGGACCTAATTTGGGAACCGGAAGAGGTAAGGAGTCCGAAATGTACCTCTGTGACTCCACATTGTGGAAACTCACTTGTAGTGTATAAGATGAACTAGATGGACCCATACTTACCAAACATGGATTAATAGGTTCTACACATGACTATGAGGACAAACATGAGTGAAACGGTCTCAATCCAAGGGAGGAACATCAAATGGACCTAATTTGGGAACCGGAAGAGGTAAGGAGTCCGAAATGTACCTCTGTGACTCCACATTGTGGAAACTCACTTGTAGTGTATAAGATGAACTAGATGGACCCATACTTACCCAAACATGGATTAATAGGTTCTACACATGACTATGAGGACAAACATGAGTGAAACGGTCTCAATCCAAGGGAGGAACATCAAATGGACCTAATTTGGGAACCGGAAGAGGTAAGGAGTCCGAAATGTACCTCTGTGACTCCACATTGTGGAAACTCACTTGTAGTGTATAAGATGAACTAGATGGACCCATACTTACCCAAACATGGATTAATAGGTTCTACACATGACTATGAGGACAAACATGAGTGAAACGGTCTCAATCCAAGGGAGGAACATCAAATGGACCTAATTTGGGAACCGGAAGAGGTAAGGAGTCCGAAATGTACCTCTGTGACTCCACATTGTGGAAACTCACTTGTAGTGTATAAGATGAACTAGATGGACCCATACTTACCCAAACATGGATTAATAGGTTCTACACATGACTATGAGGACAAACATGAGTGAAACGGTCTCAATCCAAGGGAGGAACATCAAATGGACCTAATTTGGGAACCGGAAGAGGTAAGGAGTCCGAAATGTACCTCTGTGACTCCACATTGTGGAAACTCACTTGTAGTGTATAAGATGAACTAGATGGACCCATACTTACCCAAACATGGATTAATAGGTTCTACACATGACTATGAGGACAAACATGAGTGAAACGGTCTCAATCCAAGGGAGGAACATCAAATGGACCTAATTTGGGAACCGGAAGAGGTAAGGAGTCCGAAATGTACCTCTGTGACTCCACATTGTGGAAACTCACTTGTAGTGTATAAGATGAACTAGATGGACCCATACTTACCCAAACATGGATTAATAGGTTCTACACATGACTATGAGGACAAACATGAGTGAAACGGTCTCAATCCAAGGGAGGAACATCAAATGGACCTAATTTGGGAACCGGAAGAGGTAAGGAGTCCGAAATGTACCTCTGTGACTCCACATTGTGGAAACTCACTTGTAGTGTATAAGATGAACTAGATGGACCCATACTTACCCAAACATGGATTAATAGGTTCTACACATGACTATGAGGACAAACATGAGTGAAACGGTCTCAATCCAAGGGAGGAACATCAAATGGACCTAATTTGGGAACCGGAAGAGGTAAGGAGTCCGAAATGTACCTCTGTGACTCCACATTGTGGAAACTCACTTGTAGTGTATAAGATGAACTAGATGGACCCATACTTACCCAAACATGGATTAATAGGTTCTACACATGACTATGAGGACAAACATGAGTGAAACGGTCTCAATCCAAGGGAGGAACATCAAATGGACCTAATTTGGGAACCGGAAGAGGTAAGGAGTCCGAAATGTACCTCTGTGACTCCACATTGTGGAAACTCACTTGTAGTGTATAAGATGAACTAGATGGACCCATACTTACCCAAACATGGATTAATAGGTTCTACACATGACTATGAGGACAAACATGAGTGAAACGGTCTCAATCCAAGGGAGGAACATCAAATGGACCTAATTTGGGAACCGGAAGAGGTAAGGAGTCCGAAATGTACCTCTGTGACTCCACATTGTGGAAACTCACTTGTAGTGTATAAGATGAACTAGATGGACCCATACTTACCCAAACATGGATTAATAGGTTCTACACATGACTATGAGGACAAACATGAGTGAAACGGTCTCAATCCAAGGGAGGAACATCAAATGGACCTAATTTGGGAACCGGAAGAGGTAAGGAGTCCGAAATGTACCTCTGTGACTCCACATTGTGGAAACTCACTTGTAGTGTATAAGATGAACTAGATGGACCCATACTTACCCAAACATGGATTAATAGGTTCTACACATGACTATGAGGACAAACATGAGTGAAACGGTCTCAATCCAAGGGAGGAACATCAAATGGACCTAATTTGGGAACCGGAAGAGGTAAGGAGTCCGAAATGTACCTCTGTGACTCCACATTGTGGAAACTCACTTGTAGTGTATAAGATGAACTAGATGGACCCATACTTACCCAAACATGGATTAATAGGTTCTACACATGACTATGAGGACAAACATGAGTGAAACGGTCTCAATCCAAGGGAGGAACATCAAATGGACCTAATTTGGGAACCGGAAGAGGTAAGGAGTCCGAAATGTACCTCTGTGACTCCACATTGTGGAAACTCACTTGTAGTGTATAAGATGAACTAGATGGACCCATACTTACCCAAACATGGATTAATAGGTTCTACACATGACTATGAGGACAAACATGAGTGAAACGGTCTCAATCCAAGGGAGGAACATCAAATGGACCTAATTTGGGAACCGGAAGAGGTAAGGAGTCCGAAATGTACCTCTGTGACTCCACATTGTGGAAACTCACTTGTAGTGTATAAGATGAACTAGATGGACCCATACTTATCCCAAACATGGATTAATAGGTTCTACACATGACTATGAGGACAAACATGAGTGAAACGGTCTCAATCCAAGGGAGGAACATCAAATGGACCTAATTTGGGAACCGGAAGAGGTAAGGAGTCCGAAATGTACCTCTGTGACTCCACATTGTGGAAACTCACTTGTAGTGTATAAGATGAACTAGATGGACCCATACTTACCCAAACATGGATTAATAGGTTCTACACATGACTATGAGGACAAACATGAGTGAAACGGTCTCAATCCAAGGGAGGAACATCAAATGGACCTAATTTGGGAACCGGAAGAGGTAAGGAGTCCGAAATGTACCTCTGTGACTCCACATTGTGGAAACTCACTTGTAGTGTATAAGATGAACTAGATGGACCCATACTTACCCAAACATGGATTAATAGGTTCTACACATGACTATGAGGACAAACATGAGTGAAACGGTCTCAATCCAAGGGAGGAACATCAAATGGACCTAATTTGGGAACCGGAAGAGGTAAGGAGTCCGAAATGTACCTCTGTGACTCCACATTGTGGAAACTCACTTGTAGTGTATAAGATGAACTAGATGGACCCATACTTACCCAAACATGGATTAATAGGTTCTACACATGACTATGAGGACAAACATGAGTGAAACGGTCTCAATCCAAGGGAGGAACATCAAATGGACCTAATTTGGGAACCGGAAGAGGTAAGGAGTCCGAAATGTACCTCTGTGACTCCACATTGTGGAAACTCACTTGTAGTGTATAAGATGAACTAGATGGACCCATACTTACCCAAACATGGATTAATAGGTTCTACACATGACTATGAGGACAAACATGAGTGAAACGGTCTCAATCCAAGGGAGGAACATCAAATGGACCTAATTTGGGAACCGGAAGAGGTAAGGAGTCCGAAATGTACCTCTGTGACTCCACATTGTGGAAACTCACTTGTAGTGTATAAGATGAACTAGATGGACCCATACTTACCCAAACATGGATTAATAGGTTCTACACATGACTATGAGGACAAACATGAGTGAAACGGTCTCAATCCAAGGGAGGAACATCAAATGGACCTAATTTGGGAACCGGAAGAGGTAAGGAGTCCGAAATGTACCTCTGTGACTCCACATTGTGGAAACTCACTTGTAGTGTATAAGATGAACTAGATGGACCCATACTTACCCAAACATGGATTAATAGGTTCTACACATGACTATGAGGACAAACATGAGTGAAACGGTCTCAATCCAAGGGAGGAACATCAAATGGACCTAATTTGGGAACCGGAAGAGGTAAGGAGTCCGAAATGTACCTCTGTGACTCCACATTGTGGAAACTCACTTGTAGTGTATAAGATGAACTAGATGGACCCATACTTACCCAAACATGGATTAATAGGTTCTACACATGACTATGAGGACAAACATGAGTGAAACGGTCTCAATCCAAGGGAGGAACATCAAATGGACCTAATTTGGGAACCGGAAGAGGTAAGGAGTCCGAAATGTACCTCTGTGACTCCACATTGTGGAAACTCACTTGTAGTGTATAAGATGAACTAGATGGACCCATACTTACCCAAACATGGATTAATAGGTTCTACACATGACTATGAGGACAAACATGAGTGAAACGGTCTCAATCCAAGGGAGGAACATCAAATGGACCTAATTTGGGAACCGGAAGAGGTAAGGAGTCCGAAATGTACCTCTGTGACTCCACATTGTGGAAACTCACTTGTAGTGTATAAGATGAACTAGATGGACCCATACTTACCCAAACATGGATTAATAGGTTCTACACATGACTATGAGGACAAACATGAGTGAAACGGTCTCAATCCAAGGGAGGAACATCAAATGGACCTAATTTGGGAACCGGAAGAGGTAAGGAGTCCGAAATGTACCTCTGTGACTCCACATTGTGGAAACTCACTTGTAGTGTATAAGATGAACTAGATGGACCCATACTTACCCAAACATGGATTAATAGGTTCTACACATGACTATGAGGACAAACATGAGTGAAACGGTCTCAATCCAAGGGAGGAACATCAAATGGACCTAATTTGGGAACCGGAAGAGGTAAGGAGTCCGAAATGTACCTCTGTGACTCCACATTGTGGAAACTCACTTGTAGTGTATAAGATGAACTAGATGGACCCATACTTACCCAAACATGGATTAATAGGTTCTACACATGACTATGAGGACAAACATGAGTGAAACGGTCTCAATCCAAGGGAGGAACATCAAATGGACCTAATTTGGGAACCGGAAGAGGTAAGGAGTCCGAAATGTACCTCTGTGACTCCACATTGTGGAAACTCACTTGTAGTGTATAAGATGAACTAGATGGACCCATACTTACCCAAACATGGATTAATAGGTTCTACACATGACTATGAGGACAAACATGAGTGAAACGGTCTCAATCCAAGGGAGGAACATCAAATGGACCTAATTTGGGAACCGGAAGAGGTAAGGAGTCCGAAATGTACCTCTGTGACTCCACATTGTGGAAACTCACTTGTAGTGTATAAGATGAACTAGATGGACCCATACTTAAAACATGGATTAATAGGTTCTACACATGACTATGAGGACAAACATGAGTGAAACGGTCTCAATCCAAGGGAGGAACATCAAATGGACCTAATTTGGGAACCGGAAGAGGTAAGGAGTCCGAAATGTACCTCTGTGACTCCACATTGTGGAAACTCACTTGTAGTGTATAAGATGAACTAGATGGACCCATACTTACCCAAACATGGATTAATAGGTTCTACACATGACTATGAGGACAAACATGAGTGAAACGGTCTCAATCCAAGGGAGGAACATCAAATGGACCTAATTTGGGAACCGGAAGAGGTAAGGAGTCCGAAATGTACCTCTGTGACTCCACATTGTGGAAACTCACTTGTAGTGTATAAGATGAACTAGATGGACCCATACTTACCCAAACATGGATTAATAGGTTCTACACATGACTATGAGGACAAACATGAGTGAAACGGTCTCAATCCAAGGGAGGAACATCAAATGGACCTAATTTGGGAACCGGAAGAGGTAAGGAGTCCGAAATGTACCTCTGTGACTCCACATTGTGGAAACTCACTTGTAGTGTATAAGATGAACTAGATGGACCCATACTTACCCAAACATGGATTAATAGGTTCTACACATGACTATGAGGACAAACATGAGTGAAACGGTCTCAATCCAAGGGAGGAACATCAAATGGACCTAATTTGGGAACCGGAAGAGGTAAGGAGTCCGAAATGTACCTCTGTGACTCCACATTGTGGAAACTCACTTGTAGTGTATAAGATGAACTAGATGGACCCATACTTACCAAACATGGATTAATAGGTTCTACACATGACTATGAGGACAAACATGAGTGAAACGGTCTCAATCCAAGGGAGGAACATCAAATGGACCTAATTTGGGAACCGGAAGAGGTAAGGAGTCCGAAATGTACCTCTGTGACTCCACATTGTGGAAACTCACTTGTAGTGTATAAGATGAACTAGATGGACCCATACTTACCCAAACATGGATTAATAGGTTCTACACATGACTATGAGGACAAACATGAGTGAAACGGTCTCAATCCAAGGGAGGAACATCAAATGGACCTAATTTGGGAACCGGAAGAGGTAAGGAGTCCGAAATGTACCTCTGTGACTCCACATTGTGGAAACTCACTTGTAGTGTATAAGATGAACTAGATGGACCCATACTTACCCAAACATGGATTAATAGGTTCTACACATGACTATGAGGACAAACATGAGTGAAACGGTCTCAATCCAAGGGAGGAACATCAAATGGACCTAATTTGGGAACCGGAAGAGGTAAGGAGTCCGAAATGTACCTCTGTGACTCCACATTGTGGAAACTCACTTGTAGTGTATAAGATGAACTAGATGGACCCATACTTACCCAAACATGGATTAATAGGTTCTACACATGACTATGAGGACAAACATGAGTGAAACGGTCTCAATCCAAGGGAGGAACATCAAATGGACCTAATTTGGGAACCGGAAGAGGTAAGGAGTCCGAAATGTACCTCTGTGACTCCACATTGTGGAAACTCACTTGTAGTGTATAAGATGAACTAGATGGACCCATACTCCAAACATGGATTAATAGGTTCTACACATGACTATGAGGACAAACATGAGTGAAACGGTCTCAATCCAAGGGAGGAACATCAAATGGACCTAATTTGGGAACCGGAAGAGGTAAGGAGTCCGAAATGTACCTCTGTGACTCCACATTGTGGAAACTCACTTGTAGTGTATAAGATGAACTAGATGGACCCATACTTACCCAAACATGGATTAATAGGTTCTACACATGACTATGAGGACAAACATGAGTGAAACGGTCTCAATCCAAGGGAGGAACATCAAATGGACCTAATTTGGGAACCGGAAGAGGTAAGGAGTCCGAAATGTACCTCTGTGACTCCACATTGTGGAAACTCACTTGTAGTGTATAAGATGAACTAGATGGACCCATACTCCAAACATGGATTAATAGGTTCTACACATGACTATGAGGACAAACATGAGTGAAACGGTCTCAATCCAAGGGAGGAACATCAAATGGACCTAATTTGGGAACCGGAAGAGGTAAGGAGTCCGAAATGTACCTCTGTGACTCCACATTGTGGAAACTCACTTGTAGTGTATAAGATGAACTAGATGGACCCATACTTACCCAAACATGGATTAATAGGTTCTACACATGACTATGAGGACAAACATGAGTGAAACGGTCTCAATCCAAGGGAGGAACATCAAATGGACCTAATTTGGGAACCGGAAGAGGTAAGGAGTCCGAAATGTACCTCTGTGACTCCACATTGTGGAAACTCACTTGTAGTGTATAAGATGAACTAGATGGACCCATACTTACCCAAACATGGATTAATAGGTTCTACACATGACTATGAGGACAAACATGAGTGAAACGGTCTCAATCCAAGGGAGGAACATCAAATGGACCTAATTTGGGAACCGGAAGAGGTAAGGAGTCCGAAATGTACCTCTGTGACTCCACATTGTGGAAACTCACTTGTAGTGTATAAGATGAACTAGATGGACCCATACTTATCCAAACATGGATTAATAGGTTCTACACATGACTATGAGGACAAACATGAGTGAAACGGTCTCAATCCAAGGGAGGAACATCAAATGGACCTAATTTGGGAACCGGAAGAGGTAAGGAGTCCGAAATGTACCTCTGTGACTCCACATTGTGGAAACTCACTTGTAGTGTATAAGATGAACTAGATGGACCCATACTTACCAAACATGGATTAATAGGTTCTACACATGACTATGAGGACAAACATGAGTGAAACGGTCTCAATCCAAGGGAGGAACATCAAATGGACCTAATTTGGGAACCGGAAGAGGTAAGGAGTCCGAAATGTACCTCTGTGACTCCACATTGTGGAAACTCACTTGTAGTGTATAAGATGAACTAGATGGACCCATACTTACCCAAACATGGATTAATAGGTTCTACACATGACTATGAGGACAAACATGAGTGAAACGGTCTCAATCCAAGGGAGGAACATCAAATGGACCTAATTTGGGAACCGGAAGAGGTAAGGAGTCCGAAATGTACCTCTGTGACTCCACATTGTGGAAACTCACTTGTAGTGTATAAGATGAACTAGATGGACCCATACTTACCAAACATGGATTAATAGGTTCTACACATGACTATGAGGACAAACATGAGTGAAACGGTCTCAATCCAAGGGAGGAACATCAAATGGACCTAATTTGGGAACCGGAAGAGGTAAGGAGTCCGAAATGTACCTCTGTGACTCCACATTGTGGAAACTCACTTGTAGTGTATAAGATGAACTAGATGGACCCATACTTACCAAACATGGATTAATAGGTTCTACACATGACTATGAGGACAAACATGAGTGAAACGGTCTCAATCCAAGGGAGGAACATCAAATGGACCTAATTTGGGAACCGGAAGAGGTAAGGAGTCCGAAATGTACCTCTGTGACTCCACATTGTGGAAACTCACTTGTAGTGTATAAGATGAACTAGATGGACCCATACTTACCCAAACATGGATTAATAGGTTCTACACATGACTATGAGGACAAACATGAGTGAAACGGTCTCAATCCAAGGGAGGAACATCAAATGGACCTAATTTGGGAACCGGAAGAGGTAAGGAGTCCGAAATGTACCTCTGTGACTCCACATTGTGGAAACTCACTTGTAGTGTATAAGATGAACTAGATGGACCCATACTTACACAAACATGGATTAATAGCTTCTACACATGAGAAGAGGACAAACATGAGTGAAACGGTCTCAATCCAAGGGAGGAACATCAATGGACCAAATTTCTATTTACTAGAAGAGGTACATTTCGGACTCCTTACCTCTTCCGGTTCCCAAATTAGGTCCATTTGATGTTCCTCCCTTGGATTGAGACCGTTTCACTCATGTTTGTCCTCATAGTCATGTGGAGAACCTATTAATCCATGTTTGGGTAAGTATGGGTCCATCTAGTTCATCTTATACACTACAAGTTAGTTTCCACAATGTGGAGTCACAGAGGTACATTTCGGACTCCTTACCTCTTCGTTCCCAAATTAGGTCCATTTGATGTTCCTCCCTTGGATTGAGACCGTTTCACTCATGTTTGTCCTCATAGTCAT
>CACVBM020000754.1:0-300926 GCA_902728155.2 Microthlaspi erraticum
CCAAAATCCACTCGAGAAACATGAATCGAATACCTGGCGGCAATAGAGTAAACGTCGTTCACATCAGCTCCGTTCTCGAGCAACACTCCAATGATCTAATATGAAATAGAAAAAAAGATCATCAAATTGAAAATAAAACAATCTGTAAAGTCTGTGAAATAAGAATTATAGAAAGCCAACCTCGTTTGTCCTTCAGCGGCGGCGCCACCGAAGGTAGAGACGTAGAGTGCTTGGCGAGGCAAAGATTGCAATCGAGAAGCATCTTCGCCTCAACGAAATCACCATCTCTCGCCGCCGCCGACACCAATCTCTCGCTGGACGCCGAACATCCAAACGAATTTCCCCATTTTTAACTCTACATCTCTCTTCTTCATATGAGAATGAAAATCTCTCTCTATCTGAAAATCAATTGGGTGTGAAAAATGGGTCAACCATTGTGGAAAGATACAGAGAGGAAAGAACGGGATTTGATATGAAGCATAAACTTACGTTTAATATATGTTTCTTCTTCTTCACTTTCTTCACGCTAAGATTCGAGAAATTCATTCGTCAAGGGGAAGCTCTGGTAACAGCGATTCGTCTGCCACAAACTAATTTTTTTTTTAAGATGAATAGATTTGGGTGGTTCGTTTGCGGCTGGAGATGTGAGAGATTTCATGGTAAAAGTGGATTTATGAGATTGAAGATCGTGAGGATGAAGACGGTTTCTTAGATCGTGGAAGTTACAGAGAAAAAAAAACAATTTGAACAAAAAGAAATAAGAAAAAGTAAAAAACCAACGAAAAAAAGAAAAAAGAAATTTACAAAAGATATTTGGAAGGGACACGTGTCACTCATATAAGCCACGAGGTGACTTCACACTATTCATAGGTCGCAGATCATGAGACATCTGCATCGGATGGAACAATTTTTAAACCATGAAACTTGTAGTTTATTCTTCACACATGGATTATATATTAAAAGAACAAAATTTTACTCTGTTAGCTCAAACCAAGCCAAATATTTCACATGTTACTACTACTAATACAAAATCTTTATTCAAGTTAAGATACCACTAATCAAAAGAATCGAAGTTAAATCCTTGAATCAGTTCAAAATTAGGCAAAGGCTCAACATTTTAAAAATTCCAAAATCCACTCGAGAAACATGAATCGAATACCTGGCGGCAATAGAGTAAACGTCGTTCACATCAGCTCCGTTCTCGAGCAACACTCCAATGATCTAATATGAAATAGAAAAAAAGATCATCAAATTGAAAATAAAACAATCTGTAAAGTCTGTGAAATAAGAATTATAGAAAGCCAACCTCGTTTGTCCTTCAGCGGCGGCGCCACCGAAGGTAGAGACGTAGAGTGCTTGGCGAGGCAAAGATTGCAATCGAGAAGCATCTTCGCCTCAACGAAATCACCATCTCTCGCCGCCGCCGACACCAATCTCTCGCTGGACGCCGAACATCCAAACGAATTTCCCCATTTTTAACTCTACATCTCTCTTCTTCATATGAGAATGAAAATCTCTCTCTATCTGAAAATCAATTGGGTGTGAAAAATGGGTCAACCATTGTGGAAAGATACAGAGAGGAAAGAACGGGATTTGATATGAAGCATAAACTTACGTTTAATATATGTTTCTTCTTCTTCACTTTCTTCACGCTAAGATTCGAGAAATTCATTCGTCAAGGGGAAGCTCTGGTAACAGCGATTCGTCTGCCACAAACTAATTTTTTTTTTAAGATGAATAGATTTGGGTGGTTCGTTTGCGGCTGGAGATGTGAGAAATTTCATGGTAAAAGTGGATTTATGAGATTGAAGATCGTGAGGATGAAGACGGTTTCTTAGATCGTGGAAGTTACAGAGAAAAAAAAACAATTTGAACAAAAAGAAATAAGAAAAAGTAAAAAGCCAACGAAAAAAAGAAAAAAGAAATTTACTAAAAATATTTGGAAGGGACACGTATCACTCATATAAGCCACGAGGTGACTTCTGTTTTATTAGTATAAATAAGATTCCAGTTATTAGACTCATAATTACTGCAATTTAATTCCGGTTTATGTGTCAACCGATAAGAAATTGCAAAAGAGGAAAAGAGTGTAATCAGAGAAGACAGTGTGAAGAAGGTTGCAGCTTGTAAGCAACCCAATTTTCCTTAATAAAAATCAATCTCTCTCGGGAGAAGTAGAGTGAATCCACAGAGAGAGCGTTTTACCTCACGGAAACGATACCACTCTCTCCATTTCCAAATTTCCTGATTTCTCTCATCTACATGCATGGTAATTGGTAAGCATTTCTCCATTTTCTTTCCACAAAATTCGACTTCACTCGTCGCCTACAATTTTCGTTCTCGTCGATTTCGAGCTGATCGGATTTTGATTCTGTTTGATTTTTGTGTTTTGAATCTATTCCGACGCTTCAGTGGAAAAAACCCAAATTAAGTATGATGGAATCAGAAGAAGAAACGGCGGTATGCTTTGCCTCGTCTCTTTCTCTTCTCAGTTCTCACTCATTATATAGCATGCAAATGTACATTTGCTGCTAAAAAAATCGAGTACTGTGTTTTCTGAATTTAGCTGCGTCTTTCAATTGTAGGGGAAATTGATGAGTGGGCAGATTTGCCAGATCTGCAGTGACAATGTTGGGAAGACCGTGAACGGAGATCCCTTTGTGGCTTGTGACTTTTGCTCATACCCAGTTTGTAGACCTTGCTATGAGTATGAGAGGAAACACGGAAACCATTCTTGTCCTCAATGCAAGACCACATACAAGAGACTCAAGGGTACTACTTTTCATTCTCTTTGTTTCTTTGTTTCCTTAATCAGTTTGATCATTGTTACTGAAAAACATATATTATTGGTTTCTCTGGCTTCAGTTTACAAGACTGACGTTCTACCACTGAGCTATACGGGCTCCTTGACTTTCTATTTCCATTTTCATTTATAATGTAAAGAGCCAATAAGACATGAACACAAATTCACAAAGCTCAGAGCCCAAAGGCACTATATGAAGAGAACGTTACATAGCTCTATTTGGAGAAATGTATTATTTCGTTTTCGTTTATATATTTATAAAACCACAACCATTACAAGAAGTCCAAACATAGCCACATGAAGTCACAAACGACGAGAAACTGATCAGTTTCCAGGATTGTTCCAAAGAAACTGAGCATCAACACGAGAGAGATCCTGATCATCAAGCCTCTTCCATGTCCTAATCGACTTCACACCTCCCCATTTCCCATCTCTGTTCTTGTTCAAACCAGCAACCACAACTCTCGCTCTCCTCGGCCACCCAGTAAAACCATAAGCATGATACCCAGCTACACCACCGTAGCACAGATTCACACCTTTGAGCTCACCGCAAAAGTCGTTGTTATGGTCGTGTCCCACAAACACACCTTTCACATCTCCTCTAGCTACCAACGTCGTGAAGAAACCCGAGTTGGTTTTTGCCGATGACGTTTCTTCTAGCCTATCTCCTTTCGTGGCGTTCATTGAGTCGAAAGTCCAATACTCCGGTAATGGAATGTGGAAGTAAGCAAGCCCCGGAGCCACACCTTCTTGAGCATTAGGCTCCGCGTTGTACTCCCTCTGAAGATTTTTTGTTGAAGTGTTGTTGAACCAGAGTTGCTGAGAAGTTTTGATCCAGTCATAGCCTTTGATGGAAGGGACTTTGGAGTAATCTCCACTGTCGAGGAAGTAGAGATTTAGGAGGGATTTGTTCTGTAGGAACGAATCAGCAGCAGCAGCAGCAGCTCCGTGGACTTGGAGGTTGTAATTACCAAACCCATCGATGTAATGAGCAGCCTCGGGAGGATTCACTTGGGACAGAGTGTAGGGAAGCGTCACGATGTGTTTCATGAGTTCTTGTCGTGATAATGTAGATTCTTGATCGTGGTTTCCCAAAACAGCAACCCAAGGGGTCTTAGACGCAATCGCCGGAGCAAATGCAGCGTTCAAGGATTTCACTGGGTCCTTCACATGAGGCCCATAGATGTTATCACCTGAGAACGAAACAGAATCCCAAAATTCAATTCAATTGGTATAATTCAAATTAGGGATTTTTTAATTTGGGGTTTTTGTTACCGGTGAAGACGATGAGGTCAGGCTTCTCGGCGGCGATGAGTCGGGACAAGAAGGCGGTGGTGTTGA
The DNA here is from genome assembly GCA_902728155.2 of Microthlaspi erraticum. Taxonomy (NCBI): domain Eukaryota; kingdom Viridiplantae; phylum Streptophyta; class Magnoliopsida; order Brassicales; family Brassicaceae; genus Microthlaspi; species Microthlaspi erraticum. The sequence goes on from CACVBM020000754.1 coordinate 4,145, forward strand.
GGTCGGAGCAGTGATCCATTTGGGCTGGAAGGACATTGAGACACCGTGTGGTTGCGCCGTTTGCGAAGTGCATGTCAGCTACTTGCAGTATCTTGAACTCGCCGTTGGCATCGAACCTGAGTTTCCGAGGTTGTGCCGATGCCGGAATCGGAGATAAAAAGAGACATAGCAGAGACGCGGAGAGAAGAGAGATGTGGAACAAGCTCCTTCTTCTTCGATTGTCCGCCATTGTGATGTGGAGCTAGAGAGACGATAAGTGCCTTTGGTTTTGTAGTCTCTGTGAGTAGATGATAATGTATCAAAGAAAGTGTGAAGAAACTACAAGAAGAAGACAAAGGAGGAGACCATGAAAATTCAAAGGGAGTGACTTTAAAAAAATTCCAAAAAAGGTTTTACTTTTCGTCCTCTCGTTAAGTCATTTTAGGCGTGATCAATACTCTGGAGTTAAAAAAGTTTATATAAATGCAAAATCTTTTCTGATCATAAATTGACAAAAGTTTCACTTTCAAAGCGTTGGCCATCTTCTCTCTCTTACATACATCGTGTTAGCCAGCCAATCAAATCATTTCCACGTCAAAAGGTTTTGGAATCAGTGGAAAACAAACAAGACCCACAAGGCCACAACAACGCAATCATCCTCAGATCTGTATTTATCATAAATAAATAAAAGGACAAATGCCTTTACTATTCTGAATAATTGTTTACCACTATACAAATTTCATGTCTCGTCAATTTTTTTTTGTTTCATCATGTCTCATCAGTTATTAATCAGTATTCCTTTTTACACATGTGTAAGAAACAATCTCGGAATCAAGTACGACGTAGCAGTTAAAAAAAAAAAATATATATATATATATATATATAAGATTCATGCCTCATGTTTATTTATTTTTCTCATATTTTTGTTGTTTTTAGTTCTGAAAGGTTAATTAAATGTTCACCATATTCATTTCATGTGAATTCGGTAGTACAGACCTACGTTCTAAAAATCACTGATTTTTTCGATTAATCGCTCGATGAATCTCTCCAAGAAGTGACCGTGACAATTTTCAATCGGTGATACTATTTGGTCAAACGTTGTTTGATCGATTTTATCCGATTTACAAAAATTATCGATTAGTTTGAAAGCCGGTAAACCAAATTTATATTTTTCTGAAATCTGTTTGACCTAGCTAATAATTGTTTGTAAAATTTGGCCTAAAAATATAAGTGCATTATGTTTAGAGTTACCTTAACAAAAAAACATGTGACTAATATTTTTGGACAGATCTATTTGGGAATGTATCATCTAAACATAAATTCTAACTATTTTTATCTATTGTAGTAAATGTGAACTTGGAAGAATATTTAATCTAAGTTAGAAATATATGATTTTCATACTATAATTTGTCATCTTACACATAAAATATCTAATAATATATTAAAATAAAATTCAACTTCGGTTAATCCCCGAATTATTAGCGCTGCCCAACCAACAATTAGCGAAATTTTGAACATAGACACAACTGATTCAGCTGTTTTTCCTTTTCTTAATGCAAGGAATAATTCTCTTATGACAAATGGTATTGGCAAATTTAGGTAAGTTGTTTTTCATTTTTATGTTCTGTATGGTTTAGAAAATTTCAGATAGGTTTTACATATCAAATATCTATAGTCTTTTAAGTCTGTACGTATTATCTTTTATCCAACATGAAATTAATCAAAAAGAATTTCCATCGATGTAAATCTTAACCATAACTTCACTTTATTTCGGTTCTTGGAGAAATTTATGAAACTGATTAGAAAAACAAAGCAGTTACAAGCGAGACATGTGCATGCACACAATATGTATGCATGTATGTATGTATGTATGTAATGCATGCTTCATGCATATGCAATGTTCTTTAGATAACACAAAAAAAGGAATTAAAAAAATGAAAATGCATAATCTAAATTTCCTTTTTTCTGCTGCATCAAAAACAAACAAATGAGGAACAAAAATAATTCAGAAGCGACAATGATACAATCAAATCAACCTGTCACTGTAAATGGTTGATGAAAGTATGTTCAAATTCAGATTTTCAAAAAAATGCATATGTAGTGTTTTGTATGTGTGTTATACGAAATATAAAGATGATATTAAGAAAAAATAAAAGAGATGTATATATATAAACACACTCACATGGGAGACATGTGTACATACATATAACTTTAACCCCCAAAATAGTGTCCATCATAAAAAACGTACGAGTAAATCGCGCCTGAGGTGGAGTGGTTAGAGTGACGTCAGCTAAAACTTTTTCAACAAACAGAAATGTAAAAAGATTATCTATACAGAATTGGTAACTCAGAGAAGCTTCGTTCCTCCAATTCACTTACAGACCTTGGAAAGAGTACAGACTTAATTATCAATAAATAGTATATCAATTTAGAAGAAGACCTAGGATATTTTCATCAAGAAAATACGGTGAATGAGGAGTTTTCACGAAATCGATAATTTTTAGAAGGAAATTGCCATACCCCATCGTAATATGTAGCCTTGATTTGTGACAAACTTATAATCTTTTATCTACTTTCACGAAAATATCAGATTTAATCAAATGTATCAAGAAAACGAAAAACCTTATTACCATCCATATAAATAGCACTCATGTTCATAATAAGAATGTCTAAAATTTTGGAAGAAAGGGTAAGTAACTAAGTATAAACAAACCTTCAAATTGTGATAGCTTTGGAGAAGAAGAGATGGACAATTTTATCAAAAAGAACGAAAAAAAAAACCCTTCAAATTATGACAAAATTCATACCTAAAAAAGAATCTGACACTTTAATCAACGGAGAAAACCCTGAATTGTCATGTTTTCCCACAGCTTTCTTGAGCTTTCTATTTTTTGTTTTCCACAGATCTTTTGTTATTTTGTTTTAATAAAAACAAATGGAAATGAAAACGAAAGTTCAAGAAAGCTGTGGAAAAATATGACCAGGATCTTCATCTTCTCCTTGCTCTGAAGTTTACTTACGAGTTTATCAACGTAAGAGAATTGTGGAGAGAGAGATATATAGTTGAGCAACTTGCATATAAAAACTTTTGAGGACCACTCTATTTTGAGATATATAATACAGAGTGAATGATATGTGAACCTGCTTTAGTAGAGAGGAACTGAGAGATAAGAATAGACTCCTTACTTTCTTTATGCCTTTCCTTTTTGTTTTTGTTACACAATTTTATATTAAAAGGTTCCATCAAGTGCTAATACTACGCCAATTTAATTTCAACGTTTTAAAGTGTAAACCACTCAATTGGTAGTATATGTTTGGCTAACATTGTGACATAAACTTGGAAGAATCTGATCATTATGTTTAATCAAAGGTGGTCCTGGGATATTGAGGTCCAATAAGAAAATAAAAAAAATTAGAGTGCTAGATGATACAGAAAACATTAAGTTGCTAAAAAATTCAAGTTTGAAAAAAAACAAAAAAATCTATACAATATCTTAAAAGTTAACAAATGTTTACCAATACTGAAAATTAATTACCCTTCTTACATTTTTCCCTGCAAAATCATCCATCAAACTTTCATAGTCAATGTTTTTTACTATGTCGCTTTACAAGGGTTTTTTCTGTGACATATTTCACCTTAAGTAGGACTTTATTAATTACTTCAGTTTTGAGAAGCTCCTTTCGGCTGAAGCAACTGAAACCGAGACTGTGAGCATTATTATACAGGCAATTCATATATATCGATAACACTTCTTGTACCTCTTCAAAGGTTTAGTACTTCAACACTCTTCTTGATATTTTCTGGTAGAAGTTCTCGAATTAGAATATTATTTTTAGAGAATAAATCGTTTCCATGGACATATGAATGTTCTCCATGCTTCAGAGAAAATTCAAGGTTGGTACATGATGCCTCAAGCTATCCTCGCTTGCTAAGAGCTTCCTCAGATCGAACCAAAAAAAAAAAGTGTTCTCATAACCCTGATTGAGGACAAACTAGAGCATGATTAATGATTTTGGAATAATCTATCAAGCTTAGATACTTGGACAAAATACATTAATCACATTGATATTGATGATGCTATCAATAAAGATGCTTCTAAGATACGTAAAGTTGTGTCAATCTTTTACGTATCTTTCCATTCAAGATGGTTTAGTTTCCCTTTTTAGTCTGTTTCTTGAGAAAAAGATGATGAAAAGTATGGCCCTAACTGGTGTTTGCATAATTGTGGAATCAAGCTGTGAATTATGCTGAATTGTTTGTATGCGCAAGGATACAAGAATGTTTTACTCACATATTTCAAAAATATGAACTAGACTGTAATATGCTCGGGTATCATATCCAATGGAAAAATATATGTTTGGGTAAAATGCTCGGGAAACCTACAGTTTCAGGAAGCAAGACTAAATTATAAAAAGATCTCATTATTAAAGTTATGTTTGCCAATGTTTCGTGGCTCATGTTCTTTTACCATGCATAGAATGAAAGTGAATGAGTTCGTATTTGCAGATTCTGTTTACATGCCATATGTAAAGAAATCATGTCATGATCTACAGAAAGATGGAAGAGACAAGTGTAATATTCATGGATTTGTGTGTCTCATGTTTTTGGCAGATACATTATATGCTATCACACAAATCAAGCTTTCATCTAGTTTCACTTTCGCACAGGTAAAATGTCAACATATCCATCACCTCCCGATCTCGTTTTGATTTTATACAGCATAAAAGTGAAAAAAGAAACTCTGGTCTCTTCTCATGATATGTTGATGCTCTCACTTGACACTCCTTTAGATGATCTCCCATCAGTTTCACTCACATACGTTGAGTAAAAGTCGTCATCATCCCCTTCCCTCTCTTTCAGTTCCTCAATCTTCTCCGCGGCCTCTCTTATCTCCAACCTTTTCTCCACGTCTGGTTCGCAACAACTCAATCCGATCTTCAAGAGTCTGACAATCTGTCCTTCACAGTTTCTTGTATTGCCCATCTCTTTATCAAACAAACTCGGTGACCATACCCCTTGGTAACCCAGCTTCACCCAACTGGCTAAATCCTCCTCATTCTTGTTCCCACCTTGCAAGAAATTAGCTGGGAACTTTCCGGTTAAAATCTCCAAGATAAGGATGCCAAGTGCCCATACATCGGTTTTCTTGGTGACACGTCGGTGTTGCAAATACTCTGGGGATTTGTAGGCCACCATGTGCTCTTGTGCCTTCACTTGGTTTATCAGCGGGATTAAACCATAGTCTGTGAGTAGAGGTTCAAAGGTTTTAGTGAGGAGAACGTTTGATGATTTGAGATGACCATGTGGAGCCATTAAGCTTGGTAAATCTTGGTAGAGATATAACAGCCCCTTTGCAACACCCTTCACAATCTTCAATCTTGTAGGCCAATCGAAAGTTGGTTTTCCTAATGATTGATTACCTAGTAATAAATGCTTAAGAAATATGAGACTCTTGAGCAACAATAAATGAAAAAGACTTTGAGTGGTTATAGGTAATGGTGATCAAGATTCGGTTTGTTAGCATTATTCAGAATCTAAGAGCATGTCCATCAAGGGTATGTTACCCATAGTCTCTCACAAAAAAAGAGACAAAATATATATACAATTGTGTAATGTAAGTATATATGGGTATGTAAATAGTTGAGAGACTCAGCCAAAAGTCTCTCATTTGACATACTTTTGGTTGAGTCTCTCAACTATTTACATACCCACATATACTTGCATCACACAATTGTATATATTTTGTCTCTTTTTTTGTGAGAGACCCTTGATGGAGATGCTCTAAGAATAAGTGTAAAAGTGTAAGAGTAACAAAAACTTACCATGAAGATTAACGGCCAAGCTTCCTCTCTCAGCAAATTCACATACCAGTAGCTTTTCCTCTTTTCTATAGTAATAAGCAACAACGGGGAGCAGATTATGGTGCCTTAACCTCCCTAATCTTGTCATGTGATCTTGAAACTCATCTCTCCCTGCATTGTTCATTTGTATGAACCTCTTCACAACCATCATTACTCCACTTGATAGAGCTGCTTTATAGGATGCTCCGAAACAACCACTCCCAAGTATCTCTGCCGAAGCCTTCAACAAATCTTGCAAGTCAAACTTTTCTATATCTTCTCTCAAGAACGTAAGCTTTGTGTTATCCCCTCCTCCTGATGCAGCCATTCTCTTGGAAGTGCCTGAGCCGTTCCGATGTTCTCTATGGTTTTGATCTGCTCCTCGGATCCCAATTTTCTTCTGTAGACTTGATGGTCCGGTTTCTTTTACCAGTTGTGGTCGTTTCTTCCTATAGTTGCGGTTAAGCAAGATGATCACTCCAAGGATTATGAATACTGTAAATGCTGTGACCACTCCTGTTATAATAAAGGGTGCCCTTGATGACGATTTGCGTGGTGCCACAAGTTGTGTAGGAAGTTCTTGAGAAGAATAACATTCTTTTCCCAAAGGCTTCCCACATAATTCTTTGTTACCTTCAAACACCTTTGGATCCATCATACTAAAAATATCAGGGATTAGACCGGTTAATGCATTGTTTGAAAGGTTTAACATATTCAGCTTATGATCAAACTCTGGTATCTGTCCAGTGAATTGGTTCCCATCAAGTCTCAGCTCTAAAAGTTTAGGTAATTTTGCCATAGAGATGGGTATTTCACCGGTAAACTTGTTTCCAGCCAAAAAAACCTTCTTTAACCACCCCATACCTTCAAAAGCATCCCCTGGTATCTGTCCTTCAAATTGATTGTTTGATAGATAAAGTGACTTCAAACCAGAGAGTTTCTTGAACTCTGGAAATGGCCCTCCAAACTTGTTGTTCATGAAGCTTAAAGTCCTCAACGATGTCAAACCCGCCAACGAATCGATGTCTATAGAACCAGAAAGCTCTAAATTCTCCATTTGCAGTCCCCAAACGGTACCTTCATTGCACAAGACACCATCCCAAGTGCAAGGAAGATTTTTAGCGTCCCAGGAGGCCAATGCATTTTCCTTCCCAAGAACTAAAGATTTCTTAAAGTTGAGGATGGCCTCGGAATCCGAAAGACCGTTGATGGTTGTGGAAAGGAAAAGGAGGAGAGACACTACTGGTAGCATCATGGTGTTGTATAGCTTAGGGAACGCGCCTGCATTGGAAGGCGCGCACCCTCTTGAGGAAAGGAGGAAGAAGAGGACGACAGAGAAGGGGACAATGTGATGTTTACAGCTTGAGTTGGATTGACACAGCAGAGAGAGACAAGGGAGATTGAAAAGAGATGAATGGTAAAGAGAAGGCTTTGATCAAAAACATTCTAATAATAGGTTTGTGGTGAAACTTGATTTTCTATATTGCTGACCTGTGATGATGTCTTTTTAACATTACATCATACAAGCATCAATAACTTAATCCTCTCTGTTTTAAATATTCTGTTTCAATCCAAATTAACGAAAACAAACTAATCCCCTTATTGTCTATATTAGTAAAACCCTAAACCCAAACACTGTGGTGTGAAACAGAATGTTCTTTAACTAAACAACAAGGTTGTTTCAAATTCAGATATATTTGTTTCTGTTAACTTTTTTTAGCCAGAGATGCTACCAATTTGTTATTTTTTTGGATAAAATTAGGAACCAAGTGAAACTAGATGGAAAATACAAACTCATTCGTTGTATGTTTTATTTTCTGTATTTCTCACTCTCTTTCCATCAATTTGAAACTACTTTTCTTGTTAAAATTATTAAATTTTTATCACCTTAAATAAATTACAGGAATGGAAAAGTTCTAGATGCATGTGAAATCAGTTACAAATGATAAAAACATTCTTTAAGGAGACGATAAGAAAGAGTGTCAAAGCTAGGTTTCTTGTTGTTCAGCATTTGCTAAAGTTAGCATACTCAAAACGCGTTTCTCCAAATTCAAAATAGTTTCATTTATATATAAAAAGTCATTGACTATCTATTTTCTTGCATAACCAAACCAGAAACCAGAATAGATTGAAGTTCAAAAATGGTGAAGAGTGAAGGAAACGTTACGTTAGCCATCGACAAAGACAAAGAAAGCCAGAGTGCGTTGAAATGGGCAGTGGAAAACATTCTAAGACGAGGACAAACGCTTACTCTTCTTCATGTTAAACTCAAACAATCCCCTTCTATTCCTTATTCCGGTATGACACTATCTTAAAACCCTTTGTTTCTTGTTTCAAACGCCAATCTAACTTTCATCTTTTGAGGCTTATGTCATCTGATATATTAACATAAAGCTGAACCAATTTTCTTGTTGTTGTAATGTAGGGTCTAACCCGAATAAGCTAGGCGACGACGGGCCAGAATTTTTTCTTCCTTTCCGTTGCTACTGTGCTAGAAAAGATGTGCGTTTTCGCTTTTCTTTGAATCTTTTTTTTTTCAAATGTTTAATTTCATTTGACTTGACTCTTCTTGTTCCTACAATAGATAACCTGCGTAGATGTGACTGTGGAGGACTTTAGTGCGGCTAAAGGAATACTTGAATATGTGCAAAGGAATGCAGTCGAGACTCTAGTACTCGGTGCATCCAAGATGACTCTCTTGAGGTAATTAGGAAAATTCTATCTCGCACTTTGAGACTATATAGATACCTGAGCATGCTTATATATATGCTTTCTTTGATAGAAGGTTCAAAGCAGCGGATGTTTCAAACACTGTCATGAAAAGGGCTCCAAGTTTCTGTACTGTATATGCAATCTCTAAAGGGAAAGTCTCGTCCATGAGATCAGCTACAAGTTCACTTCCGATCCCCAATTCTCGACATAATGTACACACACATCAAACGAGTAATCTGAATGGTATGTTCTCACATCACATAGATTTACAAGTACTTTTATATATCCACCTTTAAGAAACTTGCATTGCAAGAAAATCCTTTAGAGAGTTGCATTACTTTTTCTCTTTTTAAAGTATATATTATGAGATACACATTGAGAAACCTCTAGTAAAAAGGTCTAACTGATCAAATGGCTTTCTTATCGCAGTTGAAAGGAGGCAAAGACCAATGCAAAGAACACATGATGAGATCGAGATCAAGTATGTTTGTTACCTATTATAACATTGTTTTCTTTGTTGTCCATAATAAAAAAAAACTTCTACTTATGGAAACCTTCAAATGTTGAATAGGTCTCCTTTTATGAGAAAAGGATATGAAGGCACATACCAGCCATCAATGACAGAATCTGACATATCATTTGTGAGTAGTGGAAGACCAAGTGTGGATATCATGTTTCCTTCGTTTTACGACAATGTAGATGTTCCACGGCTGTCACTCAGCTCTGAGTATGATGAGAATCGAATTAGTTTTGCTACATCATCCTCATCTGATAAGCAGTCTATAGATCTTGGCTCTTCATATGCAGCATTCTCTTCAAGCTCACAAGAAAGTGGGAGGCAATCATGTTCACTATCTAGCCAAGTAAGCACACATTTTCATTACTCATACCACATTACATGCACATGAGAAATGTTTTTTTTTTCCATTTACTTAAATCTAAAATCTGACAGGATGAGATTGAAGCGGAGATGAGAAGGCTGAAAATGGAGCTAAAACATACAATGGACATGTATAGCAGTGCCTGCAAGGAAGCAATATCTGCAAAGCAAGCGGTATGTTTTAGTTTTGGAACGATAAAAAATGTGACTAAAACTAAATTCTCAGTCATATAATCCGATTTATATCTTCTCAGGCTTCTGAGTTACACAAGTGGAAAACAGAGAAAGAACAGAAATTGAAAGAGGCAAGACTTGCGAAGGAAGCAGCAATGGCAATGGCAGAGAGGGAGAAAGAAAAGAGCAGAGCAGCCATGGAAGCGGCAGCGGCAGCTCAGAAAAGAGCAGAACAAGAAGCTCAAAAGAAGAAGCACATCGAAACCACAGAGGAAAAGAAGAAGTCAATGTATTCTTTAATGTACAGAAAATACCAAATTGAGGAGATTGAAGAAGCAACAGAAGATTTCTCTCCTAGCCGCAAGATCGGAGAAGGAGGCTATGGACCTGTTTACAAAGGAACAGTAGATTATACTCAGGTTGCAATAAAAGTTCTAAGACCAGACGCTGCACAAGGAAGGTCTCAGTTCCAACAAGAGGTTCAAGTACTTACTTGTATGAGACATCCAAATATGGTTCTTCTTCTTGGAGCTTGTCCTGAATACGGATGTTTAGTCTATGAATACATGGCAAATGGTAGCTTAGAAGACCGTCTCTTCAGAAGAGGAAACTCTTCAATCCTATCTTGGCAGCTAAGATTCCGCATTGCAGCTGAGATCGCCACCGGCCTTCATTTCCTTCACCAGATGAAACCAGAGCCATTAGTGCACCGTGACCTTAAACCGGGAAACATTTTACTTGACCAGCATTTCGTCAGCAAGATTGCTGATGTTGGACTTGCCAGGCTTGTCCCTGCATCGGTTGCTGACACCAAAACGCAATATAGAATGACGGCAACCGCTGGAACATTCTGTTACATTGATCCAGAATATCAACAGACCGGTATGTTAGGGACCAAGTCAGACATATACTCGTTCGGGATCATGCTTTTGCAAATACTTACAGCTAAACCACCAATGGGTTTGACTCATCACGTCGAGAAAGCAATCGAAAAGGGAACTTTCAAAGATATCTTAGACTCTTCGGTGCTTGACTGGCCAGTCGAAGAGGCCTTGGTTGCAGCCAAAATCGGTCTACAATGTGCAGAGTTAAGACGTAAAGATAGACCTGACTTAGGGAATGTGGTTTTGCCTGAGCTTAACAGACTCAGGGAGCTAGCTGAAGAAAACATGCCACCTATTAACTTCGGCGGAAACCAACGTCCTTCACCGATTAGGAACTTGAATAACACCCAAAATCTAAAGCCAATGTCCAGGACTTCACTACAGGTATGAATCCATTAAGCACCTCTTTCAAGATTTTTAAATTGTTTTGGTTAGTAAAACTATATATATTTTCCTTTTGCAGGAGATTATGAGTGATCCACAACTACAGTATGGAGCAGATAACTCAAGTTTACAAAATAGTTCTGGTTCCTGATCGTGCATTGTCAAAGTAAAGAATATATATGCATCAAGGAGATGAAGGCAAAATATTTTTGGTCAAGATCAAGAATAGGTTGTTACCAATATTTGAACAGAATAGTCTGTTTATATATGTTGGGTTTTAGAGTTCCTATGATGTAAACACAAAACACTTGTACACCTCAGAATCTATACAAGCTTTGATTTGTTATAAATTTACTATGGAACTTACAAAAACCAGAGAAGACCACACTTATCTACTATGTTTTCCTGATACAACAATGTTAATTCACACAAATTTTCCTATGATGTAAACACAAAACACTTGTACACCTCAGAATCTATACAAGCTTTGATTTGTTATAAATTTACTATGGAACTTACAAAAACCAGAGAAGAGCACACTTATCTACTATGTTTTCCTGATACAACAATGTTAATTCACACAAATCTTCTCTCTATATTCTACATTTTTTTTGTTTCTGTCGACCAAGTGTAAGGCACTAAGGCTATATATAGCCAAGGCGCTGATTATTCATGTGACACCAGTCCAACACCATTGGTTGTTTATCCATGATATACAGAATAGTTGTTAGTTTAAGGATCAATTTGTGCCCATAATTTGGTACCTTACAAAACTAGTTTGATTAACTGGTGTTATTGAGAAGTTAATTTTGACTTAAATTTAACTCCATTAAATCCACTACATATTGTTGTAATTTTTCCTAGGAATAGCACCTGAGAAAATTTAGAGGTTAGACATCAAAACATTTGAGATAAGTTTATGTATTATTAAGAGATAAGTACCATTGAGATAACGAGAAGTCATGTGCATCACACACACACACACACACACACACACACACAACGGCCATTCAATTGATGTTTCATGAGCACCATATACACAAATAAATCAATAACCCATTTCGTGGTGTCCTGAGACCATTTTTTGGTTCATGTCATGTTCCACCGTTTTCGGTTTGCATTGGAAAGTTTAACGTAAGCAGCAACCAATGGGTAGAAGACATTTTAGAATCTTCATTGTATGGAGTAGCAGAAGAATTTATGGAATATTTGCAAAAGGAAATCAAAGTCATTCGTCAGAACAATATCACAATGATGATTTTTTTTTGTCAACAATGTAGGCTTTATTATTATTTTTTTTTTAAATCTAAAGATAGTATCTCTTTTAATTTTAATTCCTTTTGCATAGATATGTTTCCGTAAATAAATAAAAAAATCAGTTTTCTATTTTTATATATTTCCTATAGGATATCATTATTATTATTTTTGACAGGCTGACAGCCATATCAAAATCTTCTTAAAATAGAAAAATTAATATTTCGTTTGATAAATTCTTTCGGATGAATATGTTGCCACAAATGTTAGGCATTTTTTTTTAACTTTTCACTGTCAATAGTTTAAGAAATTCATTTCCTAAATTTTCTCAGATTTAACAATAAATGTTCTGTGATATGATTAACTGAATTAGACACCCGATTAACCTTTTTTTATAATTCGATGTACATATTTTCTTCATAAGGTAATGGTTTTTTAGAGGATTTTTTCTTTTTTTTGGGGTTTTAGTTGGTATTTTGTTGTTTACATAGAAATTGTTTTTGGAAATTTGTGCTGGCATTTTTATCAGTTAAGTTAGCTTTTGTATTTTTCTAATATAATTAAAAGGTTTCCTATATTTTGGTCAACATATTAATTTATGGAAAAAAAACTAAATTCATTTTCTTTCCCTCTTCTCTATCTCTCTATCACTTCACTAGTCCCAATCTCTCTCTTTATATATCTCGTCTCCACAACAACTCAAACATCACCAGCAAAAAAATCTAAAAAGCTTTGTTCAGCCCCTCTCATCTATAGAACTTCTCGCGGACATCCGTATAGTCTTCACCCCCTCTCATCTTTCGTGTAATGATTCTTCTTCTTCTCGAACATTTTCTTCTTTTGAAACTTCATGGTTTTTTTTATATTGTCTTCTCTCTCTGAATTTGATAGAAACTAGGTTTATTTTCTATGAATTTTATTTTTTTTATTCGTTACATACTCGTGTGTCCCATGTATTTGCTTGTGAGATCTCATTTCCTGTCTGGATTTTAATTTCAATTGTTGATTTTGTCTAAATTCATACACATAAAGAAAAGCCACTCTAATGTTAATCTTCTTTGCATGTTCTATTTCTTTGTTTTTTTTTTTGGTTTTAATGTTAAGAGATTTAATTTCTTGGTAGAAAGGGAAAGAGATATTGTTAACTCTTCTTCTCGTTCCATATATAATAAATCTAATAACACATTTATCATTTATTACAGGTACTATGTCTGGATTGGTGGTGAACGAAGCAAGTGCTCCAGCATCTCCATCAACACCACCTGTTGTTGGGAACTTGGCGGGTGCCAATGAAGGAAGTGTGTTGAAACGTCCCCGTGGTCGTCCACGCGGATCGATAAACAAACCAAAACCTGTGGGTGAAGGAAGTGTTGTCAAAGACAAGCGTGAAAAGGCAATTCCTATTAGTCAGCTTACGGTCCAATGTGCAACTTGTTTCAAATGGAGGGTAGTTCCATGGATGGAGATCTATGAAGAGATAAGGACATATCTGGAGGAAGAACCTTTCTTCTGTGACGTAGCATGCCAATGGAAACCAGGAATGTCCTGTGAAGTTCCTGCCGATATATCACAGGAAGGTACAGAACTTATTTGGGCTCTTGAGAGTCATTTGATCCCTCGCCCACCCGTTGGATGGAGGCGTCTGACGAAGATCAGAAATGAAGGAGGATCTTGTTTCGCTGATATGTTAGTAACTCTTTTTTTATTTTTTTTGTTACAACACTTTCTGGAAAAAAAAACCCCTAAGTTTATAACTTTTTTTTTTTTTTTTGTTTCTTTCAGCTATTATATCACTCCTTTAGGACAGACGCTTCGATCGGGACCAGAGGTCATAAGGTTAGTTTTTCTAGTGCTCCATTTCCTTTATAGTGTTATCTTCCCTTAGAGTGCCTTGCTGTTACGTTTGAGAATATATATATAGGGATATAATCAGCAGATATGTGTTATGGGAACCTCGAAGTGGTATCTTGTCGTAATTATCTAGAGCTAGGCTATGATGTGTTATTCATAAACCCTTGCTTATGTTTTGCTTACTAACAACGTAAATGTCATCCCTGTTTTCATTATACTTCCCTGAAGCATTTGAGATCAACAACTTTGGTAGAAGATAAGCTTAGTGGTTACTAATTTGATTTCAGTAACATATGACAGCTTCTTTACACGCTTATAAACCTCATTTCTAGCTTGCAGGTACTTGAAAGAAAACCCGCAATACATAATAGAAGGGAAGAGGATTGAGGAACAGGTTAAGGAACAGTTCTCGTTCAAAATCCCGAAACCGCTGCAGGAGGACTATGTGAGGAAGCGCCCAGCTCAAAAAATGAATCCAAGTGGTAATTCAAACGCTATTGTAGCTACTGGAGAAGGTATGTTGTTTTACTTCTTCTGTATCAACTGTTAGTGTAATATCCAGCAACAACTTTAATTGTTGGCTAGATATTATTAAGTCACTTGCAAGGCACGGATTTACATAAATCTTCTTACGGCTATTCCTTTATATTAGAGCTTTAGATTTAATAAAAAAAACTATCTATCAAAACGAGCAACTTGTCCACAACCTCTTTTTAGGATATCTTTGTTAAATCATTTGGAATACTTTTTGGTAAAACAAAATTAAAATGTGTGGATTTGTTTTGTGTTTTATTCAGCAGGTCCATCGGCATCTACTCCAAATACATGCTTGGCGTTGGTAATATACCAGCCACCTGAGGAGCCTCAACTCCATGCATCTCCAGATGAACAATGCTTAGCGATACAGCTATATGTTCCAGCGGCATGGAGATCGCAGTCACAGTTGCTGCCAGATGTGCCACCGCAGCCTGAGCCTGAACTCCATGCATCGGCATCGAGATGTCCTGAAGAGCAGTTAGAGTTGCGGCTAGATGTGCCACCGGAGCCTCAACTCCATGCATGGCCATCTAGATCTCCAGAAGAGCAGTTACAGTTGCTGCCAGATGTGCCACCGGAGCCTGTACTCCAAGAATTGCCATGGAGAGCTCCAGATGAGCGGTTACCGTTTATTCAATTTGAACCACCCGAGGCTGACCTTAACGAAACGTTATGGAGTGGCTTGTCTCCGTTGAAGCAATATGAGCCAGATGAGTCTGATACTGCAACGCACTTTAGATCTATAATCCGAGATGTGGCAGCCAAGCAAGAGCTTCACGGTTCAGATGATCGACCCGCGAAAAGGATAAGAAGATTAGACGGAGCATCCACCTCTGGTGTCAATGATGGTGTCAATGATGGCTGATCTGGAATATGTAAGGAAAGTCGTTTTATTGCATTTCTTCAACAACAAGAAACTCCTTTTGGTTTCCTATCATTTTCTGGTTTTTGGTTTTTGTTTCTTAACTTACCAATTGACAAAGGTTTCTTCATTCATAATGGAATTCTTGTTCGATTTGAGGTCTTTTATTCTTTTTAACCAAAGGGTTTGTTTTGTTTAATCAAAATAAAGCCCTAATATAGTGTATGTGGCAATTATTAAACTTAAAAGACAATTAATTAGATCCGCGAAGTTTGGCAATGGATGACGAAGTGTGAAGATATTTCCTTTACTTGGGTCCCAAGGGAAGCAAACATGGCCGCTGATTCTTTAGCAAAAGGCAATCTTGTAGATAAACAAATATTTCTTTTCAATTCATATGTTCCTGACTTTCTGTCAAATGTATTACATTCTGAGTTTCTGACCTCTGTTGTCAACTTAATAAAGGAACAGTTGGAAAAAAAAAAAAAAAGACAATTAATTAATTAAATAAAAGAAACAAATTCGTATTTGGGTTAGACATACCAAGGTCCAACATAAATAGTACTTGGGCTAAATGAAATGAAACATTAAAATATGAAGAGTATTTGCGCTAAAGTTGGATCTGGGCCGGCCCAACTGTGGTTCTCATCTGCTACAAAATCCACAGAGGGATTTCATAGCAACCCATAAAAAGATAAGGGTATTTTCCTAATTAAAATTTATGGAAATTGAAGAACGATTATTTTTGTAGCAACATATTTATATGCTAAAGGAATTAAAATCCTCTCTCTCTCTCTCCGTATTTGTGTCTCGACAACAACACCAACACAAATCTAAAAAGCTTGTGTTCGAATTAGTTCTGTGGAGATTGGTCCGAATTAGACTTCGCTGATTCTATCGAGAAATCTCTCTCACCGATCTTGCCTTCGTGTAATAGTCCTTCCTCCTTCTCTTCGTGTTTATCTCTTTTGTGCCTCTTTCAATGTTTATCTGTATGGATCTCGTAGCTCTCACCGCATGTTTTGCTCCTTTTGTTGATTATTGTTGCCTCCATTCGATACGCTCTTCTCTTCCTTTATCTGTCTCACTCAATTCGATACAACTGAATTGTGATCTGTAAATCAATCTCCTCCACGCGAGGGTTTCTACTGTTCACTTTGCTTATATAATCATCTCTCCGTCTGGATTTTATCTACAGGTAGATTGCATCGAGTATGTCGCAGTAATGGAGGAGAAAAACTCTCTCCCTCTCTCCGGTGCCATGGATTTTCGAGCTTCGCAGGGATCAGGATCTTCCTCACCTGTTGAGGTAACAGAGGATACGAGCGAGAATCAGTTGGTTCTTTACGGCTCCAAAGGGAATAATGACACGGAAGACGAAGTCCAAATTATCAGATCTCAGCCTCCTCCTTCATCCAAAACGCAGTGTCCTTCCATTGGAGCGTTCACGGTGCAGTGTGCGAGCTGTTTCAAATGGAGGCTGATGCCGTCGATGCAGAAGTACGAAGAGATAAGAGAGCAGCTTCTTGAGAACCCGTTCTTCTGCGAGACGGCTTGCGAGTGGAAGCCGAACATGTCTTGCGATGTCCCTGCGGATATCTCTCAAGACGGAACACGTCTCTGGGCTATCGATAAGCCTAGCATCGCTCGACCACCTAATGGTTGGCAACGTTTGCTAAGGATTCGAGGTGAAGGAGGTACCAAATTCGCTGACGTGTACGTTCCTTTTCTCCTTTTTCGCCTTTTTAATTTATGTATTAAAACCATACAATATATAATTCCTTGTTTTTCTTGATCTTTCTTTCAGGTATTATGTTTCTCCGTCAGGGAAGAAGCTTCGTTCAAATAATGAGGTCCAAAAGTTAGTTTTCGTTTCCTTTTTCCTTTTTGCCACACAACATTATAGTTTTCACATGTATAGAACTAGTAGGAACATGTTGTTGGGGAACCTTGTGGTGAATATTCAAAGTTAGGTAGTGATGCAAAAGTGTGTATCAAGAACAATGGTAGAAGAACGATTTAGTGATTACAAATCTGTTTTTAGTAACGTGTAGACTGTTTCTTGACACCGTGCAGGTACTTGAATGACAACCCGCAATATATAAATGAAGGAGTGAAGATTACACAGTTCTCGTTCCAGATCCCGAAGCCTCTGCAGGAGAACTATGTGAGGAAGCGTCCAGCTCGAGTTATGGAATCCAGCGATAATACAAGAACCCCTGTAGCTACTGCAGGTATGTTGCTTCATTTCTCACCTTACCTTCTTCTATGTGGAAACATTTGGCTTCGTTTTGTTTGACGATTGGCTGGTTTTGTTTTGTTTCAGCTAATCCACTGACATGGATATCACCAGATGATCATATATCGTTGCAGCTAGGTAACGGAACGGAGCCTGGACTCTATGATTCACCCTCGAAAAGGATAAGAACATCAGAGCTTGGCTCCTTTGATGATCTTCTAGACTGAGAACTATCTACCGATATCTTTTGATCTTCTCTTGTTATATAAACCCTCTCTTCTTTCTTCGTTTGAAATCAGAGTATATTTACTTTTCTTGGGAAGGGTAATATTGAAGAAACTGAGGACGTGTGGTTGGTTAGCTCGTTTTTTTGTGTACCATCTTGCTGTGTAAGCTATCTTATGTTTATAGGTACTTTTTTATCCAAGAGCATGGCTCGTTTTGGCTTTTGTTTCCAAATCTTCATGTCACTTAACTTAAGTCTAATCTCTTACATGTTCCAGCTCCACGAACTTCAAAACTTTTACCCAAAGTTTTCAACAAAAGTGTATTTTACTTATAAAGAGCTCATGAATCCACTTCACCTTCTTAGTCTTACTCTTGAGATTATATTAATTCACATTCAAAAGATAAGATTCCTTACAGCACTAAGGACATATATATATAGTTGAAGCGACTAGTTTGGTTATACAACCAACAAATCTAACAACAAAAAGCTGCTTCTACTTTTCTACTTCATCCATTCCGCTTAAGCGATGCGAGTTCATCGGAACCAAGTGACCGGAGTAGTGTTGACTTGAGGAAGCGGCGGTACCATACAGTGTTGTTGTTGATGCTGCTGCCACTGGTGCAAGCCAAAACCATAGGTGGGATCTTCTTGCTGAGGAAAGGATAAACCGGTGCTGCTTCGGTTATCCTCTTCTATTTCCATGGCTGCTTCATCCATCACCGCGTCCTCGCATGTCTCATCCAACTCAACAATCTCTAGTGTGCGGCGTGGCTGTTGAAAAGTCCCAATGGGCTCAGAGTAAGGAGATATAGAAGGATTCCAGCAAACAACTGCTTGGCACTTGTTGGATTTCTCATCTTCATCATTGTTATCAACAGCTCTCGATGCACCACGGAAGAATCTATCTGCACAACCACATGAAGATGCAAAACAGAGGCTTTAACAAACTAAACGAAGCATAACAAAAATTTGACACCTTCCTGTAGGCAGAGAAACTACATGAACACAGCAAAATCCTCATCAAGTTCATAACAATTTGGCCTCATATCATTTGATTATAGCTTATTCAATTCAACCACATTGTTGTTCCTACTTTCTAAGCAATTGTTCAATCAGAAAGATAACAAACTGATTAAGAAACTTACTCTTGAAATCAGAAATCAAGTCTCTGTCAACAAAGAGCTGTCCAGAAGAAGAAGGCTGATGATGAAGGAGAGGCTTGAATAGAACAATTGATCTCTCTTCGTTTACCGGATTAGGCTCGGTTTCTTCCGATTCCGTCTCTTGCATCGCCATATCTTCCTCCCTAATCGGTGGCAAATCCACATCCTGATTGCAATCGCAAACGGAATCTTAAGATAAAACGAAACCTAGGGGATTTATGAAATCGGAGAGAGAGAAGATGAAATTACCAGACGACGAATCTTTCTGGCCGGAGAAGTGAGGGAAAAATCTGAGAATTCGTCGTTCACTTGGTCGATACCTTTCCTCTTCATCGACAAGCGCTCGTCTTCCACCATTTTCGTTTCAACGGCAAGGAAAAGCTTTTCCAGTAGAAATACTTTAATAAGAGATTGTGCGAGAGAGAGAGAGAGAGTAGAAGAAGAAGCTACATCTATATAGTGAGAGAGAAGAGTTTTTTTCCCAGGTTCCTCTGGAGGAATCCAGAAGGTAGAGGACAGTAGAAAGTAGAAACAATCTAATTCAAGAATTTCCGGTTCGTTTTTTTTTTTGTAAGGAGATTTCCGGTTCAGCGTATACCAGAACTAACATTCCCGGTTTATTGTTTTTTTTCTTCTCAATTTAGGGGTTTATTGGGAAATAGATTTTATATGATAAAAAATTCAAAATTTATTGTTATTTATTTATTTTTGATTTTATGTATATTCATGTTTGTGATTTTTTTAGTGGGATGAAATAAAGCAAATATTTTTATGTTTCATAATAAGTGTCGTTTAAAGTTTTCTCACATATATTAAGATAACATGTTAAAATTTATACAATATTCCTAATTAATATATTATAGAATTTAATCTCTTTGTTAATTCGATAAATAAATAAAGTTAAATCTGGAAATTATATTAAAATTATGCATTGAAAATGTAAAATGACACTTATAATGAAAAAAAAAATTAAATTCTAAAACGACACTTAATATGAAACGGAGGGAGTAACAGTTTTTCCAAATTTTAATTAAAAAGTCAAATGTAGTGAAAATTATTATAAAAAAAAAATCCAAAATTTTGCTTATCTGTATTCAAATCCCTACATGTAAAACTTTTTTCTCCAAATTGCAAAAAAGAAATACTGCAACAATTTAATTAAAATAGTTTCTATTTCGTATGATTTATTTCGTATTTATTTCTCCATATAGATTTTGAAGGGGATATATTTTAATTAAAAACATACATTATTGCTCAATCGTTACAATCATGAACCATCCTATATTTTTCCATATCCTCTTGAAAAAATAATATCATTGTAACTGATCAGACCATTGGTTTCGGAGCTTTTTTCTTCAGGGGAATATGACAACAACATCCATCATCGGGAGTACACTCGCCATAATAATACTCTTCTTCTTCACAATATCTATTGCAACCAACATCCCCTTCAGTAGCGCATGATTCTGCTCCAAAGTAGCATTGAACATCTCTTCTATTTATTCCATAGCCTACAGTATATAATAAAACCATTAAACCGTTGACCAAAAAAAAAAAATAAATAAATAAAACCATTAAACCAATATGAACATTTCTTGAAAGAGAAACCAACGCATTTCTATGATTATAGAGTGTGATATAAGAATAAACGAGTACCTAGAGGTTTAATAGCTGTTGTACGACCATGAACAATAGACATGATGAAAAAGATAGTGAAAACAAATGTAACTAAAGTTTTCATGCTGGAAGCCATTTTTGTGATTTGTAGAAAAAGTTTCTTGATGAATTTTACTTTAGCCTGGCTATATATATATAATAACACAAACATGCATAAAATATAATTTCCATGGTCAAACTTGGAACAAGACTTAACAAATCAAAGTTAAAAGGTAACATATAATCATATCGTTGAATTACTTATACATCAAGTCAAAAGATCTTGACTAGAAAAAAACCGCGTGTATTAATTTTCTTTCTTAATTTTGTTTTAACATTAGTGAGATTTGTCTTGACTATTCACCTAAACATAATTTAGCTTGACTAATCTCAGTTTCTAAAAGATTTTTTTTTTAGTTTGAGATGCTGAATTCAAAAACCAAAAATACTAGTTTGAGGAATTTCGTCTTCTAATGTTTAAGTTTGGAAGGCTTTATCATGAATTTCACTGTTTCATACATACTCAAATTACACCACAGCCTTAGTGAATTGATTTTGCATTACTCTTTTATAATCGACATTATTAATTTTGACACAATCCTTGGCATCTAGCTAATTTCAGTTTAATTTTGATTTGGCTCCAATCCATTCAGTTCGGTTCCAGTTTCTTTTTATTTATTTTTTATGCTGAGAACAATCAGTCAAGCTTAAACATTTCGTTTCCTTCTTTGCTCCGTCTCCACTCGATGGGTACTCTCACGAGCGTCGCTTTCGCAGCTACGCTTAACATCAGATTCCGATCGTTTCATTGCAGTCTCCGGGAGAAGATTAAGACACCAATGCCCAAAGTTACATACTTACATACTTACATCAGTGAAAGAGAGATTATACTTCTCTTGCACAGAGGATTATCATAGATTTAGGGTTGTCAAGTGTTTAGGCAATGATCAAAACGGTAATGGCGGAGAAAACGGAGACACTAATTCGTCGCTTGTTAGAGATTCAACTGTAAAAACGGCATCCCGAGAAGAAGAAGAAGAAGATAAAGAAGATGAAAAAGCAGACGAGAGAAGTAACAGTAGCAGCAGTAACAGCAACGAGTTTGCTTCCGACAAGACTCCTGTTTCGTCAATGGTACACACTCTTGTCTCTTGTTTAATTTTTACCCTTTTGTCCGAATTTCAATTGTAAGAATGAGTCTACGTTCCCTTAATTTTAGTTAGTTCTTGTCACTACTCTTGGCTATATAGCTTCTCTGATTTTGAGAAATTTGACGGTTTTTTTGTTGGTAAGGAGATTTCCGGTTAAGCGTATACCAAAACTAACATTCCCGGTTTAGTGTTGTATTTTGTTTTCTTTCTCAATTTAGGGGGTTATTTTTATGTGATTGTTAAAAAAACTTCAAAATCCATTTTTATTTCATCAAAGTCTAGAAAGCAACAAAATCTCAGAAACAGAAGAGATAAATTCAATTTTGTACTTTTTTTTGTTAAACCCAACCTTACAAAAAAAAAACTTTTTTCTTCAAAATGCAAAATGCAAAACAAAAAAAAAATTCCATGTAGATTTTGAAGGGGATATATTTTTATTAGAAACATACTAGGAGAGAACCCGCGCAATGCGCGGGTTTATTAAACCAAATATTTTTAATTTAATTATTCAGAACATTAGATTCGAATATATCATTTGTTTTTTACTCGAATATATTAGATTCTGTAAGTTTTGCATTTTGTTTTTTTTCATATAGTTTTAAAATTTAGTTGTTATTTACGTGAAATCTTATATAGACTCATAGTGAATAGTTTCATATGTTTTTTGTTCTTTTATACAATAATTTATCGACTGGAGTTGAGTTCTTCTAATTTTCCTTATACTAACAATCATTATAGATTGATTATTATCCTACAGACTCATAGATAATAATAATTGCAATCCTTTTTAAAAGGAAATGAAATGAGCTAATTAGCCAGTAAGCCCATTTAAAGCTACCATGGAAACGAAGAGGTCCGATAAATAATCAAGCCCATCAAAACGAACACATTACACATAATTTTGATTTAGATTTTTTTTTTTTTTTACGAAAACGACGTCGTTTTGGTGTAAGACGAAAAAAAAAAATAAAGCGCAAAACGACGTCGTTTTGGTGTAAGACGAAAAAAAAAAAAAGCGCAAAACGACGTCGTTTTGGTGTTAGGCGAAAAAAAAAAAAAGAGTGCCACGTGTCAAAGGCTTGAGATTGTCCAAGCCTTATTAGTTATCTAGATTGCTCAATCGTTACAATCATGAACCATCCTATATTTTCCATATCTTCTTGAAAAAATAATATCATTATATTTGATCAGAATATTGGTTTGGGAGCTTTTTTCAGTTGGGGAATATGACAACAACATCCATCATCGGGAGTACACACGCCATAATAATACTCAATGCCTTTACAAAATTTACTGCAACCAACATCCCCTTCAGTACCGCATGATTCATCTCCAAAGAAGCATAGAACGTCTCTTCTATTTATTTCATAACCTATATATATAATAAAACCATTAAACCAATATGTACATTTATTGAAAGAGAAACCAACAAGTGTGATATATGAGAATAAACGAGAACCTAGAGGTTTAATAGCTGTTGTACGACCATGAACGATAGATATGATGAAAAAGAAAAAGATAGTGAAAACAAATGTAACTAAAGTTTTAATGCTGAAAGCCATTTTTGTGATTTGTAAAAAAAAATTCTTGATGATTTTTACTTTAGCTAGGCTATATATATACAATACTCAAACATACATAAAATATAATTTTCATTGTCAAACTTGGAACAAGACTTAACAAATCAAAGTTAAAAGGTAACATATAATCATATACTTTGTTTACTTATATATTTCTAGTCAAAAGATAACCACATTTTGACTAGAAAACAAAATCGCATGTATTAAGTTTCGTTCTTAATTTTGTTTTAACATTAGTGAGATTTATCTTGACTATTCACCTAAACATAATTTAGCTTGACTAATCTTAGTTTTTAACTTTTTTTTTTTAGTTTTAGATGCGGAATTCGAAAACAAAAATGCGATTTTATCATGAATTTCACTGTTTAGATGGAGGAATAGGAGGCACCTAACCCTTTATGAAATGAAATGGTATTAATAATTCATCACCACAGCCTCAGTGAATTGTTTTTGCATTACTCTTTTATCATCGACTTAATTAATTTTGACACAATCCTTAACTCTTCGCTAATTTCAGTTTAATTTGGATTTGGCTCCATTCAGTTCGGTTCCAGTTTCTTTTTTTTCTTTTATTATGCTGAAGCTGAACAAATCAATCAAGCTTAAAGCGCTCCCACACTTGCCCCTTATCTTTTAAACATTTCGTTTCTTTGCTCCGTCTCCACTCGATGGGGACTCTCACGAGCGTCGCTTTCGCAGCTACGCTTAACATCAGATTCCGATCGTTTCACTGCAGTCTCCGGGAGAAGATTAAGACACCAATGCCCAAAGTTACATCAGCGAAAGAGAGATTATACTTCTCTTGCACAGAGGATTATCATAGATTTAGGGTTGTAAAGTGTTTAGGCAGTGATCAAAACGGTAATGGCGGAGATAACGGAGACAATTCAACTATAAAAACGGCATCCCGAGAAGAAGAAAAAGAAGAAGAAGAAGAAAAAGAAGATGAAGAAGCAGACGAGAGAAGTAACAGTAGCAGCAGCAGCAGCAACGAGTTTGGTTCCGACAAGACTCCTTCTGTTTCGTCAAGGGTACACACTCTTGTCTCTTGTCTGAATTTTACCCTTTTGTCCGAATTTCAGTTCAAAGCAAAAAAAAACCAGAATTTGTGTAGTCGAATCTTGAAAATTGTGGATTCAGTGAAATATTCAATTAGAATACCATTTCGAAATAACGAAAAATTAAAAATCTAAAACGATTAATTTTAAGACGAACATACAAGACTAATATGAGTTCTCTTGATTCCATAGGTTTTATGTTGATTGTTAGAATCAGTTTCTAAAACTTGAGTTACTAAAGAGCAAAAGTTTGTGTCTTTTTTCTCAGCCATCAACTGAATCGCCAATTGATCCGACATTTAGCAGCTTCCAAATAGACTCATTTAAGCTAATGGAGCTTCTTGGACCCGAGAGAGTAGATCCCGCAGATGTCAAGTTAATAAAGGACAACATTTTCGGCTATTCGACATTCTGGGTGACTAAAGAAGAGCCATTTGGGGACCTTGGAGAAGGTATACTCTTTCTTGGAAACTTGAGAGGAAAAAGAGAAGATGTTTTTGCAAAACTTCAGAGAAAGCTAGCTGAGCTTGCTGGCGATAAATATAACTTGTTCATGATTGAGGAGCCTAACTCGGAAGGACCAGATCCACGTGGCGGTGCCCGTGTCAGCTTCGGTTTGCTTCGTAAAGAGGTCTCGGAGCCAGGACCGACCACACTGTGGCAGTATGTGATTGCTTTCATATTGTTTCTTTTGACAATTGGTTCCTCTGTGGAGCTAGGAATTGCTTCTCAGGTACCTTTATTTCACATAAGCATTACATTATCATGTCTTTGATCGTAAGTGCAAGAAATCACATAAATGAAATAATGGAAGTTGCTTGATTTAACAGATTAACCGTTTACCTCCTGAGGTGGTGAAGTATTTCACCGACCCTAATGCTGTTGAACCGCCTGATATGGAGCTTCTGTATCCATTTGTTGAGTCTGCATTGCCTCTGGCTTATGGTGTCTTGGGAATCCTTTTGTTTCATGTAAGTTAAAATCTTGTGTGTTTCTTTGTAATGAACTTCCATATATTGGTGATCTCTGGTTTTCTTATTTTTCTCTTGTCACTTCGTTTATTTTCAGGAATTAGGACACTTTCTTGCTGCAGTTCCAAAGAAAGTAAAGCTTAGCATTCCTTACTTCATCCCGAACATTACTCTCGGTAGTTTTGGTGCAATCACACAGGTAACAATCCTCATCATATCTGTTGCAACTCTTTCAAATTCAGGGGACTTATGTCCTGTTGAACTCTATTTAATTCACATCTAATAGTTGACATCTTTCTATGTTCTTTGGAGAATTTATGGTGAAAATTGCAATCTACTTTTGGTTTGTTGAACATTTTGAAGTGTTTCCAAGATAAGAGTAAGTTGGCTAATGTAGTAGTGCTGTTTTACTTGATTTGTACAGTTCAAGTCAATTCTTCCGGACCGGAGTACAAAAGTTGACATATCGCTAGCTGGTCCATTCGCCGGAGCTGCACTATCAGTATCCATGTTTGCTGTTGGTCTGTTCCTATCTACAAACCCGGACGCAGCTAGCGATCTTGTACAGGTTCCCAGCATGTTGTTCCAAGGTTCATTACTTCTTGGACTCATCAGCAGAGCAACTCTGGGATACGCGTAAGCTCTCCCCAGCTAACAACTGTTGAACATAGACGAAAACCAACTGTCCAACATCCGTTTCTATTTTTTCCTATTGATTGCAGAGCTATGCATGCTGCAACGGTTTCAATCCACCCGCTTGTTATCGCTGGATGGTAGCGTCTAATGCCTTGTCTCATGCCCTATTATTCATCAGAAGCTGTGACAATTTTTGCTTACTTTGAAGAATGTTTGTTAGGTGTGGTTTAACAACAACAGCTTTTAATATGCTTCCTGTTGGATGTTTAGATGGAGGAAGAGCTGTACAGGTACTACTCTTATCTTTTGGTTACTAAAAATGTGAACATCACTCTGACTCGTATCAAGGAAAATTCTTTCTTCAAGTGTCTCTTACCATTAAAAACCATGCTGCATTTGATTCAAATGTGTACTATATTATATATCCTCAAAAATAATGTGTATGGCTCTGGTGCAGGGGGCATTTGGGAAAAATGCACTGGTTACATTTGGTTTGTCAACCTATGTAATGCTTGGACTCAGAGTGGTATGTTCTACTGTTATAAGATATGTTCTGTTGTTATATAATTTGTGCTCTCGGTATGGTATTTATTTGACCTTGCAATTTTTTATTTCAGCTTGGAGGCCCCTTGGCACTTCCTTGGGGACTCTACGTGCTAATCTGCCAGGTAAAGAGAATTTTCCTCAACTCTGCAACTTCAACAATGCGAACCAGCCTTACAAAGCTGTTTCTAAAGAAATGTGTATAATGTTTTGAAACAGAGAACACCTGAGAAACCGTGCTTAAACGATGTGACCGAGGTTGGAACATGGAGGAAAGCCCTTGTCGCAACTGCGATTGTCCTGGTGGTTTTGACACTTCTGCCTGTATGGGACGAACTCGCAGAAGAGGTAGGTATAGGGCTTGTAACCACATTTTGATGTTGTAGTTAGGTTCAAATTTTTGTTTTGGCATTACAAATAGATTGCCAGATATAATGTGACATGTTTGTACAATGTAAGCTGATGAAGTAGAATTTTATACTTCTGGGTTGTGCTTACTCCATATTATACATATTTTTACTGTAATTCTTTAAATATTTGGATTCCATAATCTTATATAATAGAGAGTACATATAAGAAGACACAGAAATATCCTCTATCATATCATTATTACAAAATGACCTTTTCAATTTTTATTTTTATAACTTTAATTCAAGATCTATCATATCCTCTTTATTGTATTTCGGGATAGGCTCCGACCACTCTCGTTCCAATTTGTCAATGAGTGGCAAAGTTTGAATTTTAACCACTTGTGCCATCTCAGCTTCCAAGTTTTGTGAATGCGGCTGAAAGTGATGTTGTGGCTGCAACTGACGTCGAGGAAGCTGCGGCTCCAATTGAGGCTGCATTAGATGGTGAGGAAAGTTGATGTTATTAGTATTGGTCATGGGCACCAATTGATAGGTCGGCCTCCCAGCCTCGGCAATAGCGAGAGAATTTTGGAATCTCATTATTTTATTTTGAAAATCATTGAAAGATGGATTTCGGCAAGTATCTGATTAAAAAAAATTAAGATATTTGTAAGTGGATATGAAATTCTGTTTTGTGGGCTGACATAACGAATTAGCATGAAAATTGTTGAAATGTGAGTTTAAATCTTGATGAGTTTCAAAGAATTCATCACAAACTAGACAAGAAAGTCTAGAATATGGATTTGTGAACTGCATGTTGTTTTCCAAAGAATGAAATAAGATTAGAGAGTGAGATAGAAACTCAAAAAGTTACGATTGACAATATAAATATATATATATATATAGGAGTGTATGTAAAGGACATATAACGTTAATTACACACAAAACAAAACAAAAAAAATTAACACAGCTGGAGGAAAAAACTTTCACAAATTTAATTTACTTTTTGGGTTCACAAAATCTATTCCAATTTTAGAAAACCAAAATATTTCTATGACTTTTGTACTTATCTCATTCGTATACGCATTTTGTAATTTTTTTTTTTAAACTAAACCCAAATTTGCAGTTTTCTATATTTATAAAAAAATGAAATTATTAAATGAAATCATTTAAAATGAATTAGGAAAAAAAACTTTGAAGATATATGATGGAATTGGGTGATTGACGTCAGAAATAACAATAATAGAATAATCAAATTTGGGAATATAAAAAAAAATCACAAAATTCCTGTTTAGTACCATAAATAGTTTTATAAAAAAAATATTCCAGATATTAATATTAGTTAATATACACATTTATGAGTATTAGATTTTGTAGTCTTGTATACTCGATACACTGTGTAGCTGTGTATTTGTATACTGTACGTGAGTATAAATTTAGAGGTGATATTTTTGGCGTCAATTGGGCCTGACATACAAACATTTAGGCCCATTAAATCATAGGTACTGGCCACATCATCAGCTTCTTGTCTTCTATCGTCTTATTTCCTCAAAAGATCATCTTAATTCGGGAACAACAGTTTGATACTTTCAGTTTCCTTTCGAAATTCTCTTCTCTTTCCGATTCCCAAATTGTTTATCAGTTTCTAATTCTTCAAACGCTTCCAGCGATTCAAACTCATAGCTTTCCTTTAGCGAAGATCGTCTTCAAACGCTCTGTATTTCGTTTGCTCTCGCTGCGATTTCTTCTGTCCAAATTCGAACACTGAAATTACGACAGAGACAGCTTCCTTCGTTCCTCTGTTCCCGTCTTTTCATGGCTTCTACGGTCGATTCCAGCAACACCGATCTCTTCTCATCCGCTCCAGCTCTCCAGAGTAACCTCGGAATTCTGTCTCCAGATCAGGTTTGTATCTCCGCATTTGCGATCTTTCTTTTTTCTTCTGTTATTACATTTGTGATTCTTACGATCTATTTTTTTTTGTGTCCAGATCGAATTGGCGAAGATCCTGTTGGAGAATGGTCAGAGTCATCTCTTCTTACATTGGCCTGAACAAGGCGTTTGTGACAATGACAAACTTGGATTTTTCGATCAGGTTCTGTTTTTTTTTATTTTTTTTTGGTTCTGCTTCTTCTTCGGTTGAATTTATTTTTTCCTCTCATACCATAATTATGAATCATAATTATTGCTTTCTTAGATTGCTCGCTTAAATTCAAGCTATCCTGGAGGATTAGCATCATACATTAAGACTGCGAAAGAGCTTCTCGCAGATTCAAAACTAGGGAAGAATCCGTATGATGGCTTCTCTCCTTCTGTAAGTAGCATCAAATCTCTTCTCTTAATTTTTTTCTTTGTTATGAATTCGAAAGTCTTATTGTTCTGTTTTTTTTTGTTCTTTCTTGCAGGTTCCTTCAGGAGAAAATCTTACTTTTGGTAATGACAACTTCATCGACATGGAGAAAAGAGGTGTCGTCGAAGCTAGGAACGCTGCTTTTGTTCTTGTTGCTGGTGGTCTTGGTGAGCGTCTTGGTTACAATGGAATCAAGGTAACGTTTGGAGCAAGATTTCATTGACTTGATCGTCATTATATCCACTTATTTTATTGTTTAATCAGTCCCATGTTTTGTGGCATTGAGGAACATAAACATTTACTTGCGACATATACTATTAGGTGGCACTTCCAAGGGAGACAACCACAGGGACATGCTTTTTGCAGCACTACATTGAATCTATATTGGCTCTTCAAGAAGCTAGCCACAAGGTCGCATCTGGTGTGTTTCTAACCTTTTTTTTTAACAATGCTACCACATTATAGATATACATTGCTACAAGATATGTTATGGCATCTTATATGTACATTTTTCAGATGGAAGTCAGAGAGATATTCCATTCATTATCATGACGTCTGATGATACACATTCACGTACGTTGGAG
Source organism: Microthlaspi erraticum (assembly GCA_902728155.2). Taxonomy (NCBI): domain Eukaryota; kingdom Viridiplantae; phylum Streptophyta; class Magnoliopsida; order Brassicales; family Brassicaceae; genus Microthlaspi; species Microthlaspi erraticum. The sequence continues at coordinate 34,013 of CACVBM020000754.1, forward strand.
CTGTTAGAGTCGAAATCTTACTTTGGGATGAAACCTACTCAAGTACATCTTCTTAAACAGGTAAATGATCAGCAACTAAGGGCCCTAAAAAGAGATTTTGAGAAAAAAACAGTGCCTGACTTGATGATGATAACTACAACTACCTTTTGTTCGATAGGAAAAAGTTGCATGTCTTGATGATAATGATGCCAGGCTTGCATTGGACCCTCACAACAAATACATGATCCAGGTACCATATTCATATTACTATGTGTCTTGTGTTAATGTTTCCGAATATATTACAATCTATTAAAGCTGATTGTTGTCTTCTTGGCTATTTGTAGACAAAACCTCATGGACATGGCGATGTACATTCACTCCTTTATTCCAGTGGTCTTCTTGATCAATGGTATTTCTTATTTTTCTTTTATCAAATATTATTTTTTTGTAACATTTTAGAGTTTGCTGCTTACAATTTCTCTTTTTCTTTGTTCGTGATTTTCAGGCTTGATGCTGGTTTAAAATGGGTTTTGTTTTTCCAAGATACAAATGGACTTCTCTTCAATGTTAGTAGTAGCTACCTCAGTTCATCTGTGTTAAGTATTCATATAATTTCTGTTGGAAAATTCACAATTCCTTTTTTTCCAGGCAATTCCAGCCTCTTTGGGTGTGAGTGCTACCAAACAATATCACGTAAACTCTCTCGCTGTTCCTCGTAAGGCGAAAGAAGCTATTGGAGGAATTACCAAACTTACCCACGCTGATGGTAACTTTAGTTAATAGCAAGAATCCACAGTTTTGTTCATATTTCTGTATGATAATCGAGATTATTGATTCACAGGCAGATCTATGGTGATCAATGTGGAGTACAATCAACTTGATCCGCTTCTTAGAGCATCTGGATTCCCCGATGGGGATGTTAATTCCGAGACAGGCTATTCCCCGTTCCCAGGAAATATTAATCAAGTGAGTTGTCTTCTACTCCATGTGAGTTGCCTATATCTGTCTTTGATCAGAAAACTGAAAGAGTCTTGTTTATGTTTCTCAATGCAGTTGATTCTAGAACTTGGTTCATACAAAGAAGAGTTGCAAAAAACTGGAGGGGCCATTAAGGAGTTTGTGAATCCAAAGTAATTATCTTTTCTCTCCCCTTGAAGCTATCATTGTCTTGACTGGTTCTCATTATTAATAAGTTCTTAGTTAGAAACTCTGATTCTATGCTTTGACATATCAATTTCTTGATTAAATATAACAGATACAAGGATAGCACCAAAACAGCGTTTAAATCTTCAACTCGTCTAGAGTGTATGATGCAAGATTATCCAAAGACATTGCCTCCAACTGCACGGGTCGGATTCACGGTAATTACTATCTGTAGAGTTAAAAACACTACTTTACCTATGCATATACTTGTTGTAACAATGTTTCCCTTCATGTAGGTGATGGATATATGGCTTGCTTATGCACCCGTCAAGAACAATCCCGAGGATGCTGCTAAGGTTAATTACTGAATGGCTAACAAAATTACTGCAACCAAAACCTGAAAGGTTTACTAGTTCTTGTGATTGATCAACTTGTTGTATGTTTTTCCTTATCCACTCAAGGTACCAAAGGGAAATCCATATCACAGTGCAACCTCTGGAGAAATGGCGGTTTATCGTGCCAACAGCCGTATTCTTCAAAAGGTAACCTCTAGGGACGCTTGAAACAAGTCTTAATAGTCTTGTCCATGATGGTTTATAGTCACTTTGGTTTTACTAATTTCCTCAGGCTGGTGTGAAAGTAGAAGAGCCTGTGAAGGAAGTCTTTAACGGCCAAGAGGTTGAAGTATGGCCTCGTATCACATGGAAACCCAAATGGGGAATGATCTTCTCTGACATCAAAACGAAAATCAGCGGGAACTCCGAGATCTCTCAGAGATCTACAATGGCTATCACGGGTCGTAATGTATTTATTGAAGATCTCTCCTTGGACGGTGCTCTTATTGTAGATTCCATTGATGACGCAGAGGTAAACAAAAGTCCAATTGCTGTTTCTTTCTTGGATTATCATATCATATAAAGACTTATTGCGACATGTCTTTAAAAAAAAACAGGTCAAAGTGGGAGGTTCGATCAAGAACAGTGGTTGGACCATGGAAAATGTAGATTATAAAGACACATCGGTTCCAGAGGAAATAAGAATCAGAGGTTTTAGATTCAACAAGGTGGAGCAACTCGAGAAGAAGTTTACTCAACCTGGAAAATTTTCTCTGGAGGATTAAAGTTACGCAAACATAGCAACATAGAAATGCTAAAATGATCCAATTGTATCGTTATCACTTTAATTCACTCTTTTCCCAAAGAAAAAACATCTCTTTTTCTTTACGACAATTTTTTCATTCAATATTTGATTTTCGGATGTTACATATTTGATGAAACATATTTGAGGTTTTACGTTACATCTTCTTATCCAATATTTTGACCTATTTGAGAATATGATTAGAGAGAATATGAAGTGTATGTTAAAAATACATTCAATTAAATAGCGCTTTAAAATTTCAGCCGAAGGTAAAATCTAAAATTTTACACTGATATCTTGATGTCAGTAAGTGACATCACTGTCAATTTAATACCACAACTACCTAACTGTAAGTACTTCCTCAAAAATTAAACAAAACTATGAAGTATGAACAGAAAGAAATGTTGTACTTGCTACATGTTGAGTAGCAACAAAGAAGAGAATTGTCTTTGAAGAGAAGATACCATACAACAAGATGCCACTGCCACCTATGAAAATCAACATAATCATAAGTTCATGTAAATCTCCATACATACATACATGTCTTAAGACTAATATTAGCAACTCATGCCTCAAAATTGCAGGAGGAGATCTTAGTTTTCTGATGACTGATGCTAAAAAAACTATACTATGGGGTTTCGACAAAAGCAATACCTCGTCACAGGTACGAATAATGTTTAATGTGACTGTGGGAGAAGCCTGCAGGTGGGACAATACCATTTCCCTTTGAACCTGGTCTCTGGTGTAAGGCCAACGCATGTATAGTGAAACCACTCTCCTCCTTGACACTGTCCAAACGCGAAAATTGAATCACATGTTTTTGAAATAACTAAACAGGGAATAGCAAATAAGATGCTAAACAGGAAATAGACTCACATTCTTCTCATTATCACAGGCAATCATGTCTCCAAAGGACACCTGAACAAAACGAGAATAAAGTGTTAATGAACGACCAAATTAGTATCAGCAACACCGAAGATTTTCCAGGATTTATGTATTCAGGACCTGATGGCAGACACAGTAGGTTGGTTCGTTTGGATCGATTGGCTGCTCATCAATAGGGGTGAAGTCTTTGCGATTGCTTCCCGGAGGAGGCATGAGCTCGAAGTCCCTGTCACGATCCCACTCTCTATCTCTGTAGTCAATCTTTTTGGACTGAGGTGTGCCATAGAAGGACTTGCGCTTTTCCTGTTTCTGAACTATAGGTAGCGGAGGAAGCACAGAAGGCTCGTCTGGTGGAATTTTTCCCTCTGATAGAGAATATTCATGACACAATAAAACATATGAGAAATAGAGAAGACGACGATATTGAAAAGGGTTCCCTTCTTCATTTAAAGCATCATCATTTCACCAGAGAGAAACGAAAGTAAGGCCATTTACAAGATTTTAACCATTAGAACATGAATAGACATAGTTCTAACCAAATCCCACTTGAGAAGAAAGTTATTAGACATCACATACCTTGCTTTAAATCTTCAGAAAAATTATTCAAATCTTCATCAAGTCGTTTTACATGACTGTCTATCTGCAACCAGAACAAACATAATAGTTATATATCAGTATTCAAATCTCAGCAAACAAGGTCTACCATTTTCAAGTTTCTGATTGGAATCTAAACTCTATTTTTCACATCATAACAGTAGAGATCACATCAGGTATACATACACATCCATTACATGATAGTGCTCTTGTCACAGACAATGAACAATGATTAATCCCACAAATTTGTATGAATAAATGTATATAGCTTACAAGATCATACGCTTGCCGGGCCAATAAGACCTTCTCTGTACACAAACTTAACGCATTTTCCTGGCTGGACTCAATCTCTTTACGCATTTTCTCAATCGTTTCTTCTTCATCAAGGCCATTGTTGTTGTAATGGTTATTGCCATTGTTACCCTTCTTAGAGCTCTGTGAGGCAAGCCCTAAGCAATACTTGGTTTGCTGCCTCGTCTGGTTTATGAGCGCTTCAGAAAAAAAAAAATCAAACATAATCAATTCACAAAGAAACAGAGGAAATGATAAACAAAAATTTATGAAAGTGAAGGTTTTTACATTGAGATCTCTCGTCTAGCTCGCGAACTGTGTTTAGCAGTCTTTGAAGCTCCGCAGGGAAAGTGCTTGCATCTACAAGATAAATTGAAACCCTAAATCGAACTAATTTTTCTCGAATTAGACAGAATTGATCAAATTTGGAGGGAGCGTTTATCGATCTTACATTCGAGGTAATCATCAACGTAAACTCCAGTTCGCGCTATTGCCATCTCTGATGAAGTGAATTTTTGATTCTGGTGCTAGCTAGGGTTTCGAATTGGGAAATTAGGAACAACAACGCAGGGCTTGAATTGATCGACGAATGTGGTAAACACTGTTTCGATTCGGAAGATTTTAGGGTTAATTTTTGAAGTCAGAACCGATGGAAACGAACGACGACAAATCGATGATTATCAAATTACAATTTTACCCTTTCTTACGACTTAAAAAGTTTTGCAAATGAACCTACAAAAATCAAACTTTATTTTGTTTTAGCAGATGATCAAACAAATTAAACATACAAAGATCCTAGATCCCAAACCAATGTTATTACACACTAGACAAAGACAAATCCTATCTCACAACAAAACATTACATAACTTTTCAAGTACTCTTTCTTACATAGGCACAACAATTTTGCATTGTTCTTCTTGCTAGAACATGCTATGCTTCTAGAGATATCTTTTAAAATGAGAAACATCAAACATGTATATGTTTTTGCGCCAATCTCAAGATATCTTCAATATAGAGAAACTTACAATCACTTAGAAAGATGACCTTGTGTTATCCCATCCTTATCACTCACCTAAGATCCATGCATGATGCATCCATATAACATCGGAAAATACTATCAGAGTGAATCCCTTCATTAGTTGAGCTATCAATACGTGATGTACGTACTCTTTACAGCTCAGAGCGGAATCCTCTATGGATTTCTCAGAATTGAGAGCTTGTTTACACAACTTATGATCAATCTATGCTTTGTGAATGAGACTAGGTTGGTGTAGGATTAGGTTGACCTCTAGCAAAATAAGCCATTTCTCATTAATTCTCCAACCAAACTTTTTTTTTTACTAAATTCAGTTTCTTTCTTCTTTTTTTTTTTTTTAGTAAAAAAACTTGAAATACAGTTAAACATTATAGACGTCCCCCAAGGCCCCAATCAAAACCAAGCGTAATCAAAACGAGAGTTTCCATAGCAAAAGTCGTGTACATTATTCATTCTTTATGGTCTTTTATACTGTTGTATAGGAAACAAATAACAATTCATCACGATCTGTACAATTTCTACAAATTTAGTAAGGGAAAGAGGAGAAAGATCTGAGAAATTTTGACTGGAACTTTAGATTATCAAATATATTATCATGGTGGTTTACCGATGTGTGAAAAGACATGACAATAATCAGCAAATGGAATTTGATAAAAAGGAAAAAAAAAAAAAAAAGCATAACCATAAAAACAACCAAATTAAAGATGAGTTCTAAGTCCAAGCAGTAAAACTAAAGAGATGATTTAGCGACTCCCGCGAAGCCGGCGAGCCAAAACCCTCTTCAAATTTGTCTCAACGTTTCTCTCGAAGTTTCTCACATAGTCTGGCACCGGCTCAAGCCCAGAAGATGGTGTCCCAGTAAGCCATTTGTTTGGTGTAAACAAAGGTTTACCTCTCACAAAATACTCGCATGCATATTCCCATGGCGCAGAAGATTCAACTTTCCTAAACCCCCAGCTCACAAGCCAACCGGTGTATTGTGACATGTCCTTGAATTTGGAGCATCTTGGAAGAAGATGCTCTTTGCAAAACTCATATTCATTCCAAATGATGACACTGTTCCCGCTCTGGCTCCACGAAACAGTTGAGTCCGTTGAAGGATCATCCACCACTTTATACAACTCCAGAAGAAGAGAAGGCCCTGTCCTTAGGGGAGGAGCTGGATCATTGCTACAATCATCACCATCAGGATCCCCCACTAAGCTCTTGAGATTGAATATCTCATCAATGCCCTCGATATGTTGGTGCCTCTTAATAAAGCTACGCGTAATCTCCAAGCCACTCTTGCAACGTTTGGGCCTCCAGAGAGACCGGAGAGCCAACATCTGATCCATCGAATTCTCTAACTCTCTCTTCCTTTCAGTCGTCATCTTAGGTTGTGGTTGGGGTTGTGGTGGTTGGCCTCTAACAAAATAATCGCACCCATATTGCCATTGCTCAGATTCACCTTTCTTAAAGCCCAAGTTATCGAGCTGGTGGGTGAAGTTTTTCATCTCACTGTATTGTAAGCATCTCGGAAGAACATCTTTGGTAAACTCAGATTCATTCCAGACGATGAAACTCTTGCCGCTTTGGCTCCAAGAAACAATTGAATCCGTTGAAGGGTCATCCACCATCTCATATAACTTTCTTAGGAAGGAAAAGTCTCCTTGATTGTTTGGAAACCAGAACTCGACATCCTTCAACAAATCCTTGTACTGTTCGTGCCTTTTAGCCCAGCTCATGACAACCTCCGACACACTCTCGTCACGTTCGGGCTTCTCACCCTTCAGGCACTTATCATTCCAATTCATCCCTTATCACTCGCGAGTCGTGATGTTCCTGCCGCTAGAATCAAACCCTAGAAGATATTACTTCTAGTTCTATATACTTTTTTTCTCTCCATGTAAGAAAATATCCACATTATTAATATAAAAATACAATTTTTTTTTTGGTGGAATTAATATAAAAATACATAAAAAAAACTGGCTTAATTAAGTAAAGCCTACTGTATCGTTTTAACTAAATAACCATTTACTAAAAATAGTCTAAAATTAGCTTATTGCTTAATAATCATATATATATATATACATAGTTTTTGAAGTTGCAATGTGTAACCCCTAATTGGTTGGTTTAATTTTGGTGTCAGTAAAATATTATCATTATTACAACAAATTGTATCTTTAATTTATAAGATGATGCATGGAAATCATGCACATAATAGTTTTTTTTCCATCTAATATTAATATTAATGGACATAAATTCTAACATTTTAAATTAAAATAACCTTTCAATATATATTTTTCTTTTGCTAACAGTTAACCATATAGTCCTTTCAAAATTTATCATATAAATTTTCAGTATTTCCTATTTATTTACTCTGTATTTTTTTAACTTCATTTTTTATATAAAAAGAAGTAACAATTTATATAAAAAGGCATATATTAATTAAATGAGTTATTTAAATTATAATATTAGTCTAAAACATATTTTGACTAATATAAGCAGTTTATAATATAATTTATCTTAAACACAAAGATTAAGAACTTTTTTTTCAAAATATATCAATATATATATAAAAATTAAATTTAAATCAACCAACCATAATAAAAACTATAAAACATAATTGGTCACACATTATCAAATAAAGGTAAAAAATACATATTTTGGTAAAATGAAGTTTAAACAGCTTATATTTTGAAAAAAGAAACACTTCTAAAATTGTTTATATTATGGAACAGAGGACGTAATATTATTAATAATAAATTAATTTCATTGAAATTTCTTATGATTAGTAATGCATTGGGAATAATTGTCAAGAATCAAGATTGACCCATTTTCAAACTTAAAAAGTAAACGGTGGACCTTTTTTAAAAAAATACGTAAAAACAGCATAAAACAATAGAATATTGGCCGCCGACGGCTAAACCAAACCAAACCACGTTAGCTCTTAGCTCATTTTCGCTAACACTTTTTTGTTCTCTTTCGTCCATCGTACAACGCAGACTCTGACTCTGTACCTCTCATCTTCTTCTTCCTCTCTCTCTCTCTCTCCTTCGCTCTCTCTCTCTCTCTCTCCGATTCCACCTTAATATTCTTCTTTTTATATCTTTCTCCGATTGTAATTAAACCGGCGGTTGAATTTCTTGAATTCTTCTCTCTTCTTTCTTCCTGGGATTTCGTTTTCCTATCTTCACAAAACGAGAAACCTTGATCAGGTGTGTTGTTCTTTTCTGATTTTGTCGTCTTACGGATCTCAATTCGTTGATCTTTCATGGAAAAAATCCATATTTCTGGGACTGATTTGGTGTTCAATAGTATTCAAATTTTAGTGCTTTGAAAACTTTATCGGCTATTCATGAATCTAGGGCTTATGGGTATCGATTACAACAGAGAAAGGGTTTTTCTTTTTGTAGATTTGATGTTTCTGTTCTTAGGTGACATGAGGGTTTTGTGATTTCAAGATAAAGTTGACATCTTTAGCGCTTTTAATGCTATGTAACTTTATAAAGTTCACATCTTTTTCAGGTTTCTGCTGTTTATTAGCAAGAAAACGAAATGTCAGGAGGATCACAGAGCAGTTTGAGGAGGTATTTGGGAGCTCTTAAAGATACCACAACAGTTTCCTTAGCAAAAGTCAATAGTGATTACAAGGTAAAAAAGAAAGAAACCCTCTTTCAAGTGAAATCAGTTTTGGGTTTTTTCTAGAAGCTAAACAATGGTGTGAATGATGGGTTTTAGGAATTGGATATTGCTATTGTGAAGGCTACAAATCATGTGGAACGTCCTTCAAAAGAAAGATACATCAGAGGTGGGTAGTATCATAGATGGTTAGTGTCTTAGGTTTCAAATGTTTTTTTTCTTGTGCGGTTGATTTTCTCTTAGAAATGGTGATAAAGCAAGTTGTTGTGTCCCTGTGCAGCTATTTTCATGGCTATTTCAGCAACAAGGCCTCGTGCAGATGTGGCATATTGCATCCATGCTCTGGCTAGGCGGTTAGCAAGAACACATAACTGTATTGCTTTCTTATTGCCTTTTGTTGTTTGATGTCTAAGATCTGCTATAGCTTCATTGTCGGTTGTTGTGAAGTCACAATGAATGTTGTTGATTCTCTATCTTCTTATAAAGGCTTTGTGGATAGTATTTCTCCTTATTTTGTTTTCAGGTTGCTCTGAAAACTCTTATTGTTATTCACCGTGCTTTGAGGGAAGTGGACCAAACGTTTCATGAAGAAGTCATTAATTATAGCAGAAGCAGGAGTCATATGCTTAATATGTCTCATTTTAAAGATGACTCCAGCCCAAATGGTATTAGCGTGGTTTTATTTCCATTTGAATCCTTTGTATAGAGGAAGCTTTTTGGTTGACTTATCTTTCTTTTATCAGCATGGGATTACTCAGCTTGGGTCCGTTCTTATGCTTTGTTCTTAGAGGAGAGATTAGAGTGTTTCCGTGTTTTGAAGTACGATGTTGAGATTGACCCCCCAGTAAGTTTCTACTCACATTATTATATTATGATCTCACAAAGATTTCTTTCCACTTTAGGAATCACTAACCACATGCTTTAAATACAGAGAACCAAAGATTTGGACACTCCTGATTTGCTTGAACATCTTCCAGCTCTACAAGAACTTCTTTTCCGTGTTATTGATTGTCAGGTGATACTTCAGTTGTGTTTTAATTTGATTTTGTTAGCTATAGGCATTGGATGATATATTCAACATAAGTTTCTATCATGGATAAGATATGCGTCTCTTACAGTTTCCACACTCATTAAACTAGAAATGAACATCTGTGTATCTTTGCAGCCTGGAGGGGCAGCTGTTCAAAACCATATTATCCAATTGGCACTCACAATGGTATGTTATAAATTTACTCGACAAGATTTGGTTGACAGCAGTTTATGGTTTATATAATCTATTTCTCACCAACTAGGTTATAACTGAGAGCACTAAAATCTACCAAGCACTGACTGATGGCATAGACAATTTGGTTGATAAGGTACGCAAAAGCTTCACTATTTCTGCATATGTATATATTTATTTTTGCCTTCCTGACTTATTTGATAACAAAATTCCTTTGGGATGACAGTTCTTTGAGATGCAACGGAACGATGCTCTTAAGGCATTGGATTTGTACAGAAGGGCAGTAAAACAGGTACATACAACCTTTCTTCTTTTACGCTTGTTTGGCCAAAGAACCACTCTATACTTAGTTTCATTGGTGTCTCACAGGCAGAGAGGCTGTCTGAATTTTTCGAAGTTTGCAAAAGTTTTTCTGTTGGACGTGGAGATAGGTTCATAAAGATTGAGCAGGTTGGTTTTTTTCATACAAGTGTGAGTTTTATCACCGTTATTGGTGCGAGCTTTTTATTCACCTTTTATATTGTGTTGTGTGAAGCCTCCCACTTCTTTTCTACAAGCAATGGAAGAGTATGTGAAAGAAGCACCATTAGCAGCAGGGGTCAAGAAGGCGCAGGTATGAGAGTGTATCTCCTAATGCTGATCGCCATTTCCTTCACTATGACCCAAGTTTCTGTTAACGCTTACTATTACGATAATGGCAGGCAGTGGAGAGACTTGCTGCTCCCAAAGAGATTTTGGCCATAGAGTATGAAATGCCCCCAAAGGTTGTTGAAGAGAAACCGGAATCACCTGAACCAGTTAAAGCAGAAGCAGAGAAGCCTGTAGAGAAACAACATGATTTGCTGGTATGTCTCCATTTGCTAACTATTCCAAACATGAACGTTTTTCTTCTTCTTGCTGCTGCTTCTGACTTGTTTTTCTTTTTCTCCCTCTCTAGTCTATGGATGATCCAGCTCCAGTGGTATCTGATCTTGATGAGAAAAATGCGTTGGCCTTGGCTATTGTCCCTGTTACCGGTAACCATTTCAATATAGCGTAGAATTATTAATATCTTGTTTGCTTAGAAGTTATCATCCCGGAATCTGTCTGATGAGTTTTTCCTCCAGTTGAGCCGCAAGCTTCGACAACTGATTTTACAAACGGGAACTCAACTGGCTGGGAATTGGCACTTGTGACTGCCCCAAGCTCAAATGAAGGTGCCGCTGCTAATAGCAAATTGGTAAATATCACTCTCTGTCTCTCTCTCTCTCTCTGATAATTAGGCAGAAGTGTTGTGGTTTATGACATTACATTTCTTCTTGTATCATTTGGATTGAAAAGGCGGGTGGACTAGACAAGCTCACACTTGACAGCCTATACGAAGATGCAATCAGAGTGAGTCAGCAGCAAAACAGGAGCCACAACCCATGGGAACAACAATATCCAGTTCACAACGGTCCCATGATGCACCAACCTTTCTTTGCATCTAATAATGGAGTCCCAGCTCATCAAAATCATCAAACATATGGGTATCAGCAGCATCAGAACGCAGGAATGATGATGGGACCTGTACAACCTTACCAGCAGCAGCAACAACAAGGACAGAACATGAATCCCTTTGGGAACCCATTTGTGTCAAATGGTCATCCTCACCAACCATATGGCTCGGCTCAAGGTTACAATCCATACTCTAGCCTTATGTGAGGTTGTGTGGTACTAACGTCTGTTGTGTACAATTTATATATATACAAGTATATGTTGTGAGGTGGTTGTGTAGCTAGAGAGATTCTTTTTGTTGACAGTAATGAGTATATAGTCTGTGTGTGGATGTATCAGCGAGAGAAAGTTGGGTTTTTATGGACACCATTTGGTTTTGAGAATATTGTCCCCAAAATATGTTGTAAAAAACTCAAAAGGCACTTCAACGATTTTTTTCATGCGTAAATCTCTTAATCTTGTTTTTCTGCGTCATATAAAGATCTGAGATTTTTTGTTTTTCTCATGATTAGTCCCAATTCATATTGCTTTAGAATAATTCTGTTTGCAAGGACAATAATCTTAGTTGAACTTGTCCGTATGCTGATAATTTCAAACTAATCCATCTGACCATTCACCAATGATCAAAGTCATTGAAATGTTAGGAGGGAATCTAGAGGCTCTCAAGGTTCCACCTAAACCTCTCTTTTGTTTACCCTTTGTAACGATTCCTGAAATTCTTGATGACAGTCATGAGATATAGAAGCTTTTGTACTTTCCATATTATGAATTGCATATATATAGAAAAAAGAGGGGAGAGATAGGCATAGGCCATTTGTGACGATTTACTATACCGATATCATTCCTTTATGAATTCCTTTACAAATTCAAATGCAAAAGAGCTTATTCTTGATTTTATACATTATACAAGTAACGTTTTAGTGCAATATGATTGATTGTATATATAACGTTTTAGCCTAACGTATATCTAGCTATACAATTAATCTCCATGAGATCATTTTTGGTTATAACTCCCACTCACGTTAATGCTTACCATATTCGTTTGTTTTATTATTATTAGTTTTACTTTTGACCAATTGAGTTTTGTAAACTAATCGTTTTAAAAATAATAATTGCTAGCAATTTGTCAAAGATTCGACGACACAACGTAACTCATATTTCGAAAGCATTAAACTTCTCTGACGAGAATAGAACAAGAGCACCGATTTCCTCGCATCGTCGCGATAACAACTTCCTGTAAATGAAAATAGTCATGAATGATATATTGGCTATTTTTTTCTGAACTAAATTATTTTGTATTATTTGTTTGTATTGTTCTACATCGAGAATATATAGAGTATAAGTAGAGGCACTAATCTATTATGGTTTGCTATTAGGGATGAAAGAATGTTTTTGGAAACCTATAGGCTATACCTAGACCCACGCTTTTCTTTTGGGTTAAATGCACCTTCCTTTTCTTCACTAAGAAGTAGAGTGTATTACTGTAATATGGAAAAGTCATAAAATGCCTCTACTGTAAATAACTCCTTAGTACTACATTAAATATATACATTATTTTGAAATTTTTGAACATTCCCAAAATAGATAACCACCTCTCCTTAATGTTCAGTTTTATACTTACGTTTATTAGTTTGAGCAAAAATATATATTAAAAAAACTAATATTTCGTCAGAACACTTTCACAAAATAAAAAATAATTGGTCATTAACTTTTTTTACACTGGAGATTAGACATATTGGGAAATGACAACTACGTTAGATCCTAGCGGTCTATTTTTGTTTGTTAAAGTAGACCCTGCGTAAATATATGTATATTGTAATATTTATACCCGCGAATGAGCGATATAGTCATATGATTCATTACAAAAAGAAAATACAAGATTCACAATTTTTACATGCAAACGAATTAATAATCTATATTTTAATCGAAAAAAGTGATATTTGATAAACTAAAGCATGTTGACAACTTAACACAGCACACTTTGCGTGACAGAAGACACTACTGATAGAGAAAATTAAAATAAATAAGTTGCATTTAACCCAAAACAAAAGAAGAAGAAAGTGACGAGTGAGTTTGAGTGTGAATGAGGAATGTTTTTGGATACAAACTCAATCCTGTGACATAACAAACAAAACAGAGCGACTCTGTTTTTATGACATACATACGAGGATGAGCCCACTCTCAGAAATTGACAAAGCACAGTCACTTAGCAAAGCCGAGGTCGTTTTGTTACCCTCGAGGTCAAATCTAAAGATCCAGAATCTTCACAGGTTTCTTGGTCTACAGATCCAGAATCTTCATCAAGATGATGATCCAAGAGTTGGAGTATCCCGCATTCTTTTATCTCCCAGATATCATTGATGGTTTCTATGTGAGGGGCAGTGAGCTTGAACTCAAAGATAATCTCAGTGGAAGTCACCTCCTCTTCTTCAAAGTCGAATATGTAGAGATGCTCCGAACAAACTGGTTCTGGGATATGTTTACGTGTTGTACAAGTTTTGAGAGCATTCTGATTGGACATGACGTTACAATAGAGAGTTACTTCTTCCCAAACACCCATGTTAACCAATCGGATGCATGCCCTGAATTTGGTTGATGTTCCACTCAACTTCACTGTTACAGAACTCCCAGAAGCTCGGTAAGTGAAGCACGCAGGCACTAATCTGCCAGGTAAGGCAGCAACTTCACGGTTTGATGTCTGGCTGATGAGATCTCTGGCTTCTTGATTTAGTTTGAAGCAGTTGAGGAAGTTGAGACGAGTATCTGGATTGCGAAAGGAGCAATCTAGTCTCTCCAGGGACTCACAGTTTTCTGCATCTAGGAACATTAGAGAATCCGGAAGCTCCGGGAGTGATACCAGCTTCTGCATGTCGTTTAATACAAGTCCACGTAGACGACGGAATCTCTTGATCCATGGACCAAGCTCTTGTATTTCTTTTTTAGTCAGCTGTAGATATGTGATGCTGTCAAGAGCATGCGGCAAGTCCTTGAGGTTTTCAGAGTATGACATATGCAATTCTTTAAGACGAGACCATGACCTGATCGACCAAGGAACCTCTTCTATCGAGGTTCCTTTGAGAAACAGGTGTTGGATGTTTGTGGAAATCTCAGGAAAACTTGTTAACAAGCAGCAGTCAGTGAGATCAAGTGTGATGAGAGATTCCAAGTTGATTTTGGTAGGAAGAACCTCTAGTCTAAAGCATCCATGCAAATTCAACTTGGACAATTTATGAAGGTTCCCAACAGAGGAAGGGAGCACAACAAGACTTGAGCAATGACTGAGGTTCAAAAGTTGGAGACTAGTTGCATTCCCAATAGAGGAAGGGAGCTCTGCCAAATTTGTGCATCCACTGAGGATTAAGGTTTTGAGATTAGTGGCATTTCCTATAGAGGAAGGGATCTTCACCAGATTTGAGCAATCTCTAAGATTCAATATTTGAAGATTAGTTGCACTACCAATAGAGGAAGGGAGCTCCACCAAACTTGTGCATCCTCTAAGATCTAGCTTTTGGATATTCATTACACTCCCAATAAAGGAAGGGAGCTCTGCCAAACTTGTGCATCCGCTAAGGTTTATTTTCTTGAGATAAGTGGCATTCTCTATAGATAAAGGTACATCCACCAGATTTGAGAAATCTCCAAGATCCAACTGTTGAAGATTAGTTGCATTACCAATAGAGGAAGGGAGCTCAACCAAACTTGTCCACCCAGTGAGATCTAGTTTCTGAAGGTTAGTTGCATTCCCAATAGATAAAGGGAGCTTCACCAGACTTGTACATTTAGTGAGATCTAAGCTTTGAAGATTAGTTGCATTACCAATGGAGGAAGGGAGCTCCACCAGACTTGTACATCCAGCGAGATTTAATCTCTGAAGGTTAGTTGTATTCCCAATAGAGAAAGGGAGCTTCACCAGACTTGTGCATTTAGTGAGGTATAATTTCTGAAGATTGGTTGCATCCCCAATAGAGGAAGGGAGCTCCACTAGACTTGTGCATCCAATGAGAACCAGTTTTTGGAGATTAGTGGCATTTCCAATAGAGGAAGGAAGCTCGACCAGACTTGTGCATCTAGTGAGAACCAATTTTTGGAGATTAGTCGCATTCCCGATAGAGGAAGGAAGCTCCACAAGACTTGTACATCCAACAAGACTTGTACATCCAACAAGATTTAGTTTCTGAAGGTTAGTTGCATTTCCAATAGAGAAAGGGAGTTTCACCAGACTTGTGCATTCCTGGAGAATTAATTCCTTGAGATTAGTGGCAGTTGAGAGATTAGGAAGCTCCTTAAGGTTTCCTGAATAACTAAAATCCATCCACTTGAGATTTCGAAGTAGCTGGACATACACAAACAAAAATACAGAATATATGAACTCTTAGTAGTTGAACACAGAGAAAAGAAAGAACAAGCACACTTAGCACATCCATGCATGGTCAAACTTCTTATAATGTGGCATGGTAATTTACTCTACATAATATTACTCCCTCCTTTCATACTAAGTGTCATTTAAGCAAAATGAGAATTCAATGTATCTGGATGTATTAAACTCAAAATAACACTTATTATTGTCCATATACATCGAATTATTGTCCAAATACATTTTGCTTAAATGACACTTATTATGAAACGGAGGGAGTAGTACTTTTATAGATTCGACGATAAAATTTAAAATTAAAAAGAAACAAGTCAAAATTACTTACTTTAATTCCATCCCACAATGTCTCTAGCTTGCTGTGACCCATACTTAATTCGACAAGAAGCTCCGGATTAACAATAAAAGACAAACATGTCAATGGAAAATACTCCCAATGTAGTAACCGAAGTTTCGGAGATATATAATTCAGATGTCCCGGCAAAGAAAAGGTGTTTAGAGGATCGAAATGACCTCCAAATCTTAAAAACCGGAGATTAGGCATCCCTTCAAAGCATCTCTCAAGTAAGCTTAACTCGGCGCTGGTCTTAAGACACGATAATAGAATAAACACAAGAAATGCAACGAATGAGTAATGGCAAAACGTACTGTTGTATAATCACCGAGTACTTGACAAATATCTTTACCATCATCTAAAAACTGTCGTCGTCCAGGCTCATGAACAGATTGTTTACGGACGATTTCTTCACCCAATTGGACCAGCAACTTATGCATCTCTATAAACCCTTGGACAATAGATATAAGAGATTTTTCAGCTAAAGCATGAAGCCCTTGCCTCACATCTATGGGACTCTCTGCAAGATACTCTTCCACTTTTTCCATATTTCTTTTATTGAAAGAACAAGCTATGTGAAGGAATAGTTCTTTATTTTCATCGCATAAAGCATCATAACTGAACTTTAATATGCTCTCAATTTCTCCGTCAAGGCGACCCCTTAACTTTGGTAGTGCCCTTGTCCACTCCTGCTTAGACATTCCTCGGAAGTAGGAGCCCATAACCTTTAGACCTAGAGGAAGGCTACCGGCAAGGATGTAACTTCTTGAGCAAGATTCGTGAAACCATCTTTAGGGCACTTTTGACCAAAAGCATACGTACAGAAGATTTGCAAAGCCTCATCAGTTGATGGAAAATCCACTTTGTAAATATGGTTGATCCCATGTGCATTCAAAAGTCTTAGATCTTCTGTTGCAATGACAATCCGACTTCCAGGACCAAACCATCGACTTTCTTTCGCCAATGCATCTAGTTGTCCTAACCGATCCACATCATCAAGAACGAGAAGCACTCTCTTGTCTTTCAAACGTTCTTGTGCGACTCCTAAATGAGGAATCATGATGTCTTTCTGGTTCATCATTTGAGACAGCATTTGGTTCTGTAGTTTCAGTTGTGCACTGTACTCATCGAGACATGGTCTTGGATAGCATCCTCTGATGTTCAGCATGATTGTGCTCAGCTGGAAACTACTTGAGACTTGGTTAAACAAGATTCTAGCAATGGTGCTCTTTCCAATTCCAGGAAGTCCCCAAATCCCAATCATCCTCACTTCATCCAAATCTAGACGTATTAACGACTCCATATGTTTCATGTGAGCACCCATCCCAACTAATCCGTCGAAATCTCTTGACGGCGCGGAATTATTCAACATGTTTGAGACATCAGTGGCTATTTTTTCAATCATGGCCGCTTCATTGTCCCTAGTAAATGGAAGACATCAGTTTGTACACCCGTTAAATTAGTCATGAAAAGTTCTCATACACATCCAAAATATATAGCTACAAATAAATATGTTAGTATTAAAAAAAGAGTTTGATATGTCAAAGAAAACATGAGAAAGCAAGATTTAGTGTAATTGTCTGAATGGTAAAAAGACAAGTAAAATACCAGTTGTTTGAATGGTAACCAGCGTTTGTGGCCACACTTTCTAAAGCTTTTTTCCATGTCTCAGTCTCCTCCTTTCTTTTGCCTTTACAAGTTCTTCTGAAGGCCTTCCCAAAATCGTTCCTCTGCTTCTTTACATCAGTAGGATCCACTTCGTAGAAAATGGTCATCACTGTTTGACCAAACTCTGTCCTTGACTTCATGATCTCTACTAACTCGTTTAAACACCAAGATGAAGAAGCATAGTTCTTAGAGAGCAAGACGATCGTAATCTTCGAGCCTTTAATAGCTTCTTTTAGCTCGCGACCAATCGATTTGTTTCTCTCGATATCATTATCAATAAATAGGCAAATTCCTTTGCTTCTGAACTCCTTCAAAATGTGACTGAGAAAGGATTTGCGAACATCTGGTCCGTGGAAGCTTGGGAAGACATGGTACTTCCAGTTTTGAGGCGAAGAAGATAAAGGAGAAAGAGATAAAGAAGAAGAAGAAGAAGAAGAAGAAGCCATTAGAGTGAGAAGGAGATCAGATCAATATCACACACTCTTGAAAATGCTTCTATTATTGAGTCACAAAGGAACTTTTGACTATACCCTATATTTTCGATTTATTATAAATTATTCCTCCACTCTAATTTTGTCTATATTGTTACTGTATACAGAGCCACCTATATACCACTGATTAATACTTTATTACGAAACACATACATAGTCCGGACTGTAAGATGAAATACTTAATACTATGAATTCTCAAGTCCCTATGTAAGTGACGAAAAGAAGGTAAACTGATAACAACGTAAGCCATTTTAGGAGATTCTGATAATTCCTTAAAACATGGGCATCCTCTCCTAATGATGCATGGTTTATAATTCTAATTTTTAAAACGTCTGATTTATAAAATCTAGGTGGAAACATTGAAAAATACAGATAGAGATTAAGGCGAACAATTGAACAGATCCAAATAGTAAGCATGTTAAGCAAGTCGATTTACCTTCTCTTGATATTCCCTGGAATTCAATTTTGCCGGTCAAGTCGAGAACTTACAAGTTTAATGTGATAGAAACAAAAACATAGAGTTCAAACTTTCATTATTTCTTTGTCGTTGTTTTGACTTCCTGTCTATATTTCGCCAAAAGGATCGCAATCCATAAGATACATAAATTTTAGTTGGCACTTGGCTGTTTTTCATTCCTGCAATTACTGATTTCAATGAGTTTACAAAAAACAATGTGATTGTTGCAATCTGATAAAATGTTTTTATTTTTACTCGATCAAGTCTCAAACCTCAAATGATTCGGCTGAATCCAGCTCTATTCGGTTAAGCCGAACCGTCCCAAGGATATACTCTGGCAAATCTGTTTCCTCCTTTCCCTGCATTTACATTTGGTTGTTGAACTTATTCAACCGATGATCGCATTCAAGAAAAAAATTCAACAAAAAGCCAAAACAATCTCGTTTCAGAAGATATTATAATGTCATAAAGTCTAGCAGTGAGACGCCAAAACGAACCTCAATCAATATTGCGAGATCAACAATGAGGCTTGTGACATAACCAAGGACCAGACCAATAACGCTCCTAGCAACAGCCGATGATCCAATATCTACATCAATCTGCAACAACCATGGCTTCATTAGAACTCAGGAGCCATGTGTGTGATAGTTCACACGATCATGATGGACATGCACTGTTTTTTTTTTAAATGGTTTATGGAAAAACATTGATACTTTCAGATCATAAGTAAAATACAATTTTTCATATCTATTATGGAAACTTAGTTCATTGCAATCAAAGAAGAGTGGAAAAGAGAAACTATTATACCTCTAAAAAATTATCTTGGCTCAGGTACTTGCAGGTTACAGCTTTACCAAGCAAGCATGCTTTTGTTCCAACAGCTCGCTTGACCATCCAATATCCCTGTGATTCACCATGACAGTTAACATGAAATGAAAAAAAGTATAATATTTCAGAGACCACGAGAAGAGCAGAGTTTGTTTTACCTGAACAATACTTGGAATCAGCTTAAATCTTGCGTCACGGTAACTATCGCTCCCATTTATAAATTTTCCGAGGGACGAAGACTCGCTTACAGGTCGATCCGCAGCATAGTACATGACTAAACAATAGTTAGGCTTTGCTGGCACCTGAAAAGGGAAACACACATTTTGACTTCTTCGAAAGAGAAACCTGAACCATAATTACTAACAGAATTTGAAGAGTTGGATAGACTTAAGGTAGGGAAAAATGGTTGGTGATTGTAGTGGTTTAGCGACACAGTCTTCATTAAAAGCTCAGGAATTAGTATTGACATATACTGGTAGGGGCTCAAATGCTTTCTAATGAAACACGAGAGCTCGCCTATTCGAACAAAATTTTGGGAAAAATACTGAGAGATATAAAGAGTTTATGTTACAGAGAGTATTCACACCTGAAGATTGATGACTAGGATGAATGGCAGCTTTTTCCCAGGTTCTGACTACAAATGAGAAAACTTTCGAAATCAGGCTCCTTCAACCACAGGAGAGTATAAAAACAAGAAATGGAACGTTTTCATACTATAACTAATCGATAACTAAGAGCGTATCACCAGCTCGGCCACATTGTGAAGAGGAGAAAAATGACGAAAAGTAAATATTGAGGTTAATCAACTTTACACTTTTACGGTGACAAGTCGCACGTAATACTGGTTTTTTAATAAGAACGAAGACCGCAAAGACTTGTTACAGACAGATCAAGGGAGTACCTGGACAAGACATTTTGGATGCAGGGCAATGTTGTCTACAGCTTTATCAACTTTTAACCAATCCACTGATACAAGTGTCAGAAGGGGCTGCCCACCCATCACCTAAAATTGTACCATAGCTTTTATTAAATATCACGAAGGATGTCAGATAATCCAATAAGATATGTCATTTTTTCCCTCAGATAATCCAATCAGAAATCAATCTAGAAATTTGATAACAAGTAGTGGTACCCTAAGTTGAGAGAGATAACATCGTAGATATATACAGAAACCAAAATCAGTATATCAAAAGAAGTTCAGAAACATGGTTTGGTCAAGGGTGACCTGAGCACAGTGGCATCAACGAAACAGTCCCCTAATTGTTTTCTGTTCTATTTCAAATGACGTATAAGATCAACTGTAGACATATTGACGTAGATGCAAGAATTGAAAGTTACCTTTGCACTATCTTTTAGATAGGTCTTTCCCCTAATCATAAACCCCATGCCACTAGGAGAATTCCAGCAATTTGAGTCCTTATCACCATTTCCTTTGCGCAGGGATCCTTTGAGCTGGCTTGGATCGATATTCACAGGACCAACACTAGCGTCTAGTACATTACTTGCGCCTGGGGCTGATGTCAAAAAGAGCTGATATATTAATACACATAGATTTTTTTTTTTTAAATCAAAAATGTGCTCTGAATTCTAATCTGTATCAAAAATTTGTGAATCTACAAACTGGTCTCTTTCTCCAAACATAGCCCTCTAGAGTCGAGAATGAACATTTATCTATTGTAACTACCAACTGTTACATATATTTCATTCTCATCAAAATATAATACGATTGGTATACATAAATACTTGCATACATGCTATGGAACAGTTGTAGAGCTTTGGGAACATATGCCGATAAGATACATGTATTCATTCACTTCTTATACTACCTATGTGTAGCCATTGGTAAACCTAATGGACTAGAAAAAGAGTAAGGAGATAACCTTTAGGCCGCTTCAAAGATAAGCTAGCGATTGCCCATGAAACATTCTTCAGTTTAACTTTGATCTCCTGTTTTCACATTGGAACACCATATTAATAATTTTACATTTGAGTTACTAACCTCATGGTTAATAGGAACTTTAAACACTAGATTATGTGTGGTGTGTATTCTCAATATTTGCTGATTTAAGAAATCATTTAGAGCTTCCATTTCCAAGAGTGCTTTGCATTTACATTGTCGTAATGAAGTCTCGGTTGTGCAACTCATCCAAGCTAGAGAGTGGAGGTTTATCGGCTTTGCCGAGGGTTTATCTGTTTTTACCAAGGGAGACACTTTCTGCATTTTGGGTGTTTTATGTCAATCCTTCTAATTTCAATATAGAAGAGGTCTTGGCTTTTTATGTCTACTTGTGATTATTTACTCTTTAAAAGGATAAAATTATTAATGCACGAGAAGAAAGCAAAACCAAGTTACCTTTTTGTCCTGCTCATCATCATCTTCATCGCTTTCCTCTTCGTCAGATGATGAGTCTGTGGCATCATAAAACTGCTCATCCATTTCCTCATCTACATATTCAGCATTGGGAACATCTGATGACTTAGACTGGACAACTGTTGCGGAAGTTTCATACTTGAAGGCTGGGTTTGCTCCAATGTACTCCTTCAGACCTGACATACCATTAACAAGAAATTGAAACAAAAACCGCGTGGAAATGTGACGCCTGTCACACTAATGTAGACCAGAGGTCAGGCAGTTACTTTAAACAGCATGCCAACTAAATTGAATTCCTATAAAAAAATAAAGCTTCCCATGATTAATGTACTTTTACCCCAAACATGAGTGGATAGAGCTTGCTATTTCGCATCATAACACATAAATCTCCGGATGTTCATGCTATTTCTTGATCCCACAAAATCACATCTCGGCTTTCTACTCATTTTTTGTGTTTATACTCTAAAATAGAATCTGGCAGAAGAGAAGGCATGAATTTAACCTGCTACTTGGAGGAGTAATGCATATGGAATGGTCTTTTCAAACTTTGAGTAGCTAGTTCTCTTCCATTTGCACCAACGTTTGGAGTGGATTTCTAGCATGTGTGTTACAAGACAACTGGTAGGTTCTGCATCCGTGCGCTTTTTCAAGTTTCTGATTTCCCACGTGGATGCTGCAATAGGTAAGAACGAAAAGAGATGAAAGGTCTTAAAAACAGAGGAAAATGCCTTCCTAGGCGTTCTATAAGTCCAGTGGACCTAGTCCACAGTACAAATGCATATTATCTGATCCAGTTCCAGTGAGAAAGAAGAAAGTCAACGTATATAAAAATGAAAAAGAACAGTACAATTAGACACTAGAGCACCCACGTGATAGGGTTTACAAGCCAATACGATTGCGTAGGAGGTTATGAGTTAGTTCTAGATTTTGTGAGCACTAAAGAACTCGGTCTCTAAACCAGCTAGATGACTGAAAGCTGTAGCTGCAGAACTCGACACTATTGCAAAGACGGAGGGGCAAGTAATCACAAGCAACTAAGTATGCACAAGGACAAAGAACCTCTGAGGCTCTGACTATCGAAGTACCATTCAGATCAGTGTTGGAAACACTTGGATAGGGAATGTCTTAAAGGTTATGAAAAGAAATTATCTTACGAGTAATCTCTGTGCGTCGATATCCAGACTTTGGAGGCCGTTTCTTATGCACTGCTGGAAACTGTAAGATTGCTGCATACAAAAATTCAGGATGAGTATAATAATAGCTGTTTTGAAAAGAACAATCGTGAAGTCAAGGTCGCATGAGTATGAAGATATTATCCAGAACTAAGTTCAAAGAGAGGAATCCATGACTAAGATTTCTAGTGGTGAACTGACAGAAATTTACAAAATTTGTAACTGTGAAGTTAAGATTTTATATGTAGGTTTCTTTGGATTCTTTACACGATTAATTAATGTTTTCTTCACCGGCCCATAAAGCAAATATGAAACAATACACAATGGATTTTCTTTTTTGCATTTGATGTTGCAACAATAACTAGGGTTGATCTTGTATCATATACACTGGACAATTCAAACATGTCTCTAAACAACACAGCCACAATACAGAGAACTAACTAACAACCCAGTGACAAGACTAGATGAATTTCCACCTTTGTGCATAGCCAATACAGACATCATCAGACTGATATAAGGAAACATTATAAGAGTATTGTTATCTACTTACTATATGTCCCATCTTGCCCACGTACCCATTGCCTAGAGAAGATAAAATCCCTCTTCGATTGCCAACTGCAAAATATACTATTTAACAGATCATCCACGAAAAGGTAAGTGCAAAACTATCCACTGAAACATGGATAAACTGGAGACAACAAACATATGATAGAGGAAAGATACCAAGACATTTTCATCTATACTTCTTTTTAACTAAAGAATACAGAGCCATCAGTGTGTCATTAAGGAAACCCAGAACATTTAGTTAATGAACATACCGTGAAAGATACTTAGGATCATATACGCAGTAAACAACATCATAGTGGCCCTCGTATGAGTCTATCAATTCCGAATCACCTGTTACTGTATCCCACCTGTGAGGATATTAGAAAGATCTAAGTAGCAAATGACACTTTTATTTTCAAGGACATGAGCTTACTCGTATCTTTGATGTTTGTCAAGCTTCGAAATCACTTCGAACACAGCATCCGCACTAGCTTCAACTACAGCAACTGCTTTCACTAGAACTCCTCTACCAGCCTAAAGAAGAAATCATTTTGACAAATCCTGAGCGGCATCCTAAGTATTCAAACAATAATTGACTACAACTAATTACAGTTCCAGTTGCAACTATCCTGATGCCATAAGTTTATGCAGTTGAGAACATTTAGTTATAATACCTAGGTTCAACTTGTTACCTTGCCAATACAAAATAATATGATGGCAATCACAAAACTGCAAATATTCTATTGAAAACAAAAATAATAAGGTGGTTGAGATTCCATTCCTCTTGGAATGAACTAGAAACATTTTTGAAGGAAACAATACCCAAAATCTCCAAGAACTAGTAAGTTGGGAGAGCCATCCAACAATTGATTCTTATGAATTAGCAAAAGCAAGGGCAAGTAATCACTGAAAGCTAGATTGAGAGGCTAGAATGTAATATCAAGCAGTTCTGTCTATATAGCTGGAATTAGATTCTCTGAATAAAAGTATATATATACCTTGAAGTTGACCACATCTTCAAAAATCCTTACACCTGCAAACAATATACAGAAAATCAAGTAACTGAAGGTTATGTATCAAAGAGAAAGCAAAGCATAAGAACAATGTCAATGTTTTAGGCCTTTAGCAACGACTACTATCTTGCACGCAACCTTCTGATTCATAGAGATGAATAGCGAAGTATGAGTCTTTTTGGTTATTATGAGTCTTCTACAATGACCTCTTCTTAACAGATAGAGAAGTATTCATAGTCAAAAGGAGACACCACGAAAAAAATACATTTCAATGCAAGTTTTGTAGATGAAACAAATAACTTGTTTTGTAGATGATAAAAATTGTAATGTGCAGGTGTTTGATATCAAAACTCTACTGTTTACCGCCAAACATACCATTAATTGTACGAACACATTTCCATTCATGTGCCTCAACTGCATCTCCATTGTCACCACCCTCGTAGAAACCATCACTCCTAACATCATTAACCAAGGTAGAGGATTGCCTCAGAAGAGTCTCCGGACCTGTAATTTAAGAACATAATCACACATCTTTGTTTTAAAGAGAATTAACTTTAAGGTGAGACCTATGTCCTAAAACATGAATAATTACTAGATAACCTTAAGAAATCAAATTGAATTATATTAGGGAACTGGATAGAGTTTCAATATAACTACGGAATTCAGAACTATCAATCGATAATAAAGTCAAGAGCTGTAGCACTATAGCTACTGTTTCACCTATATACAGGAGAACATAAATTTGAATCCAGTGTGCTTTATCTTTATTTAGAAATAATAAGAATCTTCAGGGAACTCAATACTCAGTGCGAATATCCAATCATTTTGCATGTGCCCAACCTAAAAAAAAGGCAATAAGTACTAGAGTTTTTATTCCAATGGAAGATTAGGAGCTCCTCTGATACGCTATGGTCATAAACCTACACTAGATGGCAACCGGTGAACATTTAACAACTTAGATGCACAAAGTGGTAACATTCGGAATCAACAGATGTAAAATGAAAAAAAAAAAAAAAACATGACAGCAGAATCAAGCTACTCTTCCAAATAAACATTTTTGAACCTTTATGCATGCTTAGCTTAGCTAAAAAACATGACAGCAAAATCAAGGTGCATCATATTACCTTGTCCAATTCGGATAAGCTTTTTCAACCCAAAAGCATAACGCCTAACTCTAGGTCGATGTCCTTCAAGATTGATGCTTCAAAAGAAAATAGAGTGTGATTCAGAATTTGTGGCCTAACAATGGACTTCTACTATTTTAAACGTCTTCAGCGGTTAAGAACAGAGAGTTATGACATCACAGTGTTATGCAATTTCAATTGGAAAGAGCCTCGTCGTTTCTAAACAGTGTATATTTTAGGTACCGAAACAGGCAATATTCAGCTACTGAAAAATATCATCTAAGGCGCTAATCATATCATTCATTTGGTTATTAGATCATACTTGGCCTCCATGCTTAATTTTGTTCTTGTGCTTCCACCTTTCGATAGTGCATATTCAGCCTTCCAATACAGAAAAACCCGTAATCAGAATAAAACAAAATAACTGGTCATACCTCATCCCAATAACAAGCAGAAAAGTGAACTTTGGAAAACGTTGACAATTGTATGCTATATAAACTAGAAAACTTCAACACAGTATATGAATCTATAAAACTTGAGCACAGTCTCCTCAGTACCTGTTGTTTTGCTTCGTCAAAAGCCTCAACCCATTTCAGGGCTTCTCCAGCGGTAGCACAAGCAATCTGAAGTACAGTTTACAGACGAAGAAAAAAAGTTACTTAGTGCACCTCAGTCAGGCAAACATACTTACCAGAACCAAATTTCATATTCTGAAATGCACTTTCAGGTAACAAAATGAATTACTATCCATCTTCACGACATGTACACTATAAGTTGATTGTTTTGTTCATCCAAGTTTGTACATACACACAAAAATCATACCCCTTCCAAAACAAACACAAGTTCACAGTGGCAAGCTTCGAGTCTAATGCACATTTCCAAAGAAAAAGATTAAGCTATCTAGACACCAACGTGTCTGTCAACAATTGCAATTTGCAAAGAGAAAGTTTAACTTACTTCTCCCTTTTTTGACTCGTCCAACCGGTTATAGAACCTTATGACATACATATCCTACAAGATATCAGAGATTAAAATTAGTAAATGTACCTGTTTCGTTTAGTTTCATTCTTTAAAGCATACAATTAAAATACAAAATAGGTAAAAGAAAAAAAGGGAATAACAGATCTGTGTTCTACACAGACTGCAGTGAACTGTAGACGTAGAGATTAAGAAGATTCTTACCCCATGATTAACTTTCCGACGTCCTAACTCTTCAACCATCATTGAAGGCCCTATGACACCACGCCTTATAGGTCTCTAGAATATCAATAAGCCAATAAAATATGAAAACAGTTATAGTTGGCATTTCCATTGCATATTACAAAGAGGAAAAGATAGACCCCAACCATCACTATATTTTAGAGAGATGCAACAATTAACTCAATCTATAGGATAAAATTATTAATAAATTGAAACGTGACCAACTTCATTTCAATTAAAAAAAAAAAGAAACTCACAGTAACAAGAGCACTACCCTATAAAAATTAAATAAATTTGGAAGGAATCAAGCAAAAATCAAACAACTAACCAAGAGAAAAGCATAAGCTAAACGAAACTCAGTAAAATTGGTTCTTCAAGCATCCAGATTCTCGAGCTAATTTGAGATTTAGTTTCCTAACAATCCAGAACAACACAAGCACAAATTCAACGAGAAGGATCAAAAGATAAAGAAAAAGGAGGAAAAAAGCGTACAATGTCTGGGTTCTCGTGAGGATCTCTTTTGTACATCTCAACATATTTGCCTCTAATGAAAAGGAAGCGAAGATGGCAATACTCGTGACCGATCTTATTCGCACCCAAATGATAGACCCAACCGAAATACTCAAACGTTCCTCCTTCTCCGCCGCTGCTACGGCTGCTGCTTCCACTGTCATTAGCATCTCCGCTTTTTCCGAGATTCCCGGAAACTTTCTTCTCCGATCCGTCGGCGGGAACAATTTTCTTCGACCCAGGCGATGCCATCGCCTTTCCCCAGATCAATCAACGATTCAGATAGCTGTTCTTATCAAATTACGTAATCAATCGATACAAATCGTTCGTTGATTCATTCTTCTCACTGTATATTGAGATTTTACTTTTTTTTCTTCGTTTTTTGCTCGTTTATGGAGGTGGGGTAGAGAGTTCATTCATTGATTCCAATCCTACTCTACGACAAAGACATGTCATCCAATAAAGACTATCGGCGTCAGCGTAATATTAATTAAATGTTTTTTTTTGTCGGAAATAATATTTGCGTTTTGCCATTTTTCATGCTTTGCATTAAAAGTAAAAGAGACCCAAACGGTTGTTACACAAGGTAAAATTGATTGAGTGATTTACAGGAGAAGACACTTTGGACTTTGAAACTAACAAAATAGGCACCTTTCACGATTAGGTGACTTTGGGGTGTGTAAATTACTCAAAAGCCCTGAAATTAAAAAGTTATCTTATCTTTTACCCAGGCACCGTTTCATATTACTTTATTTTATCGAAGCCTAATTTTTACCAAAACTGAGAAATCGTAACTGTAAAACCCTAAGCACCTTCGCCACCGCATCCATCACCGTCCGAATCAAAAGTTTCAGAATTGTTCGAATAATCGAAAACGCCGCGTCGCGCAGACCTGTTATACACCGCCGCACAATCGACGAAAGACGTGAGATGGACCCGTCGTCTTCTCAGTCCTCTCAGCAACGAACAGAGGGGTCGATGAAAGGTTTGTTTATTCACTGTTGTTATACCTGTTTTATGAACGCCGTTTTGTAATAATCGGTGTAATTTTGATTGTTGAGGGTAGTTAGGAACCAAAAATGGTTAGTGTGGCTTAATCGTTATGTATTTGATTTCAGGGAGGGAGGGAGTTTCGGAACCAGACCCGAGGCTTCCGACTAGGTTATTGAAGACGGACCACTACCCCAACCCGAGGCTGAACATTTATTCGAGGCCTGAGACAATAGCTTTTGTGAAGCATACTCTGCGGAATAATCCGGAGGCGTTTGCGAGAATCAGAAACTCTCGTTTTGGAAAACTCTGGGATTTTCCCGCCGTTAGATGCCCTGTTTCGTGTAAGCTCATCCACGCCCTCGTGAGCAGGCAAGTTCTGTCCAAGAAGCATTATGAGATGTGGACGGTATTTGGTGGACAGCCGCTCAGGATCTCTTTGTCCGAATTTGCAAGCGTGACTGGACTTCACTGCGGTGAATACCCAGAAGGATATGACCCAGACTGGCATCCACCTCCAAGCAAGACTCCGGATAAGTGGTGGAGGTAGATAATCGGAAATAACTCACGGACAACCATAGCAGACATTGTTAAGACACACCGAAATGAGCCAGACATGGACAGTGAGAAGAAGCTGCGTCTTTGAATAATTCTTCTTGTTGATGGGGTTCTTGTCGTGAACAGCCAGACGCACAGGCCTACTCCAAAGTATGTGTCAATGTTGGCGGACGTTGACGAGTTCTTGAACTTCCCATGGGGCCGGGAATCGTTCATCAAAACAATCTCCACAATGTGTCCCCTACGGAGCCAAGCTGTGAAGGACGAAGATCCGGTGCACACTCTTGTCAAGAATCTAGGCCAGCAATCGTTTAGGCTGCTTGGGTTCCCTCTAGCTTTGCAGCTACTAGCCTTCCAGGCAATTCTAGTACTACTCGAGTATCTGCCGAGATCATCGGATGATGACATCCTGTTGAACTTGCCGGACGAGCATTTTCCGCCTAACCCATCCTTGTCACATGAAGATGTGCTAAACGCTGAGCTTCATCCAAATGTAAGACAAAACTATCCCCTTGTGTATGCCAAATACTACTTTGCCATTGTGGATTCTTCTAACGAAACTTATAACCCTTTTTTCCAGCTGTGTGTTAATCCGTTAATACCTATTGACGCGCCTCCGGGGTTTATTGGCTGGGGAGAGTTTGCTGAACAAGAGGTCCAAGATCGGAAAGTGGCGTACTTGGAGGAGCTAATCGCCAACAACCACCGCTTCAGTAAAGCTGAATGGCCAGGAGGCGCTACTGATTACAAGGAAGTTGTCCACTGTTACAAACCGCCAAGGGTTGTTCACGAGAAACACATCAGAAACCGTAAAAAGGAGAAGCGCCCTCTAGGTGTCCGCAGATCTCCACCTACTACACGGAGATCAGGTCGTGGGAAAGAGCGTGTTGAAGAGACTATAAATTCTGCAGCACCTGAGGATTTGGCAGAACGGAACAAGTGGCTAATAGCTCAGGTGAAGATACTGACGGAGAAACATAGTAAGCTTGCTGATCGAACGAGACGATTGGAGCGGAAGTGGCAACTGCAGGCGTCGCGTTCACTGAGGATGCCCTCAACGCAACGCCGTGTTCCTCGGACGAAACAAAATAATTCTAAGAGTAAAGGCAAAGAGGTCTCTGGTTCTGAAGATGGAGCAGATGACAGTATTATAAGCCTTAAAGAAGGAGAAGAGATGCCAGATGATTGGATGGATAGAAACGTCAATTATGAGGCATTTATGAAGTCTCCTTCTTCTGGAAATATTCAGTTTGCCGGATCTCAGGAATTGATGGAGCTGTCAGATTTTGTAAGTATTTGTGTGATCTGTTTATTAGGGTTGTGTGATTTGATTCCAAAAACTAAGGCGTGGCATTTTGTGTTTTGTTTGTTGCAGTCACCATCTCTCAACCAAGCTGCCGCATCCCGAGCGCGACCATCTAAGGGCGGTGTAGTACTAGATTTTGAAGAAGTTGTTCCCGGGGCTGTGACAGGAGGGCAGGTATAGACATTGAACGTACTTCTTAGAGTTTTTTGTAGCAGAGTAATGCAGGTATATGATGTATAATCTTTACTTAAATGGCAGAGTAATGCCGGTGAGGAGAGAGGCGGTGTAGAGGTGGAAAGAAGCGTAGACGAAGGGATTATAGACGGCGAGGAAGGCATTATTGGACATGGCCCCGAACCGCGTGATTCCAGGACCGTGGACGGAACTTCCCGAGATGAAGACATGGTTGGAGAGAAAGCTAATGATACGGATGAGAAGATGTGCACGGCAGATGTACAAGATGGTGTGGACGACGAATCTATGGATACCGTCCCGTCCACGAAGGATGACGTGGCCGGGTTGCGTGTTTGTACGGGGTTGTCAGTACTGGTTGATGGCGGTGTTGCAAAGGTTGTTGCGGGTGAGTTCGTACAGTCTGAAGGTGAAACCGTGGATGTGAACTAGGAGATTAATCACCCTGGCCACGAACAACGTGTTTCCAGCAACGTGGACGGGACAACCGGAGATGAAGACATGGTTGGAGAGGAAGATAAGAACACAGATGAGGAGATGTGCACGTCAGATGGACAAGATGTTGTGAACTGTGAGCCTAAGAAAACAGTCCCGTCCACGAAAGATGACATGGTCGGTTTGCGTGTTTGTACGAGGGCGACTGTACAGGTTGATGTCGGGGTTGCAAAAGTTGTTGCGGGTGAGGTCGTACAATCCGTAGCGGCGAACGAGGAGACTAATATGCGTGCACAGGAGTACGTGGGCGGGGATCAATTGGACACTGCCCCGTCCACGGGAGACGGCGTGGTCGGTTTGCAGGTTGAGAAAGAGTTATCGGTACAGGTGGATGCCGGGGTCTCAAAGGTGGTTGTTGATGAGGTCACACAACCTGAAGGGGGATCCATTGTGGCGAACGAGGAGAAGAGTCTTCATGTACGTTTTCTTGTAGTAACTTCCGGTGTGATAGTTTGTTTTAATTATAATCAAACGCTAATTGTTGGTTACTTTATAGGGAGCATATGCGGAATATGGAGATAGTCATCTCCAGACTCTTATTGAAAACATCGTTAGTGAGGGCAGGACTCCTCAATTACATGGGCAGAATCTAGATTCTGTAACCGGTCCAATGTCTGTGCCACCAAATTTGCAAACCACTCAGGTTTGCAAAACTCATAATATGACTCAATCTTTTGGGGTCCCGTCAATATATAACGTTTGGCCTGTGCAGTCGGCGTCGTTGATGATCGCAGAACGAAAAGCTGGGGACTGCGTGAGGGAATTGGTTTCCCATGCCTCGCTTTTCCGAAGTCTAACAAAGGTATGGAGCTGGTATTTTGTAGCGAGAGAAACGAAATATAAATCAGCCTGATCTGTTTGTTTTAGTACATAAGAATTCTGAAACGTTGGAACAGGTGGGTGGGCCTGCATTGATTAGAGTGACCAGTGTGGACGGAATTGATGGTGTAGGAAATGTGGAGGTAGACGGTGGGCGTGGTCGTACAGTAGATGGTGAAGAATTGACCGTTGATCAAGAGGGATCCGACCGCATGGACACAAGTGAGGTGGATGCCGACCGCGTTAACGAAACAAAGGTCCGTTGTAACCACCCTCTGCAGCATGTATTTAAACAGTTCTGTGCATCTGACCCACATTGTTTGCCGCCGTTTGTACGTAGGAACCACTAAAGGATGGAGCTGGTGAAGGAGAGCCTATGCATATTTGTGTTGAAGACTCTTCACCACCACCTATACGACCCGCGCACTCACCATCTGAAATGGAGACTGCCCTTGCCAATGCAATACGTTCCTCTCCGAGAAACACCCCTGCAAATCTGTTTCCTGATACTAATCCTGGAATGTTCGAGCTCTTCAAAAAAACACTTTCAGTTGACGAGAGCTTGTAAGTGTCAATTTAAACTGTTGTACCGACTCCAGCTGCAATTTACACAAATCTAAACTTGTTTCCTGACTCCCGCTGCAGCTTACACATATCACAGGACAAGTATGATCTTGATAACACGTTCTTCCTTGATCTGGCCGAGTGTCAGAAATGGATATCGACAAAGGTAAGTGTCAAACTGATTGCTTAATTGTTTTACGAACTGTTATTAGTAAAACCGTTATTAGCGGGACAATGCCTAGCCATCCATTACTTGATTGTCAGATACGCATCCATGCCTACCCATCCGTTAATTGACCATTTATGTCCGTTAATTGGTTTTTGATCTGTTTTGCAAACACCATCACGTTTTTTGAACTGTTTTACTAATGTGGCTGCAGCATATGGAAGTTCTGATGACTTACCTAGGAGCCAAACACCATCACGTGTTGTTGAAAGAGCACTCCTCGTTTGCGTCGCCATGGCTTATTAACCACGATCGACAAGGATAAGGTGAGGTGGGATGAGGATCTTACCAAATTCGTGACGGTCCCTGGGCAGACATGGCTGGACGAGGTGCACACCATATACGCCCCCATGATATGGGATAATCGGCACTGGGTTGGTTTGGCGATTCATCTGGCCGCACGCTATGTGCAGGTGTTGGACCCTATGCCATCTCTGTACGCCGATCGCAAGTTGGTGAATTTAATGGGACCGGTAGTGGACATGCTTCCTCACATCCTCTGGAAGTTTTGCCCATCTCCCACCCAAAAACTGACGAACAAACCTTTCACCTTGCTCGAGTAAAAAAATACTTACGAAAACAAGCGTGCTGGGGACTGTGGTCCGGTAGCCGTTAAATTCATAGAAATGCATGCATATGATGAGACCGCACAGAAACTAGGAGGACTTACGGACGAAATGGTGGATGAGTTCCGTAAGAACTATGCGGTGGAGCTGTACAGGGAACTGGTCATCCCTATATACTTCCAACCATCACCCTAGACACGTCTTGTTTGGTCTAGCATAAAAAACTGATTAGAACCTTCGCGTTGTATCATTCTGAGATCACTTTTGTTTTGGGGGGTGGTGTCTTTTGTTTTGTTGGAAGTTTATGAGATACTTTGGTAAAACGTGATGGTTAAACGTGTGTGGATGGGGCTTTAAGCCGTTTTTAGGTTATGTATATGTTAAGACACTGAATTCTATGTGTTGTTTTAAAAGACTCTTATCTAAAATTACCCTTGTAATCAGTTATAATTGGTGAAGGGCACGATGATTCTGATGCATATCTGGTGTGTTCATGTACGATTACTGTCCAGTGGTCGTGTACAATAAACGTGTACAGGTGAAAGAAGTGAACTATGTCTCTTTGTTTTAACGTGGTTGTGGACAAGCAATGTGGACTGATGAACGAGAGGAACAAAAAATATTTTAATCGTGAGTGGGAGTGAGGTTTAGAAATGGTTTGTGTTTGAACAATTGATTAGCAAACATGATGTGCGTGGACAATAGAATGTGCAGTGATCGTGTACGGGGCACCTGTAGGTATAGACGGGAGAGTATACTACACCCCATGGATACGTTCAGTGGATCAAAGTTAGTGAACGTAATTGGTACATCTGTACATGTATCTGTTATGTGGTCGTGTATGAGTCATGTGACCTGATATATCCAAACATAAAATGTATGGGGAGTCACCTCATCCACTTAGTAGCGGCCACACAAAGTCTATGTTTTACTGCATCGATGGGTGACCATAGATGGATCTAGTTACATCTACTGGATGATAATCAAAACGATTATATCGTCAAATCTTTGTTACGCATATAGGTGTGTACATTCTTGTCTGGACCAACTACCCGACTCAACAAGTGGTCAGGTTTTTAGATATTTCTGGAAAATCACCTATGTACACGATTACTTGTACGTGTACACGATTACCCGAATACCTAGCCACCTCTGTACACGATTATTTGTACGAAAATACACACCCAATGTCCAGACACATTAGGTCAAAACTAAATGTCGACACGCGACCCACTACTTTCATCTCCCGCACAGTCCGCTTATGAAAATTACCACTCCCTCCCTTACCAATCTACGATACGCCGCGTTTTAGTATAGTTTAAGACCAAGTCGATATGAGGGAAAAACACACAAATCGATTTGGGGCTTTTCCTTTTCCAATTATTAGGTTAACACACACACATCAACTACTCTCCTTTCTCTTTCACAGCATCAAGGAACCAAATGTCTTTAGACCGCAACAGCGTTGCCTGCAGGGATGCTCAGGGCATCCAAAGGTAGGGCCTCCTTAGAACCTTCCCTAACAATCGAGGGGTGGGGATCCCGAAGGTGTGTCGATGCGGAGACGACGTTGGCCTCTACACCAGTCATGATGGGAGAAAATTCTTCGAGTGTACCGGAAACACCATGGTCAGTGTCACTTTGGCAATATTATTATGTTAGCATAGTTCACTTACACAACATAATTATTTCAATGCCCTTTTGTAGGATGGCCAACCACCCCTCAAAACATGGTGGGAGGAAGCAATCACGGAACAGTTCGATGAGCTATATGATGAGCTGGACGATATGAACACACAACTTTTTTACATCGCCATAGACTGTGGCCGTATCAACAAACTTGCCGAGGAGCTTGACGCGCTAAAGGAATCAGGTAACAAACGTAAGCAGAAATTGGTAACAGAGTTCAAGATTGCTCTGGCGTGCGGTGTGGCCATCCTCATAATGTCGTTCATTATTGCTCTTTTTAACTAAGAAGATAATGTGTTCCGTTATCTCTTCTATAATATGTAAACCCTCTAATCTTACCAACAACGAAGACTATGTTTGNATCTCCACCTACTACACGGAGATCAGGTCGTGGGAAAGAGCGTGTTGAAGAGACTATAAATTCTGCAGCACCTGAGGATTTGGCAGAACGGAACAAGTGGCTAATAGCTCAGGTGAAGATACTGACGGAGAAACATAGTAAGCTTGCTGATCGAACGAGACGATTGGAGCGGAAGTGGCAACTGCAGGCGTCGCGTTCACTGAGGATGCCCTCAACGCAACGCCGTGTTCCTCGGACGAAACAAAATAATTCTAAGAGTAAAGGCAAAGAGGTCTCTGGTTCTGAAGATGGAGCAGATGACAGTATTATAAGCCTTAAAGAAGGAGAAGAGATGCCAGATGATTGGATGGATAGAAACGTCAATTATGAGGCATTTATGAAGTCTCCTTCTTCTGGAAATATTCAGTTTGCCGGATCTCAGGAATTGATGGAGCTGTCAGATTTTGTAAGTATTTGTGTGATCTGTTTATTAGGGTTGTGTGATTTGATTCCAAAAACTAAGGCGTGGCATTTTGTGTTTTGTTTGTTGCAGTCACCATCTCTCAACCAAGCTGCCGCATCCCGAGCGCGACCATCTAAGGGCGGTGTAGTACTAGATTTTGAAGAAGTTGTTCCCGGGGCTGTGACAGGAGGGCAGGTATAGACATTGAACGTACTTCTTAGAGTTTTTTGTAGCAGAGTAATGCAGGTATATGATGTATAATCTTTACTTAAATGGCAGAGTAATGCCGGTGAGGAGAGAGGCGGTGTAGAGGTGGAAAGAAGCGTAGACGAAGGGATTATAGACGGCGAGGAAGGCATTATTGGACATGGCCCCGAACCGCGTGATTCCAGGACCGTGGACGGAACTTCCCGAGATGAAGACATGGTTGGAGAGAAAGCTAATGATACGGATGAGAAGATGTGCACGGCAGATGTACAAGATGGTGTGGACGACGAATCTATGGATACCGTCCCGTCCACGAAGGATGACGTGGCCGGGTTGCGTGTTTGTACGGGGTTGTCAGTACTGGTTGATGGCGGTGTTGCAAAGGTTGTTGCGGGTGAGTTCGTACAGTCTGAAGGTGAAACCGTGGATGTGAACTAGGAGATTAATCACCCTGGCCACGAACAACGTGTTTCCAGCAACGTGGACGGGACAACCGGAGATGAAGACATGGTTGGAGAGGAAGATAAGAACACAGATGAGGAGATGTGCACGTCAGATGGACAAGATGTTGTGAACTGTGAGCCTAAGAAAACAGTCCCGTCCACGAAAGATGACATGGTCGGTTTGCGTGTTTGTACGAGGGCGACTGTACAGGTTGATGTCGGGGTTGCAAAAGTTGTTGCGGGTGAGGTCGTACAATCCGTAGCGGCGAACGAGGAGACTAATATGCGTGCACAGGAGTACGTGGGCGGGGATCAATTGGACACTGCCCCGTCCACGGGAGACGGCGTGGTCGGTTTGCAGGTTGAGAAAGAGTTATCGGTACAGGTGGATGCCGGGGTCTCAAAGGTGGTTGTTGATGAGGTCACACAACCTGAAGGGGGATCCATTGTGGCGAACGAGGAGAAGAGTCTTCATGTACGTTTTCTTGTAGTAACTTCCGGTGTGATAGTTTGTTTTAATTATAATCAAACGCTAATTGTTGGTTACTTTATAGGGAGCATATGCGGAATATGGAGATAGTCATCTCCAGACTCTTATTGAAAACATCGTTAGTGAGGGCAGGACTCCTCAATTACATGGGCAGAATCTAGATTCTGTAACCGGTCCAATGTCTGTGCCACCAAATTTGCAAACCACTCAGGTTTGCAAAACTCATAATATGACTCAATCTTTTGGGGTCCCGTCAATATATAACGTTTGGCCTGTGCAGTCGGCGTCGTTGATGATCGCAGAACGAAAAGCTGGGGACTGCGTGAGGGAATTGGTTTCCCATGCCTCGCTTTTCCGAAGTCTAACAAAGGTATGGAGCTGGTATTTTGTAGCGAGAGAAACGAAATATAAATCAGCCTGATCTGTTTGTTTTAGTACATAAGAATTCTGAAACGTTGGAACAGGTGGGTGGGCCTGCATTGATTAGAGTGACCAGTGTGGACGGAATTGATGGTGTAGGAAATGTGGAGGTAGACGGTGGGCGTGGTCGTACAGTAGATGGTGAAGAATTGACCGTTGATCAAGAGGGATCCGACCGCATGGACACAAGTGAGGTGGATGCCGACCGCGTTAACGAAACAAAGGTCCGTTGTAACCACCCTCTGCAGCATGTATTTAAACAGTTCTGTGCATCTGACCCACATTGTTTGCCGCCGTTTGTACGTAGGAACCACTAAAGGATGGAGCTGGTGAAGGAGAGCCTATGCATATTTGTGTTGAAGACTCTTCACCACCACCTATACGACCCGCGCACTCACCATCTGAAATGGAGACTGCCCTTGCCAATGCAATACGTTCCTCTCCGAGAAACACCCCTGCAAATCTGTTTCCTGATACTAATCCTGGAATGTTCGAGCTCTTCAAAAAAACACTTTCAGTTGACGAGAGCTTGTAAGTGTCAATTTAAACTGTTGTACCGACTCCAGCTGCAATTTACACAAATCTAAACTTGTTTCCTGACTCCCGCTGCAGCTTACACATATCACAGGACAAGTATGATCTTGATAACACGTTCTTCCTTGATCTGGCCGAGTGTCAGAAATGGATATCGACAAAGGTAAGTGTCAAACTGATTGCTTAATTGTTTTACGAACTGTTATTAGTAAAACCGTTATTAGCGGGACAATGCCTAGCCATCCATTACTTGATTGTCAGATACGCATCCATGCCTACCCATCCGTTAATTGACCATTTATGTCCGTTAATTGGTTTTTGATCTGTTTTGCAAACACCATCACGTTTTTTGAACTGTTTTACTAATGTGGCTGCAGCATATGGAAGTTCTGATGACTTACCTAGGAGCCAAACACCATCACGTGTTGTTGAAAGAGCACTCCTCGTTTGCGTCGCCATGGCTTATTAACCACGATCGACAAGGATAAGGTGAGGTGGGATGAGGATCTTACCAAATTCGTGACGGTCCCTGGGCAGACATGGCTGGACGAGGTGCACACCATATACGCCCCCATGATATGGGATAATCGGCACTGGGTTGGTTTGGCGATTCATCTGGCCGCACGCTATGTGCAGGTGTTGGACCCTATGCCATCTCTGTACGCCGATCGCAAGTTGGTGAATTTAATGGGACCGGTAGTGGACATGCTTCCTCACATCCTCTGGAAGTTTTGCCCATCTCCCACCCAAAAACTGACGAACAAACCTTTCACCTTGCTCGAGTAAAAAAATACTTACGAAAACAAGCGTGCTGGGGACTGTGGTCCGGTAGCCGTTAAATTCATAGAAATGCATGCATATGATGAGACCGCACAGAAACTAGGAGGACTTACGGACGAAATGGTGGATGAGTTCCGTAAGAACTATGCGGTGGAGCTGTACAGGGAACTGGTCATCCCTATATACTTCCAACCATCACCCTAGACACGTCTTGTTTGGTCTAGCATAAAAAACTGATTAGAACCTTCGCGTTGTATCATTCTGAGATCACTTTTGTTTTGGGGGGTGGTGTCTTTTGTTTTGTTGGAAGTTTATGAGATACTTTGGTAAAACGTGATGGTTAAACGTGTGTGGATGGGGCTTTAAGCCGTTTTTAGGTTATGTATATGTTAAGACACTGAATTCTATGTGTTGTTTTAAAAGACTCTTATCTAAAATTACCCTTGTAATCAGTTATAATTGGTGAAGGGCACGATGATTCTGATGCATATCTGGTGTGTTCATGTACGATTACTGTCCAGTGGTCGTGTACAATAAACGTGTACAGGTGAAAGAAGTGAACTATGTCTCTTTGTTTTAACGTGGTTGTGGACAAGCAATGTGGACTGATGAACGAGAGGAACAAAAAATATTTTAATCGTGAGTGGGAGTGAGGTTTAGAAATGGTTTGTGTTTGAACAATTGATTAGCAAACATGATGTGCGTGGACAATAGAATGTGCAGTGATCGTGTACGGGGCACCTGTAGGTATAGACGGGAGAGTATACTA
The DNA here is from genome assembly GCA_902728155.2 of Microthlaspi erraticum. Classification (NCBI taxonomy): domain Eukaryota; kingdom Viridiplantae; phylum Streptophyta; class Magnoliopsida; order Brassicales; family Brassicaceae; genus Microthlaspi; species Microthlaspi erraticum. The sequence continues at coordinate 73,331 of CACVBM020000754.1, forward strand.
CACCCCATGGATACGTTCAGTGGATCAAAGTTAGTGAACGTAATTGGTACATCTGTACATGTATCTGTTATGTGGTCGTGTATGAGTCATGTGACCTGATATATCCAAACATAAAATGTATGGGGAGTCACCTCATCCACTTAGTAGCGGCCACACAAAGTCTATGTTTTACTGCATCGATGGGTGACCATAGATGGATCTAGTTACATCTACTGGATGATAATCAAAACGATTATATCGTCAAATCTTTGTTACGCATATAGGTGTGTACATTCTTGTCTGGACCAACTACCCGACTCAACAAGTGGTCAGGTTTTTAGATATTTCTGGAAAATCACCTATGTACACGATTACTTGTACGTGTACACGATTACCCGAATACCTAGCCACCTCTGTACACGATTATTTGTACGAAAATACACACCCAATGTCCAGACACATTAGGTCAAAACTAAATGTCGACACGCGACCCACTACTTTCATCTCCCGCACAGTCCGCTTATGAAAATTACCACTCCCTCCCTTACCAATCTACGATACGCCGCGTTTTAGTATAGTTTAAGACCAAGTCGATATGAGGGAAAAACACACAAATCGATTTGGGGCTTTTCCTTTTCCAATTATTAGGTTAACACACACACATCAACTACTCTCCTTTCTCTTTCACAGCATCAAGGAACCAAATGTCTTTAGACCGCAACAGCGTTGCCTGCAGGGATGCTCAGGGCATCCAAAGGTAGGGCCTCCTTAGAACCTTCCCTAACAATCGAGGGGTGGGGATCCCGAAGGTGTGTCGATGCGGAGACGACGTTGGCCTCTACACCAGTCATGATGGGAGAAAATTCTTCGAGTGTACCGGAAACACCATGGTCAGTGTCACTTTGGCAATATTATTATGTTAGCATAGTTCACTTACACAACATAATTATTTCAATGCCCTTTTGTAGGATGGCCAACCACCCCTCAAAACATGGTGGGAGGAAGCAATCACGGAACAGTTCGATGAGCTATATGATGAGCTGGACGATATGAACACACAACTTTTTTACATCGCCATAGACTGTGGCCGTATCAACAAACTTGCCGAGGAGCTTGACGCGCTAAAGGAATCAGGTAACAAACGTAAGCAGAAATTGGTAACAGAGTTCAAGATTGCTCTGGCGTGCGGTGTGGCCATCCTCATAATGTCGTTCATTATTGCTCTTTTTAACTAAGAAGATAATGTGTTCCGTTATCTCTTCTATAATATGTAAACCCTCTAATCTTACCAACAACGAAGACTATGTTTGTATGCTAAAACACTGAGGTGTCAAACGCTACAGCTTTTGTATGTTACTTCCGGTTATCTATGCTCCAGCAACGTCCTTAATTAAGCACTCATGTCTCTGCCTTCTTCTTTGTCCTTTTACTCCCCTCCTCAACTTTTGAGATCTTATCCATGACATATAAGGCACATGGTCACCGAAGTTGCTTCCGTTATTATTCTGGTGGACATTTACATGTGGACAATATCGCCAAATTTAGAAAAACGTATCTGCTCCTTCCATAAGTGGTTTAACCCGTTCATGTCTACCCTAATACGTGGAATATTATCCATGGTCATACCTCGTGTTCGTGAGCACATGGACATGCCAAGCATGGACAGTGATACATGGACGGAAACGTTGTATCCACGTTCTGTTTAGATCTCGACTTTGTATTTATTAGACGGTTTACGGTTGTGTGGACGATATGGTGTGTACGTAAATGTGTACGATGTGGTCTGTACGCACCAATGGCTTGTTATGAGCGCGAGCAAGTAGGGGATGTCCGTCACTCATGTTAGCTCACTCGTGTGGATGGTCGGTCAACGTGGACGCGTATGTTTGGTGATATGGCAACCATTGCTATGAAACGAGATAAATGTATTCTCCGGATGTACGATGCATGTGTGAGCTGGTTAGTTTTGTGTGTACGGGATGTGTGTACGGGCGCATTAATGTAACTAGTTACTGGCCACGTGGGAGGGAGATATATACCTTGCAGTAAGGACCTATAAGGCACAACAAACCCTGACCACTAGTTTTGCTAAACGCCGACCTAATGTGTGGGGACTTCAATAAAGACGCTTTGTACGAAAATAATTATTTCGAAATCAAGACTCTCACTATCTGAATACCCCATCCATTAGGAAGGAGGTGAATTTGGCGACCGAAGCTAAGACAGGTTCATGTCTATCTCTTAAATTAAATTTAGCTCGTTGGTTGTATTAGTGGGGATTAGGTAATTCCTAAATGGTTGGTTCTGACAGTTAAATCGTTAGGATAACTGAATAAGACTTCATTAAATTGTCGCAGGGGGGAAATGACCTTCAGTTGCAACAGCGATACATCGATCTCCTATTCAGGGAGCTACAGAAGCTATCTTGGTCATGGACGAGTAGGGATCCCGAAAAAGTGTAGATGTGGTTGTGATGTTGCTCTTCGAAAGTGTGATGATGGTACAAAGTTCTACACATCCAAGGGGAATACTATGGTAATGTAGCTTCCCGGAAAACACACGTATTCTCCCCCTCGAATATTACCTAATTTCTTCAAACCATTAAATGTTTTTCAAGGATGGAGAACCGCACCTTAGAATGTGGTGGGATGAAGCAATTGTCGAGGAGTTGGGTGAGTTGAAGGACTCCTTGGCGGATTTGTGCACGCAGGTGCAGGACATGGCCATGGATTGTGGACGTCTTGAGAAACTTCTCGGGTAGATGGAGATGATTAAGGAGTTAGTCGATGAACGTGATGTCAAAACACGGAACGTGTTCAAGATTGTTGTGGCTTTTGGAATACTCGCGAGCCTGTTTGCTGGTTTGGTGGGTTTTTCGACTAGATAACTTGGCAATATTAAGCTATTATCCTGTATGATTAATACTGGTTATCTCTTTTGGGAGTGTCTTCAAATGACCGAGTACAATTTTTGGGTGGTGACCGTCGTATTTGTATTAATGAAAACTATAGTGTTAGGTTTCTAACAGCCATATAGTATGGAGGTTCTATTGTGTGCGTATGTAGTGTGGTGGTCACCGTTGGGCATGATATTTATGAGGTGTACCTACCACTGTACAATATACTGTGGACCCGCTGCGATGGACAATGTCCACCATCCTGTAATGCCCATTCGTCAATAGGTGCATATCCATGGAATCGATAACATATAGGTCAAGTAATGACGCGAATATGAGAATTGCGCACTCCGCGAACCCGGTACCAAACCACCATGGATTATTAGCACATACGCATCCGTCGAAGAAAATGATGATCAGCCACGGTTATAATGGCCATGTGTACACGAAGTGGTTATCACATACGCTTAAATTGTTGTTCGCTGATCATCGGTACCAATCCATATGACGACGAACATATATTCTCTATAATGCCGCGGAAATGGCCACCAATGGCTCCGTGACCATAACCATCCATCCATAAAATGATCAACATATGCATCCATGAAAGGGATTGATAATTGAACACTAATACGCATCCATGGCGCCGATTTGTAGAAAATAATTTGAAGTGCAGACATATATTAGACACTCTCTTCGATTTAAACCTATAACACGGCTACCAAAAGATTGTAGGTTGAATAAAAAAATAAACATTGTGTAGCATCTGCGGCAACAGCATGCCGCCTGCATTGTGCGTGAATCCAAAAACATCTTGGGGGGTTTACACAACATGATGTGGTGAATACAAAAAGCCGTAGATATATAGCAACCTTTTACATAATCCGATTGTTTATGTGGTGAAAGAGGTAGCTAGAAATAGATAGAGTTACCAAGCCGAACGAACTAATGTTGGAGAGGGTTTTTGCAGCTGGTCCTGTTGTGCCCCACACCCTGGCATCGACCACACTTGTTTGGAACTGCCTTCTTCGCTTTGACCTGTATAAATAAGAAAACATTTAGTTAGCATATTTTAAAGTTATCAAAACGGCTTCTAAGACCTATCCACGCAAGTTTAACAAACACAGCTAACCACGCAAGTTTAACCATCACATTCAACAAAAGTGTGTAACCTGAACACATGGTCAGTAATAACTTACTGGGCATTCGCCCGTGGATGGGATTCTTATTTCCTTAGGCCTTCCCGGGGGCCTCTTCGTATTAGGAGGCATGACACTGACTTTGAAGATATCGGCGGGGAGATCGTAATCTACTCCTTCCTCTGGAGGCATAATTATATCCTCATAAGTATCAACCCATAAAACAGGTTTTAACCTGTCCCCAACCAGGGACGAGTAGGGAACACCCAAGCTATAGCGGCAATCAGTGCATGTCCACAAAGGATCTTCAACTTGTCGAAGACACGGCAAGTACATTTCTTTTCTCTCAATAGAACTTGGTGTTTCTCACCAAACCGACCAACAATCTATACTGCCCAGCTGGATACCATGTTGATCCTACTGCCCTTGCAAGCCTCTAAATTGGCTGTCAAGACCTTGTCCACCTCCGGCGTACACATCCCCGTGTGTTTCTGCGACTTCTTCCTCCTAGCGTTGAACCACCTTGTCATCATATCTTGTATGAATTTGAGCAGCTCAAGTATTGGTGAATTTCTGCCACCCCTCAACGCCTTGTTCAATTGCTCAGTTGCGTTACTGGTCATCAAGTTATATCTCTCGCCCGGGAAGTGAGCTCTAGACCAGTGAGCAATACCAATTTTATGCAAATACCTAGCACAATCCGGACTCGCGGTCCTAATGTCGTTGTAGATTTTTCGAAAAGCTCCAATGCGATATGCAAAAGCTACGCTTACAACCATCTTCGCTAGCCCTTTACTCTTGTAACGTCCAGTAACGTTCCTAGCTAAGTGCACTATGCAAGCGGCATCTATCTGATATGATAGTGAGGGAGGAACTATCGGCCAAAATCTTTTCCAGTTTCTCTAGAAACCATGTCCACGAGTCGTTGTTCTCGCTGTCCACAACAGCGTAAGCAAGGGGGAATACCTGGAAGTTTGCGTCCTGGCCGCTAGCAATGAGGAGAGTGCCCTGGAATTTACTACCGAGATGAGCCCCATCGATGACAATAACGTGTCTTAGACTCCTAAAACCCCTAATCGAAGCACCAAAGGAGAGGAAGAGGTACAAGAACCGATCATAGCCATGGTCATCTTTCTCAGTAACCAAAAGCGACAGTCCCTGGATTGGCGAGTTTGAGCATATAGAGATACTCAGGCAGTCCAAGATATGAGTCGTCGTCACTCCCACGGACAAAAGTGATCGCCACCTCTCTTGCCCTGTAACACTTCATATAGGATGCCGCAACTCGAAGCTCCTCGAGAACAAGTTGTTGTAAATCTGCTGCGCGTGGCCATTTTATTGGATCCCCATATTTGGCTTTGAAGACAGTGGCAATCACACGGGAAGAAGCTTTTTGCTTGAACAAACTCCTAGTCTCTATGCAGCAAGTGTGCAGTAGGTTTGCTTTCTTAATTTCATAGTAGCCGCAGTACTTAACCTGTACAGCTAGTATACTCCAGTCACAGTGTGTGTCTGTACAATTCAAAACAAAGTAATTGTTTTTTGTCGTGGTTTGGCGGAAATTAAACATGCCTTTGATTGCGTAAATAGCCAGAGCAACTTGGCAGTCTTTCTTACTGGAGTAAACTTTCCCCACACGGACCTCCCCACCCATTTCGTCAATGTCGAGATCGGGGATATCGGCACACTCGTACTGCAAATCGTCAAACAGGGGAGGGATACCGAATTCCTCGTCGTCGATTGAACCAAGGTTTCTATGTGTGAACACGTTCTCGAGTACACCGTTCCCTGTACACGTGGATGAGGTGCCATCAGGAGTGCGTCCATGTGGCCTGGGTTTGGACCATATCCGGAAGATTTTCGTCCACAGGTGGGCATCGGAACCCCTTCAGAACCCGCGTTTGTCTGACCACCTAAACCGCTATGGTTACCTTGAGACGGTCCTGTATTCGGAATTGGGATGCCGCCAAACGCAGACGGCTTCCCACAGTTTGTACCCGAGTCTTGTTGCCCACCACGAACAAACGACGTGGAAGCACCGCTGACGCTCTCCGATTTCCATATGCCACCGTCTCCGCCTGCTATGACTGTATGGTCAAAAGCATCATTGGTGGAACAACGGTAAACCGTTGGTGGGACGTTCATCGGTGGGCCGTCCTGATCACAAATGAAATCAGCTGCATCGGAACCACCGTATACCTTGTCAACAAGCGGTTCCCAGAATTCTTCGTCGATACCTAGAGGCCTAACGTCGAAGTTGTCCCAATCCTATTGTCCATTATCCTCCTCGTCTGTGTTCAGGTCGTCGGAGTTGTATCCTTTCCCACTTAGCTCACTCATCAGGTCGGCCATTGATTCGTGGACACTTTGCTCCGTATCAGTGTTCAGATCGTCGAAAGTGAACCCCTTCCCTGATGCATCGCTTATTGGCTCGTCCACCGTCCCGTGAACACTCTTATCTGAAGCGGTATCCTGGTGGTCAAACATGTGGCATTTCCTACTCTGGGCGCGGGCCATCTCGTCTACTGTCCCGTGAACACTCTTATCTGAACCAGTATCCAGGTGGGCGAACATGTGGCGTTTCCCACTCTGGACGCGGGCCATCTCGTCCACATTTGCCTGAACATTCATGTTTGATGTGGTGTTCATGCTGTACAAGTCTTCGTTCGTATGGCTTCCCCTACCCAGAGCGTTCTCTACTCTCTCCATGTGTTTCGCGATAAGCTCGTCGTCGAAATCGGGCTGGGGTTTTCGCGAACCAGCAGAGGACCCATAATCTCCGGAATTTTCAATGCCCAGACCGAACCTTCCGTCGACACTGGCGTCGTCACTAAACCGGCTTCTTTTCATCGTCGGCTTAGGTGTTGTGAAACTGTCAGAAGGAACACCGACATCAGCGAGAGGGGTAGACGTGGGTCGCTTACCAAAGGTGGCGAACAAGTTCATTGAGCGCTTGACGCTGTAATGCTTGCAAAAATAGGATATGGAAGGCGAACTTGTTACCATGACTGGAGGGGTTGTAATCCCCGTTGCAAGCTCGTTCGTGTTAGGTGGCCAGTAGCTTAAGTCGACGACCATCCCACAACCGCCGTCGGCGAAGAATTCACCAAAGACGTTCCTCTTCAGCTCGTCAATAGTCATCCCGTCTTGAAATGACACCACGCGAGACATGCGTTGCTTGTCAATAACGAAATCCCATTTTCCTTCTGGAGAACACTTCCATTCGCCGCTGATGACCATACAATGGTCACCCATTTTACACCGTTCTTCTTGTTCTTGAATATTGTAAGAATAACAAGACATGGAATTCTGAATCTAGCGGATAAACCTGCTGCTAACCAAACTTATCCTTTATTGATCCTTAGCTAGGGGAAAGCTTTCCCCACCAATAATAATGACGTGGACGCTCTTACTGCCGCTGGATGAGGTCGCATTTAATGCTACGCACAATCGAAGGGCCAGATTTGAACTACACTTTTTCCCATAAAGTGGTTGCGTCTCTTAAACACCAAGCATGGCCCATTAGATTAGGCAACTCTAGTACACTACATGACTGCAACGTGGACGTATACGCCGTAGTGAGTTTAACAGTTTGCATTTGTTATGTCTCGTGTGGATAGTTCAGAAAGTTTTGTACTATTCAGGACTGCATGGACATGGTTGAGGTCTGTACGGTGAAAATATCAACAACATATAATTGCTGTCTATAGAGAGTTATCCATAGTTTTTTTTGTGGCTAATTTAGACTGTACAGATGAATTATCATCCACAAACACATACGATCCGTGTGAGATAGATAATTCAGACTTGGCTGAAGTCTGGACGGTCAATTAACGTCCATGTAGAATCATCCATGATATATTCAATTTGGGTGACGAGGATCCATTGAATTGCATTTGATGAATATATCATAGGTGTAGTGATACCGTGATCTGACGGACGATTTGAATGACGATTGCAGTGATAGCGTGGTATATTATTACGGGCGATTCAAATTTGATACTAGAAATTGAGGATTTAATTGGTATGATTTCACGATATATTCTTTTGTAAAGGTTCTGGGTAGAATTCCTTCGCCGTATGCGGCGACGATGCGCGGATAACAGTTCTACTCCGCCGCTGTATAAGGTTTTAAGTTTTCAGCAACCTGTGCGGTTAAAAGTAAAAATATTTTTATGTTTCGGATAGACGGAAATATTGATTAAATGAGGGAAAGGACAAAACAGGAATTTGCTTTGCTTCGAAAACTAAGGAAAGTCACCCAATCTTGCAATGTGCCTTTGGCTATTATATCAATGACGAGAAGTGCCTTTATTTGTAATTTTCTCAAATTGATTTGGGTAAATGGACGTGAAATAACTTTTATTACACGAAAGAGGATCGGTGAAAGCATGTCGGTAACATAAACAAAACAATAAATAATGGTGAGTCATCATTGGTGGTGACTCGTGTGAGTCACTCCTAGTTTTGTGTCTCGTGTAATTCAAATTCAAGGAGAATTCGGTTTTGTGGTCTAATTGAAAATGAGAGAGCTGGTTGTTTCCGGTTGAGTCGAAGTGATTTATTGAACTGGATTAACAAGCGTGAACTTTCTGTTCTGTTTCTTTAACTGTTTTCATCTTCCAAATGAGTGAGACTAATAGGTAATAATCACAACTTTTATGTGCACCAAATTGAGATCATCAAATATATAAGTAGCAGCACACCTATACTGAATCTCACCACTCTCTGCTTGCTACATGAACATTTGATGAATCTTCCACAGCTTTATCTTCCTTTCTTTAGAAAAACCCGCTGCCAAGGAAACTCCTGCAAGTATTCCTCACATTCAGCTTCACGCACACACACACAAATCTTCATCTAAAATGCTAAGTAATGTACGAGTTTTCCTTACCAGATTCCAGACGGCTTCTTGCTTTCCTCCCTAAATGTGGCAAAACCTTCTCAGTTATTCTTCAAAATTATTACACCGAACAGCGTGTTAAGAAAGCACCATTGGAAACAATTTTTACCGTGTTTTTCCAGAGAAAGCATCGTTGATTTGGTCAGGGGTTGGCCTTTCAGAGTATGTTGATATCAAGACATATTTTTCCTTTCCATTTTCCTCATTCACCCTCTTGTAAAGCTCATACCGGTAAGGATAAGACATCCTGACCATATTCAGTGTAAAAGATTATGTTCATTTCTTGATAACACTGAAGTTTCTTAGCCAAAACTCTGTACCTTAGAGCGCCCATAATCGGATATTGTGTTCCGGCATAATAGAGAAGCCGGAACACATAACAGTTGTCAAACGTCAAGGCATATTCAAGCCTTTTCTCCCTTCCCATTGTCTGACACACAAAGGGAAACAATAAGCAAGGTAACTTTCGTATCAGATGGGTAATTTAAGGAATCACAGTGTGTGCTTACTTGCATTATGCCACTTGAAGCCGGTAAGTCCTGCATCATAATGTATAATCGTGTTATCAGATAGTATCTGTATAGAAAATGCAAGCAGGAAATGTATACCTTGAGCTTAGGATTGATAAGTACAACTGGCCTTTTCCCAGCAGCAGTAGTCATTGCTTGTAGATCCTAACAAATGAATCCAAAGAAGACGTTGATACGTTGAAATGAATGACGAATTCTAGCATTTTCAAGCTTCTTCTTACATCTATGATACAGTTTCCAACGGCATTTTGTGGAGCCACTAAGATGAACATGTCGTCTTCTTCATCAACTTCTTTACCACCTGTCATCACCGGCGATACAGCTTTGTTCATATGTAAATGTGCATTAAGAAGCATGCAGAGCAGGATTTCGGATGTTACCAATTCCACCAAGCTTGACGAAAGTTCCCAAAGTTTCATCGTCACCCCAATCCATATATTCTAAAATCTTTCGAGTGCCTGCCAACTGCAATGGCATCCCAGCGAGTGCACCTTCCCCCATTGATCCCTGAACACAAACCTGAAAAGACGAAAGAAGCTGAATGAATAAGAATTGTGAAACACTATTCAAGTCACATCACTTGGTCTTCCAAATTAAATTCTACCTTCACTCTTTTTCCATCATCAGCGAATGATAAAGCTAGAGTTCGAACCAGTTCCATCAAGGTTCCTATCCGGTAAACATCCTACGTATCACAGTAGCTCGTGACTATTGATAAAACTTATGAAGCTTCAAAACTATGTAAAAACAACTAGTGAAACGAATAACTTACCATTTCAGGATTTAGCTCAGGAATATTTATGTCCACCTATTCATTTGTCACAGAATCAGTTCAGTGAAGCAGCTGCTTTAGAAATTGTGAATTAAAGACAACAAACATAACATGCTACATTGCAAACAGATTTCTGAAGATTAGCCTCACCCGAAGACGTGTGTTCCCATCCTTGATAGATCTAACTGTGGCTTGCAGAACATCCTCATAAAAATAAGCCCTGATATCCCTCGAATGAGGAATGTTATTCAGTCTTGTCGGTATTCCTCTCCAATTATCCTGAAAAATGTTACATATAAATCAGCACAACTAAAAATTTACTTCCTTCTACTTGCTAGCTTCAAAGAAAAGTAAAATTGCAAGGACCTGAACAGGAGATGCTTTATCTGCAAGATCCTGTTTCATAATCAGCATCGCTTGCATGCAGCGGTAACATAGTTCCAAGTTAAAGAAAGAGTAATTTAGTCCTAAAGATGTAATGATTGACCATAAAATCTTTAAACACACTAGGACTTCATGAATCTTTTCTTCTATGTTACAAGGGGCCATCTAACTTATCTGAGAGTCTAGTGTTTAGAAGGCATGGATCAAAGTTCTAAGAACACCAAGAAAAGATGGTTCTTACTACTGAAGAAAAGAGACAGATTACTGATGAAACTACTTTGTGAATGACATATAGATAAGATTGCAAGGATTGGGATAACTCATCTTGAACTGGAAAAAAACTAACCCTGCTATCAAGAACGGCACCACGAAACTATATATATGTAAATGTGTGACTACTTGCCAGTCCGTATCATTCTTTTCAACTGTATCTGAGATAGTAGTGTCTGACTCTCCTCGAAAACCACTTCTTTCGGCCTGTTTGCATCAATCTGTATTCGAAAGAGATGATACCCAAACACAAAGATCAAAGATGGCATCCCAATACTTTATAGAACCAAAAAGGTAAAGAAAAAGAATACCGAATTGCCTAATACCTTGATCATAACATCCGAGTACGCAGAAATAATCGCTTTAGAATTTTGTTTGTATATTTGCAGACGTGATTTTACCTAAAACAAGTTAAAATCATGAGAATACAGTTAAAGATTGATGAGAAGCAAGGAAACAAGTCCAAAAGATGAACCTTCTCCTCTGTATCATCAGGGCGTGTAACTAGTCTTTGTTTAATTTCTTCTGATTCAGGAGGGTAACTTTTAACATGATAAATTTTTCCAGTCACTGGATCCAACCTCCTACCAACACATCTGTCGATTAGAATTTCATCAGGAACCTGTCATTAAGAATGGTATATAAGCAAAGAAACATAGCCACTGATATCCAACATGCCTTGTTGAGATAATGGATCCCTTACGCAATAAAGAGATATATGTACGTACATCTAATAAGAGAAAAATGTCAGGTCTGACGTTTAGTTTGTCGAGACTTTGTGCCTGCGCGTAAGTTCGCGGAAATCCATCAAGAAGCCATCCGCGCTCTTTAGCATCTTCACGTGATAATCTTCCAGCCACCATCTACAAAAGGTGGTAGATATCAGAGGAACGTTGATATGATAATTCAGTACATGAAGCAAGTAAGTTTAAATCAGTACCGCTATTACAATCTCATCTGGAACCAAACTACCCGAATTCATGAACTCTTTTGCTTTCTTGCCAATATCTGTCCCAGATGAAACCTCTGCCCTCAAGAGATCCCCCGTTGATATGTGCACTAAACCAAACTGCATGAGCAAAAAAAAAAAGAGAAGCTTGGCATGTTATACATCTAAAACTTACAAACACTGGCAACACAATAACCTCGACCACTAGATTTTTGCAAGATTTTATGGTATATTCCAAGATTCCGTATAGTAGATAATTTGATTGCATATTCATCTTCACCTCAATCAAGAGAGAAGATAGCAGGAGTCAGAACCAATAATACAATAAAAAAAAAGAGATCAATGTGCACACACGAACCATCTTAGAAGACAAGCACATACTGTTTATCCTGAAGCTGCTTTCATTGCTGTGTAAGTTTAAGTTGATCATATTACCATACCTAGAAAACAATGATGATGATTTTTCCACTTCAAAGGATTGATTACAGAAGCAATTTAAGCTCAGGAATCTCCAAATTTGGCTTGAGGTAGCTTTACACAGAGCAATGGCACTGGCTACTTGTTAACTCATCTAGCTAGTTGCATTGCATCAATAATAACATAACAAAGTTGTTGTATAACGAGTTCGATTACTATAAACCATTGTTAGGTGTTTATTAGTACCATGATTAAGTTTAAACATTAAATAATATACAGAGAGTCGCTAAACAAAACAAGAAACGGATATGGATTATTTAGTGGTATATTTACCTTCTGAACTATTAGCTCACATTGAGTGCCTTTGCCTGAAGCAGGTGCACCAGAGATCATCACCTTCAATGGCTCATCTAGCGAACACTTAATCTGTCAAATCCCAAACGGAAACAAACACACATTGTTTAATTCTCCAAATTCGGCGTGAATTGTGTGTATACACATTTGAGAAAATAGATTGAATCGGTGAGAGGAGACAAAGTAACCTGAGAAGCGGAAGCGCCGAAGGAGTGAGAAGTCCGGCAAGGGATGAGGGAGAATGAGAGACGACGGCGAAGGCGCCGGGAATGGCAGCTTATCGACGATCGGAAGATAGGTAGAGAAGGAGACGGAGAAGTGGAAACAGTGGAGCGAGACGGAGTTGAAGAAAAGTGAACGGAGCTGAGAGAAAGAGACGCCATTGTTGTTGAATCGTCTCCGCTTTGCTCTTTCCTTTGGATCAATGCAAATTATTTCCTTGAAATGAAATTTAACGGCCACCACATAAATATTGGACAAAAATTAAAAGAGAATGTTTTCGAAAATTAATATCCAAATGTTTGCGCAACTTTGTCGTACACTATTATAATATTGTGCAAAGGCCCCCTCCGTTTCAGCTAGAGTCTCTCTCTCTATACTAACGTGGAGCTAAATATCACAAAGGAGTCAAAATCCCCAACACTACCTCTCTTCACCTCCGTGTTTCACAAACACAGCTTTCTAGCAAAATAAACTGATGATTCAGTTTGTTACCAAAATGTCAATTATGATAGTAAGTAAAGTACTGTATATAGTATAAAGTAGTCGAAACAGAACGAAACAAAATTTATCTTAAAATATTAAGGGAAAAAAAAATTAACATTTTCAAGTTCAGAGGCATTCCCACAAAGATGCAACAAGATGGGAAAATAAACAAAGAAACAGGAACAAATATTTTCTACACGAAACGACGAAAGAAGAAATGAAATTTGAAGCTTCAAGTTTGACACTATGAACTCCTTACACTTCCTTGGTTGGAGCAATGAAATGGACTTTGATCGATATCTGTTCTCTCTTCAAAAAGTTACACAATCTCTCTGAGCCGTAAGCCTCTCTTGTTCCGATCCTTAGTCAAGCTTCACCGATGAAAACAAGTAGTGCACGAACCAGAAAGAAGAAAGGAAACCAACAGTACCTGTCGCGAGCATAATAGCCAAGACCATAAAGAGAGAGTAACCGAGATAAAGAGTCGCTGAAACAGGTCCGCTCAAGCTTTTAAGGTCGAAGACGAGATAGTTAATGGAGTATATGAAGATGTATATCGCAACGGATCCTGATGCAAAGAAAGATTTCCACCACCATTTATAGTCTTCGACACAGAGGTGCATGTATGTTAGGACTAGGGAAACCTCGGCACATACGACCACGAGAAGGATCATGACAACGAAAAGGAACCCGAAGACGTAGTAGACACGGCCCATCCAGATGCTTGACATGATGAAGAAAAGCTCGATGAAAAGCGTCCCGAAAGGAAGCGTTCCAGCGCCAAGAACCAGAAGCCACGACGGGTATTTCTGAGCTGGGATCTCACGGGGGATTTGGTTGGTTCGGACTGGGAACTCAATGTGTGGAGCCTTGGCGCCAAAGTAACCGCCGATGAGAGTGAGAGGAACAGAGATGCAAAACCACAGAAGGATGAGGATGACGAATAGAGAGAAAGGAATGGCTCCGGTACTGTGGCTACCCCAGAGAAGGAAGTTCAGCGTCGTGAGGATCAGAAACGCGATTCCGGGGAAAAAGCAAGCAGCTTTCCATGCAACAGACATCCATCCACGGTGCTCGCCACAGCCAATTGTCCTCCAGAGACGAACCGCGACATAACCAGCTGCAATGCCGAGAATCATGTAGAAGAAGAGCATACCAGTAATAAGCGTTCCACGTGAAGCCGGCGACATGAACCCAAGAGCAGCAAACAAGATAGTCACAACAGCCATGCCAAGAATCTGAACACCATCACCAACCATGACACACAAAAGCGAAGGGTTCGATGGAGCACGGAACACATCACCCACGACAAGCTTCCATCCAGATAACTCTTCGTTCATCTGAGCTTGAGCCTCCTTATCCAACTCCTCGTACCGCGTCAAATCCCGCCTCACAGTTCTCAAGAATATCACAAGAACAATACCAGCCAAGAAAGTGATCACCATCAGAGAGTTCAAAATCGAAAACCAATGAACCTTTGAACCTTCCATCTTCAAGTACGCATCCCATCTAGACGGCCATTTGATATCACTCTCCTCGAAACTGACTTCGTAAGAGAACACAATGGACTGGCCTTCCTTCACAGACATTGACACACTAGCAGCATCACACTTGATCGGAGTAGTGTACCTCTCATACATTTTCAACTTCTTCGTTGAGTCACCATTATGAGCAAAGCTACAAGGAACCACCTCAAAACCAACAACCATATACCCAAGCACATCCGAATCTTTCTTCCCAATCGTCGGAATCACCTCAGCCGCGTCTCCAGTCCCCATCACACGAGCCACATTAGCCTCTTCATACTTGTGAACAAGAACCTTGAACTTCAAGTGGTTAAACACATAGTAAACATCCTGAACCTTGATCCCAACAGGATACCCAGTCCACCTCAAAACATAGCCATCTTTCTTCGTATACCGAATCGCCGGCAAATTGTCAAGCATTGGGTTAACTTGATACATCTCATCAATCCTCTTCTTCAAGAGTTTGAAGCTATCGGCAGAGAGCTTCTCAGTCTGACAAAGAAAGATCTCACTCTCGTTCTTAAACATTCTAAACCTATACGGCGAATTCTCGATCCGATCTCCCATTAGAAGCTCGCCTAAATTCTCAGCACTATCCTTAATTCCCTCGGCGGGTTTGCAAAATGGCAAACTATAATAGGAAAAGGGCATTTCCGTTTCGATCGAAGTGAGTGAATTCACCTTCACATTCAAATAATCGCCAACTTCGTACTTGTGAGGGTAACTACCTGGAAGGTAAAACCCAGAACTTGATTGAATCACCGAGAAAATTGCAAGCATGCAGATCCCGAATCGATCCATCGACCTCATACCTGGATAAATAAATTGAAAAAAAAATGAAAAAAGCTCGTCAGATCTATATGATCCGGATCGGCGAACAGTGTAGGAAGCTCAGATCTGGACTTTAGCTGTTAAAATTTTGTCGACGAAGGAGGTGAAAAACAGAGAAAGGTGTTTTGAGAAATGAGAAAATTAGGGTTCTCCAAAGTGGGAAAGAAGATCGAGACTTACCTTATTCCGTGGAAGAAGAGATTTGGCTGCGAAGAAGAAGAAGATTAAGAAGTGAGGATTTTCTCGGTGAAAGAAGACATGAGAGAGTAAATTTCGATTAGCGTTTTCAGAATTTAATACGACGAGTGAATATTCAACAACACCGACGGAAGAGTAAAAAACACGGTTAGACAAAATTACCCTCATCGATTCAAAATAATTAGCTGAGTCAGAGACATATAGCCACGTAGGATTGCATTGCACCATCGGTTGACTTAAATTGAGGGAGGGACATAGCCCAATGTTCGAAACTCATACATTTGTTAGCTCTCACTGGGCAATCTGAGGAAAAGTTTAAGGATGGCATTACTCGGCTTATACCTTCTACTTTATGGTCTTCATGGGCTTCGTTTCATTAACGGGCTTCGATAACCCATATTACTTGGTTAGCAAGCAACACATTTTGCTTTCTAAAGATATCTCCAATAAATTTTCATAGTCGGATAAGTAACCAATTTTTATGAAGAGCCAAAAAAAAATTACTTTGCAAATACGTAGAAGAACAGAAGAGAGGCAAAGATAGTGCCTAAACTCTAGCTTCGTATCATCGTATGAGACTTATCTTAATTTATTTCGTTTACGTTGCAGTTTGTCTCAAAAACTTTTATCTCATCCATTGTTTCATCTTAATTTCTCAATTGCGTCAACAAATCAGGTTTGTTTTCACCATTCACCATGGATGAATCTCTTTGTTTATTTGTTTAGGATTATACTCTTTGAGCGATTCATAAGTCGTCACATATGAAAATTCAGGAACACTACAACTCTACAAGAAAACATATGTTAAAGAGACAGCTATACAAGTCATATTTCTATGATTGTTATATGAATGGAGATATGATTATGCGATTCTCTCCATCTTGTTGTTGTTTGTTAATATAGTACACTTAAAGCTGATTCAATCAAGGAGAGGATCGCATAATCATATCTCCATTCATATAACAACCATAGAGATACGATTTGTATAGCTGTCTCTTTAACATCATCTCGTGATCCTATCATCCTACGGAAAGTAAACCAAGTAAAGATATTGTCACCTAGAAATATATTAGCAAGACCAAAAAAATATTGAGAAAAGAGCTGTTTTAAAATTTCTTTTCAACTGACTACCATTACCATAATACTTAAATTAGTCAACTGACAACCATATACTTTTCGTTCCACCTAGATACTTTTGTTATATATACTACAATTTCTCCCCCAAAAAAAGATACGTTTCTTTTTAAAACAGCTCTTTAAATAAAAGAAAGATTGAGAAAAGAAAAAACAAGAAGGTGGTTTGGTCAAAGATCCCGAAAAGAGTGCGAGAACACAAACTCTCACGCTTCTCATGTGCAATCGTCACTTTCTTTAACCACTATTTCTGCTTGACTATAAAAAGAATCTCTAAAATAACCCCAAAAATCAGAATTCATCTTTTGACAACAACAAAATCTTTCTTCGCAAACGACAACACGTTCACTCTTTGTTCACGTTGGAGAAAAACGTATCTCCTTCGTAACATAAAGAGAGAGACAGAGAGAGGTATTAAAGAGAGAATGATGTCTGCTGGATCCGTGGACGGAATGTTCCGCAACATCCTCGAAGGTTGCATCTCTAGTTGCGACTCTTCCATCGAACGACGTCCATACCACAAGAACTGTAGCTGCGCGCTTCACGATCGATCTTGCGGTCACCGAAGGTCCGAGATCGTCTCGTTCCCGATCAGACGGTCTTGGAGCGAAGGCAATAACATGGCTCTACATCTCACGTCATCTTCTTCTTCTTCTAATCTCCACTCACTTTCGCCGTCTTCGTCTATTTGTACGCTCGCATCGCTATCTTCGACAGCTTCTCTGACAATGTCTGATATTGATTCCTCCCCTTAAGGCTTACGTAAGTAAGATCCCATTCAATTACTATTTTTTTGTTTGAAGAGAGTCAAATGATTTTTGATGTGTGATTAGAAAGGTTTCATGGATGTCATTGGATATCAAAAGAATCTGAATCAAATGTTGTAATGTGTCAAATATAGGGAGGCTCTTCGTTAATATTTGTACAGTTACCACGTTTTTTGTATAAGTTTAGTTTAATTTTTTGTAAAATATATATGATCTTGACATTTTTTTTTGTTCTTTTTGGTTTTGTCTTTGAGCTTCTCGTTTGTCTTCAAAATATTCCGTTGTATTTCTAAACCATTAATGGAAGACGGAACAAAATATTCCGTAGCAGAAATTGCCTGATGAAAGAGAGAAGAAAAAAATGTACATCCGAGTCTCCGACTTAGACTTATACAATTGAAAACAATCTCCATCAGAGAGCTATCTCTTTGAAAAATCTACATTAAACCGGAATAATCCGGTTGAACCGTGGAAAGATTGATGTTTTATTTGACAATGAATGAGGGCTGAACCGGACCACCAGAAAAGTTGATACAGATGCTTTCTATCGGTTAGGAATTGAACCGCTTGGTTTAGTCTCTTTGCTTCTCAGAATAGCTCGCCAGGTAGCTTTGGAGAAGTGTAAACCGCCACCGATTTGAACTGTACACAAAAACGCAAGCAACAAAAATTTGGTTTACATTTTGCGATAGATTAAACCGAAACCAAACCAAACCGAGATTAACTAACTTATTTTACCTTGTCTTGCCTATACTTCATGCGTATAGAGTTTAAGGAGCATCCTTTGGTGTTAAGCTGTAGATCTTGCAAGGCCTGAACAGATTCTTTGAGATCGGAGGCTTTGTACGTTGTATAATGCTCAAGAGTTGGATTCTGTAACAACAACATAAGAAAAACGAGTGAGATTCAAGATTCAAGATTTGTGGAACAGAACAAGAAGTAGTGATATGTGTTCTTGACGAAGAAGAGGAACTGACCCAAGGGTGGCTTGATTGGTTCAATGTCCACTTGGCAAGAAAAACAGCCGAAGCAGCAATGACTGAAGGAAGAAACTTCAAGAATTGATAGTCTACTAGCGTCAATTCCGTAAGATAATTCGCTAGAAACTCCATTTCCAGACTTGGATTCTGCAGAATCATCACCCAAAATACCAAAAAGTTTCAATCTTTCTGCTCAATGTTCTATGAGTTTTGTTATAAAAAGAAACAACAACACATTACCAGGTAAGAAGCTTGAGCTGCTCGGATAAATCGCCTGCAAGAAAGAGAAAACAAACTTTGAATCACTAAAAGACTAAAAAAGGCATTTTCAGTGTCTAGCGAGATTGATTACCTTAGGAATGTTTTTGAAGTGGGAGTGTAAATTTGGAAGCTAAAATGCTTTAGCACTTCGCTCTCCATTTCCAGGACCTGATCTCTTGTGTAAGTGTTATCCGTGATGAAGCAGAACTCCTCAATCCGTGGCGCACATATCTCCTCGTATTTTCTTGTCAAGAACAAACAAAACTCCGTTTTTTCAGACCAAGAATTGTTTCATTTTGTTGCCAATACATAATTAGGTGATTGAGATGAGAAAACTTACGATGCAATGAGCATACAAGTGATGCCAAGCAATTGAAGTCTTGGTCTTTCCATGTAGTTTCCATGGAGAAACCAATCTATGAGATACACTGTGAGGTAGAGAGTGTCTGGTACAAGTGTGTATTCCTCTGACACCTGAAAGTTTTTGACTTTTGATGAGAAGAAGCACATAAAAAAGACTTGACAAGTTAGCAAAGCAAAAATGGATTTCTAATGACTAACCTCTACAAGCCAATCAACAAGGATTCCACGCATTGTCTGAGTCACATCTCTTTGAGTTCTCTCCATAAAATCAGGAAATGGTCTGCGTTTAAGCTCAGCAACACGCAGGTTGTAGTAGATTTCAGGTGCATAAAGGCTACAGAGTAGATGATCCTTTTCATCTGAATCAATGTCTACGAATTTGGGGCTACTTCCTCCAACACAGCTTCTCTCAACTGTAAAACCATTAGCAAGAAAAATAAGCATCAGAGATGTTATAAATCACTCACACAACAACAGTAACTAACATTTTGCAAATATTTCACCTGTAGAAGTTGATCTCCCAAGGGGTCTTGGAGGCAAACCGAAACTAGAAGATGCTTCGTTTGTACAACCGGACAAGCTTACTCCTGCTGAAATTGATGACACAACTTCAACTTTTGCATCTGTAACTTCTGAAGTATCAGAAGAAGATGCAACTTTTGAAGAACTTGCTCGTCCCTTCTTTATATGTCTGATATTCTCCACCTAAATTGAAAAGAAACCACAACTGTCAGCAACAAAAAACATACTTTCTTGTCATATGTAACATAGAAGCAGAGCATTGTTTAAAAAACCTGAGCTTTAGCTGCATTGAAGCAACTTATGTAAGAACTCTCGCAGGTAACATTGGTGATATCCTTAAGAACAGCTCGCTTCTTAGTAGCATTCGCTTTCTTATTCTCATCATCAAAGGCTGTTCTTTTACTGTTTGATCTCGAAACCCGTTGTGTCTGATTGATCTGTGTTGTTGTAGCAGCAGCAGCAACTTCTGAAGATGTTATCAGTTTAGAAGAAGCACGCAGAGCACACGCGAAAGCACGAGTCAATGGGCGTCCATGGAGAGGTATGGTGTTTTCAGAAACATCTCCCTCTTTCCCCATGATTGAGAGTTTTGAGAGACGATCCAAAAACCCTTTTTGACGACGTTTGATCTGTGAAATTGAAGTGGAAGATCAGTGTTATGAAAGGTTGATACAGAACATAGAGATTAATATCTTAAAACAAACAAGCAAGTATGGATGCAGATGGAAATAGACCAATGCATACAAGATGTTCGGAGGAAATTGTCTAGTCTAAAAATGGAAGCTTTATCTCATTATGAGACCACAATTGCTCATTTATGATTCAACAACCCAGAATAGCACCACATCATTGTTTACGAGACTCTTTTTCTTCAAAGATGGTAAATTCAAGTTACAGAGTTTCAAACCTTTTTCCAATTTAGTCAGATGCGAAAGTGAAATCGGAAGTTATTTTGATTTGAAAAAAATCCAAACAGTAAAGCAGAAAAACCCTCAATGCCTCAAAACCTATGGAGAAAAGTCGCAGCAATTATAGAGCAAAGACCGAGTCGCAGAATTTGGAGAAATAAAATTTGAAGAAACATGAGGGAAATTAGTATTCGGAAAATCGAAATTTTCTCTCTTTCTTTGATGGGTTTTATATAAAAAAAAAAAAAAAAATAGAAAATGTGTATTATCGATTAGAAATCGGAACCCAAAAAAAAAAAAAGCTTCTTCTTCTTCTCCGAAGCATCCACATTTTCTCGGGAAAACGAACAGAGAGACCCATGAGAAAGCTTAGAGCTTCAAGATCTCCAAAACAAACCTATCGATTCTTTCGTAGAAAACAAAGAGACCCATGAAAAAATTCGACTGACCCAAAAAGCAGAAAGCTTCAAAAATCTGAACGAAGATTCAAGAAACCCTCTCAAAAAAACCCTATCGGAACATTGTCCGTACAAATGCAGATGCGTGTACAAACAAACAACACACAAATTTTGTTTCTAAATCAAAGAACATGGAGACAGAGTGCGATAGGAACTTACTACGATCCAGAAAATTCCTCGAAGAAAAAAAAAAAAAGACCCTTTTCTTTTTTTCTGGGGGAAAAGAGCTCTTGGGAGAGAAAACAAAAGAAAAAGAAGGGAGCTTGGGCAGATGGAGAGTAAATGTATAGTCAATTCGCTTTTATGCAAAGGGACTGTCTTGTGGAAGTGAGCGGGATAGACAAGAGTTTAAAGATATTAATTTAATAATTCATTAAAAAACATATAAACTTTGTTACTAGTATTACTTAGAAAGAAATGTTTATTTATGTACCTCTAACGAAACTCATTGACCATTTGACCATGAAATAAGGGGAAAAGAAAGAACTAACAAAAGTTTATTGTGGAAATTGTGATTCAGTGATTAGTCGTTAACTTTTTTCAATATGGTATGTGATTTAACATAGATTTTGGTGACTAATCATTAAAATTGTTCTGCATCTCAATCACCTTAGTTGTTTTGGGTTCTATGTCATTTGCATTTCTCCATTAACCTGTTGTAATTAATACAGATTTATGATACAATTTTTTTGTTACATTTTAGTTAAAATTATAAAAAATGATTAAAGTAAAAGGAACAGTTACGTTTCCCAATAAATGTATCATAATTCTACACATTTATTTACACCGTTCTTCAAATGCGCTGTTACTCAATTTTTTAAAGACAGACAGCGTGACTCTTCATCCAAAGGTGAAATGAAAGAGATTAGAAAACATAACTCTGTTTTCATGGTAAATAAAAGTGATTAAAATACAAAACTCTGTTCAAATTTAAGATTTGAAGAAAGATTCCACCAGTTATATTTAAATGGTAAAGTAACTTTTAAAATATAACAACTAAACTAGTAAAATGAAAACAAAGACCAAATGCACGTTTACCCCAAACTCACTCTTCTGATATAAATTTTGTTTGTTTACGTGTGTCTATGTTTCTTTACATATTCCTTGAGGCTTATTATTTGGACACCACATGGTAAGGATCCATCCATCCATCAATTATAAGTTATCCTTTCAAATTTAAAATCATTTGTAGAAGAACGTAAAGAATCCGTTTCATTTCTATTGGAATTGCTCCGTTTTAAGAGCATACTTGGACTTTATCGTGGTCTATGAATTGATTAAGATAACATTATGTGATGAAACTTTTGTATACATGTAAAACAAAACTTGTATCTAATTTAAACGGTTACTTTGACCAAATCTACATGAACTTGCTTATTTAGTGGGGAATTTCTCCTCTTTCCACAATAAAACGTTCCACAATTTTACTTTAATATTTATAAATATCAGGAATCAATAAATTAATTTGTAATAGATCTCATTGTTCTTGGACGCATAAGATCAAAACAAAAACAAAATAATTATTAGATTTTTTAATGTTTAATACTTAGATCTGCAGAGCTACTCAGAAAAACAGAAAAGATACGTAGCCAGTGAATAATAAAGTGGTGGAATCTGCATTTTCAGGTCTTGTTATGTTCCAGTTCCACGACTTAATAATACCTTGAACTTGATGATCGATTTTCTGTAGATATACTTATTTTCAAAATGATGAATTATAATACATTTTACGAAACCATTATTATGAATCGCTAGCTTAACCTGTAGCCGTTTTATATAAATGCTGTCTAAAAATATCCAGATAACATTTTTGTTCTTTTCAACTAATCATAGCTTATCTTTATAAGGAAAAAGGTTCTACTATTTTGATTACTATTGAAATATATGAAAATAAATAAAGTTAAGTGATATTTTGTTAATAAAGTCAGATGAAATTTTTATGTTAAATGATATTTATATACCAAAAGAATACTACAAACAAAAAAGTAACTCAAGCAGACATACACGCCACAAGCCAGTAAGATCACAACACACACGAGTAATCTAAAAGCTACAGTGACGAGCTAGAGCCAACAGTTTTACTTACCACATGGGAGTTACATATTCAAAGCTAGAAATACTGGATTTCAAAATTTTAAGATGCATCGATCAACTTTATACATTTTTATATTTGGAAGACTGATGCGTTAAAGCTGTTAGTGTGAGAAGGACATAACGAGAGGTCGTCATTGACCTAAGAGTAACGTTTTACGGTTATAACCAGAGAGTAAAAAGTTAGATCCACGATTCAAAGTTTCAAACTACCCAGACACAAAAAGAAAGATAAAAATAAAGGGGATTTTCAAACTTAGAGATAGATCTATACAAGACAAAAAAATCGTGTCATGTTTGGTTGGTCCATTATTTTCATTTCTTTTTGAACCCCCAACTTTCCCTCCACTCCTCTATTTATCTAACCATATATGCAGGGGCGGAGCTAGAATTTTTCTTAGTGGGGGTCAATGCTAATATAATTATAATTAATATAAAATTTTTTTTTGCTGAAAATAATTTTAAACATACTTATATAAAGCAGTTTTAAGTTTATTTATGGAATAATGAATATTCTTATAGATATTGTGCATATCAAACAAAATCAAGAAAAACAAACAACTAAATGGAAATCAAATTATAAAAATGATGCAACAGATAGGAATTATATCTCACACAAGAGGGTCAAATTTTAACAAAAGGAAAAAACAAGGGGGTCAATTTTATATGTTTAACAAAAACTACCATTAAACATGAGCAAATTAAAAGAATTATCACATAATTAAGTATGAATTTTTTTTATTACAAAAGTAGTGGGGGTCAAGTGACCACCCTCTTCCTTTACTAGATCCGCCCCTGCATATATGTGTAATGAAACCAAATACAGTACAGTTTCATGCAATTTTTAGTAATCTGATCCAGTTTTCTCCTTTTGTAACAACATAATTTGAGTAGAGGAATATATGTCTGTGTCTGTGTATATATGATATATACTCTCTTTTTTTGACATCATATGCTAATACATACTCATTTGATTGAAAGTGAACTGAACGATAAAAGTATTAACATGGAAGTATAAATTTAATTATCAAATACGAAAAGATTTAGGGTCTTTATGTGAATTTAGGATACACAAATAAATAATTCTATGTTGAAATGTGACTTCTAATTGTTTTTTTTTTTCATGGAAATCTTCTAGTTTATCAGAAACATGCAGAAGAAGAATCAATACAAGGAAAAAAAAACACTAAACATGTTTTTCTTCATTTTGGTAAATTTTTAATCCTTTTTTTTATATTGAGACCAGAATCCGATATAAGTTAATATACTCCGTTTAAGTCTCGTTGATCTTTATTTTGGACGACTCTGAAAAAAGCGAAAACAGTGAGATTGGGTCAAGTCGATGAGATAATCAAAGGCGTTACTCTTTTTTTTTTGTTTTTATATCTACTAAAAGTTGATATGTTTTCTGCAATCGTTAATGTTATTTATATATATACACAGAAAAAAACACACGAGAGCCGTGAAAGAAATATATTGAGGGTTTTACTTTCATTTTTGTTTTAACCATTTTATCCTCATATAAGATAAGCTGATAAGGGATGTGTAAACGGCCATCCGGGACTGACTATGCGGGAATGGGAAATGGGAGACAGTATGAGAATCAAAATAGTTGTTCTATGTGTCCCATTTAAAATTAGGAACATGAGAAGAACAGAACAATAGGTCATCACTTTACAACTATTAATAACGGAACATGAGAATTATTTTACATACAAAATGGACTTTCGTTGTAAGTTAGTCAAACTTTTACCCTTAAGATTTTAGCTTAATCAAATTCAATTGCTCTGTTAGGTGGTTTTTCTTTTCTTTGCTCGATACTTTTGACATGTTTTTTCTGATTTTCAATGTCAATCATGACAAGTTAACATACACAAAACTGTAAATGTCTAGAGCTAATTTGCAATATACATAAATGCATATCTTCCAAAACAGTGACGTATAATAGTAAATACATTGTCACCAAAGTAAAGGAGAGCGTAGTTCCAATTCAGACATCAGTTTTGGCAGTCCAGGGCCTCGAAGGGTTTGTCTCTGCTCCAGAAACAGTCATCAAGCTTCCAGTTTCAGACATGTAGTGATAATTGTAATTGATTCTGGTCACTAAATCAGCTAAGTGAGGGAAGTGCCCCACATTCAGCTTCGAAGACAATACCTACACCAAAAGCTCAGTTTATTAATAAATGAAGGCTCTTCATACAAAACACAAGAAATATTACACACAAGTGGCCTTACTCTAAGGAGGAAAGCAATGCAATCCTCAAACTGTTTCTCAATGCGGTCTATTTCCATCTCGCATCTAGCCTTTATAGCTGAAACTGCTCCACCACTGCTCAGTGTCTGTTGTATCGAGTAGAATTCTAAAGCTAATCCCAGAATCATGTTGATACGACTTGCGATGATTGCCCACTATATACAGAAAACCACCAAACACACTTGGTTTTATTGTGATAAAAGTTTCCAGATATATATAACGTTCTGCAATTAGGAGTTCGGATTTACCAGCTTTTCTTGAACCACAAAGCATTGCCGCTGAATCGATAACAAGTAGGTCTCATGTACATATATGACCTCATCCAGCGACCCTGCTTTTACCATAGCTTCGCACAGTTCACGCCATGCAGTGTGATATACCTGTTTACAAAATCTAGGTTATTGAAGCCCTCAGATCAACTTTCGAAAAATGACACAGTAATAATAACCAATCATTTAGTCTTGAGACAGTACCCTGTCCATTACGTATTGATGAAAAGCATCCACAAAATTGAGGAGCTTTTGTTCTAGTAACCAGTGGTGCTTGCGGATTTTTGTTGCAGAGCCTTTACCCTGTAATACAAACATACCAAAACTTATAAGTCTTTTAAGGCTCTTTGAAATTGAATTAGGATCACAGGAAGCAGTCTAAAAAGAGAGAAATGAGTTCGAGAGGTATAAAAGACCTTCCACATCCACCTCCGTGCTTTATCAAGCACATATTTGGCTCGCTTCACCTTCAATAAAAATCCCATCACCTGATTTCAATTAAAACATTAACACATAGAACAGCGAACTATTTCCCCAAAAAACTATGTAGCGAGATGAGAAAGGCTTTACCTGGTTATACTTCTTAATGGCCTCACTATTGGCAATAAGCTCAAGCGGCCATGGCACCTTGAAAATAAATTATATAGATATTCAAATACACGTAGATGTAGGCCAATGAGACATGCCAATACGCTGCAATTACCTTGTATGAGAATTTGAGAGACTCGAGGCAGTCTATCCCGAAGCTGTTAATGCTTTTACGAGTTGAGGAAAGGGGTATTACATCACCCTTATCCTCTTTGTCTCTGTCTAAAGAAGTTTCTCTGGAAATAGATACCACCAATGAATCAGGGCTGCTTAACAGCATGGCATCAGCTGAATTTGTAATTGATTCCTGTAGACAAACCATTACAATTTGGTATTATATGAAGGAAAAAAGAGCAGAGATACATAAACAAACAATTG
Organism: Microthlaspi erraticum; assembly: GCA_902728155.2. NCBI lineage: Eukaryota > Viridiplantae > Streptophyta > Magnoliopsida > Brassicales > Brassicaceae > Microthlaspi > Microthlaspi erraticum. The sequence continues at coordinate 100,157 of CACVBM020000754.1, forward strand.
ACAAACAAAATGTTTTTAGAAGTGATACTAACTACAAAGATGAAAGCAGTGTCTCTAGTACAGTAAACCTGGTTACCTGAAGTATGATGTTCAGCTCAAAATCATCATTTGATGCCTCTCCCTTTCCCAGCCTATCGAATATGACAGTCAGAAAATGCTGGAGAAGGTCCCCTGAAACATTTGGAGGAGTTAAGATTCCAGATACGACCCTATTTACAAAGTAGTCTAAGCATATAAAACGTACCTGAGCCTAGTAAATAAATGGCACGCAGCACCGCAAGTTCGTGCATCAGTTTCCAGTCATTCATTAGTTTTGACAAAATTACTTTTCCAATGTAGTCCACCTACAACACACACAGCTTCCAGAAGTTGAAAAACGTATGAATGCAATAGGAACAAGCAGCAACGCCGAAGCTTATATCACCGTACCTGCCTCCTGATGTAGATGGTGAAGCATTCCTGCATTATTACAACAGGAAGTGGAGTATTCTTTGGCTCTGTCTTTAGCATCCAGCTGAGAACTCTTGAAGGAAGTGTACTATTCTTTTGGAAAGGTAGGAATTCTGATATTTGGAGCTTTGGCTTTTTTTTGTTGTTGTTGATCACAAAGATTTCAAAATAAGCTAAACGAGAACTATTGCACATGGGAGAAAAATGAAGGAATGGACATAAAAGGATCATATCATCAGTATCAAAGTACCTGAAACGACGGAAGCAAAGTGGGAAAGGGAAACAACGTTTCCAGAATTTTGGTGTCATCCTGAGAAGAAAGATATTCAGATCTACCAAATTGGAATCCAAATTTGTAGTTTGTTCCGCTCATTCCAGCATCTGCCACACCAGATCCCTCAAAAACAGCACTCAACAAACTTTCATCATTTAGAGAGGGTAGACAGTAGTTGTGTGATAAGTTCAAGACATTCCAAGCATTTGCATTCCTCTCAAGATCCATTTTGGCTACTGAAACAACAAGGTTTTCATGACAGAATAAACCCTGCAACGCCTTTTTGACAGTGACACCACTATTTTCGTCCTTAACACCAGTAACATAAGGTGCACTCTGCTGTTCTGATATGGCCTCCATAGCTCTTTTCTCTTGCACAGCACCGACCAAAAACTTATACCACATTTTCTCTGAGAAAGTGAGAACTGGAAGATCTTTATCAAGCATGCCATTCTCCAACTCTCCACTTATACATGATGCTAAAGCTGGAGAAATCTCCCACTCATCCGCCTCATCTTTCCGCAGATATCTAGACACACGATCACCATTGCCTATAAGGCCAGCTAGTGATAGACAAAAGATTTCAGACAAGGATAAGTCTGCAGTGCTCCTAAAGCTGTTCTTTTTAGCCATTTGTATACCACAGCCAGAATCCCCAGAACCATTTCGCATTTGGTACTGAATCTTTCCAGATGATTCTGAAGACGTGGAAGGAATATGCTGCATCAGCTGGAGTGACTTTCCGGCAGAAACAATCGACTTACAGATGTCTTTCATGAATAATGGGCATAACACCCGATTACTCTGCTCTTTGTCTTTGTCAGAAACTGAATTGGAGTCATTTCCACTCATTCCTTTCTTCTCATTTAACAAAGTTACATTTGATTTTGAGCCTGGTATCCTCATCAACAGATAGCTTTTCTCCCAAAACTCTGCATCGTGGACGGAGACTGATTGGTTGGCTTTAAAAAACAACTGCATAGAACAAAAGTGAACCATCACCTCAATCAAAGATTTATCATCATCATCAAACTTTCGTTGAACACCACATAGAACATAAATACAATTCCAAGAACATCTACCTCTCCAAAAGGATCATCAAGAGTTCCATCAAACAACCATGAATCCAAACCCTCTACATATGGCAATAAACTTCCAGCAAAGATTTGCAGCAGCATCTGAAATCCTTCCACCTGGTCCAGATATCATCAATATACCAATTAGGAAGTGAACAACAACAAAGAAAAAGAACACAAGAACTCATGAACAAAACGGCCACAACCTCACCACCTTGTACAAGGCATACTTCATCCAGCCTCTTGTAAAGGTAATCAAGAACGTGGACAGCGATTTCAGCTGTTGAAATAGTTGAATCTGAATGAAAATACGCATGAGGGATTGAGCCTTGCCCAACTTGTAAAAGATATTCAGCACCTGAACATAGACTAGCAAATGGAAAGAAGAAGAGGAATGCAATTAAAATATCAACGAGAGAACATAACATTCAATATATGAAAAAGAATTAAGCAACACACCTAGATAAAGAGCTAGTTAATCCCAAGAGTGTAGGAGTGACAGTACTATCAGAATCACTGATCTTCACTTCCTCATTCAAAGCAATGTCTCTAAGTTTCTGTTCAAATACCAATTGTAAATCAGTCTCTCAACAAAAACAAATGTTCAAGAAGAGCCGAGAAAAAAAAGTTACAAGAAAAGTTACCTCAAGCCAAGCAGAGACAGAGTTAGAAAACGCCATTAGAGTAGGAGGAGAGCTCAGAGAGGAATTGATTCGAGCAACGATAGACTCAACAAGCTTCAAACACGTCGCGGCATACAAAAATCCAGCGAGAAGGACGTGGAGGCTTGACTTAGACAAATGAGAGACTCGAATCTCGGTTTTAGCACGGAAAGTCTGTCCATTTTGGTCCCAGAAAATGAAGGGACTTGAGAGGCCTTGCAAAGCTTGTAACAGACCTTTCACCTATCACCATCCAAAGAGGGAAAAAAGAGTTTTTTAAAAACTTGTTTGCAAGAGATAAGAAACTGAAGAAAATAGTACTTGTGGCATTTTACCAGATCCAATTCATTCACGCTCACTGAGGGAAGAGACATTTCTGAGTGTTTCCAAACTCTGCGACTGCACATCGCCGCCGGAATTAGGGTTTCTAAGCTAGTACGATCAATTCCACGCAACGACTCCATAAATTTGTTCCGCTAAGAAAAGAGAAGAGCACAATCCTGCAATTACTAAATTAATGGCTGAATCAGAAAAATCAAACCTTAGCTAACAAATGTTTACAAGGTCGAAACAATACAACACATTCTCTGTAACAAAAGCTTGAAATTATCTAAAATCGATCGGGTCGCTCACCTGAACAGAATCAAACAGACTTTGACTGAGAAAGCAGTCTCTGAGTGCATTTGTTCTCCATTACGTTTTTTTTTTATTGCATCAGAATCCGGAGAAATGGGGAGGAAATTTTGGAAGATAGTTTTCAAAGAGAAGAGAGATGGAGATTAACGAAGCTCATCACTTGGAAAGAGCCATTCGATTTCGCCGCACAAAATTTAAAAGGGTTCGTAAAAGAGGAAAGCTGAGAGAATTATTTTTGATTAATATGAAGTAAAATATTTTAAATTTCTATTCCCCAATTCCCCACCTTCTTTTTTGCTCTTTTTCTTTTGGTCGAACAAAAATGAAATGTTGTAAATACTAAAATAGAGCAACCATTTAAACGCAAGTCAAATTTAGATTTTGATTTGCTTCAATACACTAAACCCTCTCGAAAAGCCGAAGAGGAAACTATCATGAAATATGCAAAAACCTAATTTAGTTTCGTCTTTTGCTAATCTTGAGGTAGGTTTGTATACGACCTATTCCTTTTGTTGCCGAATTTGTGGACGCTTCAAATTTGTGTAGCCTAGAAGGATTTGTTCATTGGACAAAGTGGTTTGTGTAACACAAATTGTGTTGTCCGCAATGACTTGTTCCTAGTGAATCAGTGATGATGTTATGCAAACAGAGAGAAGTAAAGTAACTTTGGAAGAGAAAATAACAATAATTGTACATGAATTGGGTATGACTGTATGAGGTTTCATGTTCCTGTCTTACAAATTATACAAGGCTAAAGTAAAGTTTACATTCTTTGATCACAAGACCATACCGTGATTCATCTGATAAGCTCACTACAGCTTCTGTCAGATCAATCAGCCTGTCAGCTCCTCCATTTGGCCCTGTAATATCCGATTCACAATTCAATATTTAGAAACATTTTTCTACAATCAAAATCTAATTTATTCAAAGTATTGGACACAATAACCTTTAATTTAGGCAAGGAAAACTGCATTTAGATTAACAACAGCAATGGGAGACCCAAAAACAAAACAATACTCTTAGGGGTATCAAAGTGACAAAAGTCAAAGCTTACATTACTCTTCACTCATCACTTATAAACTTCAAAATCAATTCTAAACCCAACAGTTTGCATCACTTTCAGATTTTGCAGGAGATCTTTAGTACATGTTTTCAGTTATGATTCATCTCTAGCAGAATTTCTTCTCCATTAACATGCTGTAATCAAGGTTCTATCTACATATCTATGAATCCGTCTTTAAAGCTTTTCAATTATGCAAGGTGAATAAGTTTACTGGCTTAGGTCTTTTTCAAGTTGTAGGGATAATAAAAAAGACTAACCCGAGAAATGTATGGCTCTGCATCAGTTCGTTTGACGAAATGCATAGAGTGACGAGAAAAATTTGTGACTTTGTCACCCAGCACAATCCCTTCATCGATATCGTCCAAAACTCTGACCTTTATGTAAGGGTCTTTTGGAGGCACCATATCCTTCAAAAAAAATTGAATCAAAAGAACTTAGTCCACCAGATAACCACTGTTATGATATTGGGAAGCTAATGGTGGTGAGAAGAGGACTTACAACATTCAACTCGATTCCTACTTTGCCCATGTACGTTTTTATAGCTACTGAATGGTTCTTGAAGTACTCCTTCTCTAGTGTAGTAAGCTTCTCTTGGATTTCAGAGGGAAGGTCAAGAAGTTCAAGTCCTACTCTCCACGCCAAATCACGAACAATCTCTACGCGGTTGTACCTGCATAGCAAACACCAATTGCAATTTATAAACTATGTGTCCTGTTTTTGTTTCTTTCTTTTTGGCAAAAATGATTCTTACACATAAGCCATGAGGCAGCGCTTGTTGCGGATCAAAGAAAGATGGTGAACCAAGGCTCCATAGTGGTCTGCGTTTCTGTTGTTCTGCACATCCAAACCTTCTTGTTGCATTTTCCTGCAAGTTTAAACATCATCCTCTATAGTCAGAAGTTTTCTGGTGAATTGGCAAATTCAACAGCCCCAAAAGAAGGAGAAATACCGTATCAATGACTGGATAAGATGGTGATTTTGGTCGCATTCTTCAACAGTCTCGTCAAAGAGCTTGCTCTGTGGACAAAAAAAAGTACTGATCTAGTTACTAAAGGCATGAATCTGAGACCAAGAGGGAGATGAAAATGACAAAAAAAGTTCCAATCTTGCATCTCTTTATCTGCTCAATTTCCAACTCTAGACTTCAATCCTAGTCAATGACTATAAAATTGGGCTTCTCCGATCAATCCCAGGACTAAAAATTTCACCAAAACGCTAAGATTCTTTCAATTGCAGATTTAGTCATTTCACAGATAGGAGCTTGAGGGACTTACGTTGAAAGGTTTAAGCTGACCTTTCTCTCCGCTCGCAAAATCCTTCACCAGCTGATACCCTTTTCTCCCATACATGTTTCAAAATCGTCGGAGGCGGCTAATCTTTGGCTTCACTTGTGTTGCTTCACTTTGTCAAACCAAACATCTAATCTAATTCAAGCAATTCATCAAACATCTGGCATGCCCCCAAAATAATGAAAACTCTGCAAATGCAAATTCTGAATCAAATAACCAATTTCTATATGTAAATCGAATTGGAGGAAGTAAATCGTTCCTAATCTCGCAGAATTCAACCGATAAACATAACCATAGATCTAAAAACTTCAAACATACGAACAGAGATACTAGAGAGAGTACCGTGGCGAGGAATGAGGATGGATCTTCACCGGAACTATGTAAATCCTCGCGGCGGCGATTGATCCCAGAAAAAAAAAATAGCGGAACGACAAAATCTATAACGGAAACAGAGAATATTTGTTTAGGTGGTTCTGGGGAATTTTAGGCGGGAATCAAAAGATTTCACCAAGATTTAGCGCGAGAGCAATTCATCTCCATGTTTCTCATAAATTTTATAAAAATGAATATTTAGTTGGTAAAAAAAAACAATTATCATCCATGGGTGAAACGGCGTCGTAAAGTAGAGCGAGTAAAGGAAAGAGAAAGACAGAGAGAGAGAGAGACATTGTTTATCATCCACCATTTCCTCCACCATGGCATCATCATCCATTCATCTCCCTCCAATTCTCTCCGCCGGCGGCATCATCACCCGCCGCAACCTCCTCCTCTCCACCACAATCGCCACCGTATCTCCCTCTCCTCAACTCCCTCCTTCTCCCGACCTAACAATCACCGATCGCGTCTTCCTCGATTTCGCCCTCTGCCCCACCTACTTCCGCTCCGATCCCTCCGCCACACTCTCCACCACCACGCCTTGCTCCGACTCCGCTCGCCTTGGCCGCGTCGTTCTCGGATTATACGGCCGTCACGTTCCTCTCACTGTCTCCACTTTCAAACGCATGTGCACTTCTTCCTCCTCTTCCACATCTTACAAAAACACCCCGATCCACAAAATCTTCCCCGGTCAGTTTTTCCTCGCCGGAAGACAAGGATTGCGGCGAGACACGACGGAGATCGGCTCTCTCCTTAAGGATTTGCCTCGAAACACCGACGTCGTTAACTCCAAGTCTTTCCTCCTCCCGCACGCTCGTCCTGGTCTCGTCTCTCTTTGCTTATCGGAAAACGACGATGACGACGAAACAAGACTCGATCCTGATTACAGAAATGTCGAATTCTTAATCACCACAGGACCTGCTCCTTGTCCGCAGCTCGACGGCGGCAACATCGTCTTCGGAACTGTGCTTGAAGGTAATCAAACTTCCTTCGAAATTTCCCAATTCTTCAGTTTATTTCAAAATCTGAATTTTTTTTCTATCTGGGGACCTTTAGGATTAGATGTGGTGACGAGTATAGCTGCAGTTCCGACGTTTAAACCGTCGGAGAATATTCGACAGTTTAACGATTTTGCTGAGTTTATCGGAGACGAAAGAGCTCAAAACGCACGATCTCTGTGGAACAGACCTCTCAAGACTGTTTACATTAGTGATTGTGGAGAGCTTAAGGTCACTAAACCTTCACTCTCTCCAACTCTTCCTTAAGTATATAATATATACATATGTGTGTGTGTGTTTAATTCTTGTTTATAGTCATCTTCTACAATCCTGCTTCTGCTTCTTTTACTCTATAAATATCAAATTGAAACCATTTTAATATTGTTTCATTTTGAAGTTTCTGCATATCTTCATATTCTCAATGTACATTTGGCACGCGGAGGTAATATAAGAAACCAAAAATTATTTTTTGTTGCACAAACTTTAGTATATACAATTTGCTAATATAATCAGATTGTTTGCAAATATTAGAGGGTAATCAAAAAAGTTTAAGAAATGGAAGGACCCAAGTATGAAAAAAAAAATGTAATTAAGTGAGTCATCACCGCAAAAGGTTGTGAATCGTGAACGACGATTCCGTTCCCGTAGCCGAGGAAGGCGGCGAACGAGGAAGCCTAGCGGAGAAGTTACGGATCGGGAAGCGGTTGACATTGTCGTCTTCGTCTCCCCTGTCAAAGTTAAGCGCATAGCTCGACGGATCGTAATGAAAATCCGTCGTGTGACGTCGGACGTGCTTCCCGTGGTGGCCGGAAACGCCACCACCGACTCCTCCTCCGCCGCCGATCCGATGGATCAGATTCTTGCACTTTTCATGCGACTTGGACAACGTCCGGGTGATTCTGGGAGATTTGGTCTTGGTTACGCCACGTGGGCTTTGTGTAGATGTCTCGGTGGGAGTCGTCGGAGATGATGGCCGGTCGGAGATGTCGTGGGGATGATTTGTCGTACGGAAACAGCCGGCGATGCAAAGCGTTGATTTGAGTTTCTTTCTGAGAGACAAGTGGCTCGTTGATTCGCTTCCCATTTCTTACAAAACCAATGTTTAGAATTTTTGACATCAACGAGAAGAGAAAATCAGGAATGCAAATGAGAAGGAAGACGTTAAAAACTAAATCGAAAATGTAAAAGTTGGTTTCAGATGAAAGAAGAAAAAAATAAGTAATCGCGAGATATTTGGCTGATCTTCAATAGTTTTTTTTTTTTTTTGCTTTTCCTTAAAAATCAAATGTTAAGCCAAATCATCGGTGGAGAAGTTGAACATTTACTATTTATGGCATATTAGAATTTCCAATTAAAATGAGGTTCAGTTTTGTTTCATGTTGAATATTAGATTCGTTTACGTGTGTGTTGTGGCTTGTGGGAGAGATTTTTACGGTAAGAGTCTTGGAGGGTTTGTTAGTACCGTGATGAACATATATATAATTTCCATGATCGGAGATGCTGCATCTGTTTCGTAGGAGGAATAATACCCTATATACAGAGAAATTAGATAAAATAAATAACCACTACAAGGTGGGCTAGTGGTAGGACGGATCTCAAGGTTGAGGAGATAATTCCAATACATCATTCCCCCTTGCTACATACTAGTGGTCACCAGGGCTAGCGTTAAATCGCAAGAATACGTGGGCCTCGTGGGGTTAGTCGGTTGACCTCAGTCGTCAGATCCTCACGATTATCAAAAAAAAAATTAAATAAAATAATATTTTATATTTAAAAAAATTATTCGGTTCCAAGTTAGGGCTGTGTAAAATATAACAAACTAATATAATCCCATTATTAAGATAATAAGATCTTATACAAAGAAAGTTATGTAACTAGATAATCACATTAACAATTTCCATTAACAATTTTTATACATAGATATATAATGTAATATTTAAATATAAATATTATTATTTTATTTATTTCTTAATACAAAAATATTTTATTCAGAACCGATACATTAATAATTCTATAAATTGATAAAATATCAAAATCCGGATATTATTATTTATAAAATTTGTATATTATATATATATATATATTTTTTATGGTAGATTAAGTTATACTGGTATACAAGTACATTCTCCATGAAGACAAGCATAATAATTGTCTTTAAGGCATTCATGAGAATCGGAACAATCATGTACCGTCATACACTTTATCGTCTTGGTCGGTTCAATATCGGCTTCTAGACGCACCTATCGATGTCACATGTCCCAGGACCACCCTGACACAACTTTTTACAGTCTGCATTTTGGTGGCATGAGTGAAAGTACCCAGCTTGAACTCCAGAGAAGCTCACCAACAATAGACCTACAAATTAGTAACATATATCAGTATATATTTCATAATTTTGAATCAGTTTTTAAATTGATTAAATCAATATATAGAGAAAAGCTAACATGAGATATAAAAAGCGAGAATGATGGATTTGGTTGTTTTTGATGGTGCCATATATTTTGTTATAGACTGATAGGTGATTAACTTCGTAGTGAAGAGTTTATAAATAAGTTTTGATACAGTTTATGTAATTCTATACAGTTGTTCGGATGCTTATATATTGTGCCTTGGAGCATAAAAATGGCAATTTTTTGGAGTTATTACAACAGATTCTGTATTTAAAATTACTTTTATCAAAAATCATAATATTTTTGTTGGTTAACAAAAAATAGTAGTTCTTGTTCCATTTCTATTATAATTTGTTGACTACATGGAAATGTATTGACTACTAATAAAAAAATGAAAGATTTGGAGAAAAAATGCAATATTCCTATCCATCTTTCAATCTTGTTCATTTAATACTTTTTTTGGTTTAAACATTTAATCTTTTTAAAATTGATATTCCCATTTTAAGTTTAACTATTAACCAATTTTAAAATTAAATTTTAGATTTTATTGTTATATATATTTATTTTTGATAACTCATGGTAAATTTAGATCTATGGAAATGCTTAGACTAATCTGAGAGAGGTGTAGCTCACAGATAAACCATTTCTTCGGGTCATATAGGCCGAAAACAAAGGTCTATATCGATGTAGTCAAATGAGATAAATCTAGTAATTCTTCGTTGGAATCAATTCCTGACGTAGGCCAAGAGGGCAACAACTCTTTCATCAACTGGATCACCAGTAAAACACCACCACTTAGTTAAAAGAACATCTTCTTCGGATCCTCTATGGATCGTCAATGTCACCAAAATTATCACTGATCAGCACATTATCGACTCACGCTGTTGAACATCAGCGTCCGCTTCTCCTTCGTTAAATTAAAACCATGATCTATTGGAATAATATTCGCATCAGATCGACGTCTAAGTGTTTCAAGTCAATGCAGATGATATGTCATTTTGGCTACGTAGGAGGGTGTGACTATATTATCTTTGTACTGTTTTTTTATTTTATTTTGTTTTTACTCTGAATCGATCGTATATGGCCATATGGGTGTAACTGAGCTTTTACGCAGAAGATAACAATATGTCCGCTACAGCCTAATTTTCTTATTAGACAAACAATTGTGAGCTGAAACAAGAATGATCTTTAAATGTGCATCTTGACAATGACAAGCATGTCCAGCCATTATTACTGACAGAACCTATGAGACAAGATGTAAACTTGATTATGGGATCGGCTTTAGTGACATAAAGTTATAAAAATTTGAGTGGAGAACGAATCATCTGAGTCTTCCGACGGTCTATCACAGTGTAAGGAATATTAGGACATTGGTCCACATCAATTTTACAAAAACCCTTCATATTTTAAGGACCAAACCGTAGAAAACAGTGTGTGTGTGTGTTTGAATCTTGTTATCAACTGGCTCAGTGGTTTCCTTATGGCATTAAAAGATGCCAGTTTGGTTGAATCTCCTACTAAAACACTTCATTTCTCATGGTGAAATGAGATCTATTATTTTTTAAAACATATTATTTTTTATTTATTTCTTAATACAAATATATTTTAGCCAAAACCCATAAATTAATAACTTTATAAATTGATAAAATATCAAAGTCCGGACATTATTAATTTAGAAAATTTCTATAATATATATATATATATATATTTATGGTAAATTAAGTTATACTGGTATACAAGTACATTCTCCATGAAAACAAGCATAATAATAGTCCTTAGGGCATTCATGAGAATCGGAACAATCATGTACCGTCTTACACTTTATCGACTTGGTCTGTTCAATATCGGCTTCTAGATGGTCACAAACGCACTTATCGATGTTACATTTCCCAGGACCACCCTGACACAACCTTTTACAGTCTGTATTTTTGTGGCATGAGTGAAAGTACCCAGCTTGAATTCCAGAGAAGCTCATCAACAATATGCCTACAAATTACATACACATATCAATATATATAGATCTCATGTTTTGGGTTGGTATTTAAACTGATTAGATCAATATATAGAGAAAAGCTAACATGAGATATAAAGAACGACAATGATGGAAACGGTTGTTTTTGATGATGCCATATCTTTTGTTATAGGTGATTAGCTTCGTAGGTAAGAGTTTATAAATAAGTTTTGATACACTTTATGTAATTTCTATATGGTTGTTCGTATGCTTATTTATTGTGCCTTAAAATATGAAAATGGCAATGGAGTTACTACGACAGATTTTGTATTTATAATTACATCTATCTAAAAGAATAATTCCTTTTTGTTGGTTAACAAAAATGAACAAAAATACTACTAGTTCCTATTCCATTTCCTATTATAATTTGTTGACTGCATAGAAATGTATTGACCATTGACTGCTAATAAACAAAAATCAAAGATTTGGGAAAAGGATGAATAAAGGGAGCAATCTTCCTATCCATCTTTCTCTTTCAACCTTGTTCATTTAATCTTTTTAATATTGATAGTTGCAACAGCTTTGACGCAGAAGACAACAGTATGTCTGCTACAGCCTAATTTTCTTATTAGACAAACAATTGTGAGCTGAAACAAGAATGATCTTTAAATGTCAAAACGCATCTGGACAAACATGTCCAGCCATTATTACTGACGTAACCTATGAGACAAGATTTAATCTTGCTTCTGGGATCGGCTTTAGTGACATAAGGTTTTGAAATTTGAGGGGCGAGAACGAATTAGCTGAGTCTTCCGACGGTTGAACACAGTGTAAGAAATATTAGGGCATTGGTCCTCAACAATTTTACAAAAAACCCTTCATACTCTTAAGGACCAAACTGTGGAAAACAGTGTGTGTGATAATAATTTTCATAAACACAAAAAAAAAAATCGTTTTATAAAACGAGAGATAATAATTAGCCAAGACAATATAAAGAAGAAAATAGAAATGCCAAAAATTAAAAAGCAGTGATGATGATTTGGAATGAGAGAAAATCTACATAGAAGACCCAAAATCCTTAACACGAGTACACTAGTACGCCTTCCTTAATCTTAACATGTAAGACCAATAACATAAGCCAAAAGAGCTTCGAACACATCTAACTTTCAGACAGGATCCTTCTTCTAAATCTTGTTGGAACATGCTGCTACAAGCTTTTCTCCATTCACCATAAGCTGACATGAGCTTGAAGCTCTAGGCAGAGAAACCAATTCATTGAGGTCCCCCGAATACGATCTCCACGAAGAGATATCAGCAGTCGTCAACTGTCTTGCGTTCTTCAAGATATACGTCAATATTCTCTTCTCTTGGTCTTTTGATTCGTAATCTTCCCACTTGAATGTATGTAGATGAAACATCAAACACCCAGGAACTGAAGTTGGTCCTCTCCACTGACCTTTAATGCGACTTATGCCCTCATAGAAGCCGTTGTTGCGCTATCAGAATACATGCTATTGTTTGTTAGACCTTAAGACAAGACATGAAACAGCTCTGGGTTAAATGTATAATACCTAGCAGATGTTGAGAACTTGTAGTTTAGGAGAGCTTTCGAGCATCCAAGTAAGTAGATCCCACCACCCTTCACAACCTCCACATAGCTCCAAATGTAAAAGATGATGAAACCCAACGCGGTGCTGAGATACGAACTGTTTTATAGTTTCCAATGAAGCAGATAAACATAGGTAGAGACGCTTGACTGATGGAATCGACTCCAGTAGCTTCTTTGGATCTTCGTAGACAACTCTAACATTAGCTTCAACCACCTCCGGCATATTCTCACACAAACACAAGTCACCAAAGGTATCTACAAAGTTGAGGTACTTCAGAGACGGGACATTCATCACGATCATACAAAGGCCAACAGCAGGATCGCCTTGGTTTGCTTCTTCATACGTATCAAGTATAGACAATCTTTGCAAGGAAGGCACATCAACGTAGATAGATCCTACATCGAAGCCGTTTAGAGTCTTGTCCAGCACCAAATCCTCAAGAACAGGACATCCTGGCAAAAGCTTGCGATGAGTTTCCTTGGTCTTGTACTTTACGGATACAAGGTGTAGTGTTTTCAAGGACGGGAACCAAACGTCGTCAGGGACATCCACGACAATCGCGCGAGTGAGTTTCAACACCTCGAGCTTCTCATACGTGTAGAGAGTCATTGGTAACTCTATTGAGTCATCAAACTCGTAATCTTGGACAGTTTCGAGCTCAAGGACACCACGAACCATTCCGATTCTGATCCATGTTCCCAAATCTTCACTGCCGTAACAAGGACCGACTTTGAACTTTAGAGTTTCTAGAACCGGAGCTCTGTTCAGTACCATTGTTCTGTCCACATACTTGATGAATTTCCCATATTCGGAAGGCTCGATCTCCGAATCCGAACCGTAATCAAAATCAAGACTTGGAAGCATCGTCCAAATAAACCTCCATCGTTTAGACAAGAGCATCGTCGCGACTACATTTTTGGTAGGAAGTGATGAAACAATCTTCAACAGCAAATCATCTGAGAGGTCACTGATCCTATCCATATCCAAGACCTAATTAAACCCCCTTTCAAACTCAAAGACCTTTTCTGATTCGATAACTCCAAAACCAACAAGAAGACCAGAGGAAATGTGAAATCCAAAGTTTTCAGCTTCCTAAATCTCCAAGGAATTTCTCAGGAAACAAACAACCAAATGCTCATCCAATCAAGCGAAACCCTAAGAAGCTCAACCGCCCGGTGATGAGAACGAGGAGAAGAGAACAAAACCCAAAACCTAAACCATGAAGCAGAATCAGAAAGGCATGTACTTTTCCATGGACAATGCTTCGGTTTCTCTATGCTTTGAAGTTGAACCACATTGAAGGGAAACGAAGAGCCAAAGGATTTGGAAGCTTGAACCTTGAAGAAGAGAGTGAGAGTGAGTGAGTTTTAGGTTCGTTGTCTAAATGAACACACAAAAGGTAAATTAGGCTCAACTTATCTAAGCCCAAATGTAATATTCAAGGCCCAAAACAAATAAGATAAGTAACACCTACAGTATTACGTGTCATCTTCTTATTGGATGAAGCGCGTGGACGTTTTGTTCAGCTAATACGAAGTTCATCGTCTTCAATCTTCATCGTCGTCGCCTGTTACCGTCGTCTTCCCACCTCCGATACCATTTGCTTCAAAATCTCAGAGTCTTTTAGCCGTGAGAAGATGAGAATCACGCAGATCATATTATGCCTTGTGATCGTAGCATTCTCTTCAAGCTCCTATGTGTATCCCGATCAGATCTTCCCAGCTCATCTAGGTCTATATCACTTCCTCTCTCTCCTCCTTAGTCCTTACCTTACATGAAATCAATTTCGAGTTTTTGCCTCTCAATTTTTGTGATTCGATTCGCTATTAACAGTTGGAACATTCAGCCGAAACAATCGTGAACCAAAGTACAATATTGAGTTTCTTCCTGAAGATTCACCTTTTCATCCGGTAAAATCAATCATCTCCATCTCTAAAATCTTCACAAGTTAGATTGCTTTTGAAGCTTATTTATGCAGTTTTAGTACCATTTCAGTCACTGAATCAGAGATCTTTGTTGTGATGGCTCCACATTTGACTCCTTAACTTGAATAATTAGATGTAAAATTTGTCATCACTTGTTAAATCTTCACAAGTTAGATTGATTTTGAAGCTTATTTAAACTTGAATCAGAGATAGTGAACAGAGATATTGTGTGATGGATCCACATTGACTCCTTAACCTGAACATTTTGATGTAACATTTGTGAAAACTTGTTTACAGGGTGATAATCTGGAATCTATGGTTATGCTTGATAAGCAAGGGCGTAAATTTTTGTGTTACTTACCAAAAGAAGAAGAGTCTACGAAGGGATGGACCTCTACTCAGCAAAACATTAGCACTGTGATGATGGAAACTGAGAAACAAGTGAAGCTAAAGACTCCAGATGAATTGCTTGAACTACTAAATGAGAAATGTCTTATCAGGGTAAGCACTGGAAATAGACTAAACCGATGTTTATAAACTGCTTTAAACTAATCCGTGGATGTGCGTGCAGCAAGAAGGTTGGTGGTCTTACGAGTTTTGTCATCAGAAGGAGGTAAAGCAGCTACACGTGGACGGTGAGAAGGTATGCTTTTTCTTTTGTGCCTTTTGTTGCTTCTAGTTTCATTGTACATTCACTGTCTACTGCTATGTCTTTTACACAATCCCCTGTATGAATGCTATTGTATCTTGCCATTGCAGGTTGTACAAGAGTTTTACTTGGGTATCTTTGACCCAGAG
Source organism: Microthlaspi erraticum (assembly GCA_902728155.2). Classification (NCBI taxonomy): domain Eukaryota; kingdom Viridiplantae; phylum Streptophyta; class Magnoliopsida; order Brassicales; family Brassicaceae; genus Microthlaspi; species Microthlaspi erraticum. Next base: position 115,654 of record CACVBM020000754.1, read on the forward strand.
GCAACTGCTGCTTTTAACCAGAATGTATCTGCTGATGCATTACAGAGGTATATAAAGCTTGAGGTTTTTATATAATCGTTCATACTTGAAAGCTTTGAGTATCTAAGTTGATTTTACTATGGTGTTGTTGCAGGTATCATTCTCATATTTACACCAATGGTACCATCTGTGATCTTACAGGAACGCCTCGAGAAGTCGAGGTATAATCTAGTGTCTGCGTTGTATTTGGGCTGATGGAGTTTAGATTTGTTAATCTTGCAAATTGCTCGATGCAGGTGAGGTTTGTATGTGCGGAAACCAAGGCAATGGTCACTTCGATCACTGAGCTCTCCACTTGCAAGTACGCTCTTACTGTTCAGTGCCCAACCTTGTGCAAGCATCCGTAAGCAATCTCATTTAAGAAACGAGTCACTGCTTTCTAAGTAAGCTTATGATCACTTGGTTTGTTCACCGTGTTGTTCTTGGGGGTGATTGTAGGCTGTTTCAGCTGGAGAAACCAGTGTCGCACACGATCCACTGCAATTTGATCCCAGCGGAAGAAGTCGCAACAAGAAACGAGGAAGAACAAATAGTAGGCGAGTCACCAAAGATGATAGCTGATTCTTGAAAAACCGCCTGATTCGATCACAAGATTTAACAGTTAAACAGCGACTGTATATATAAGAGCTAGTGTATCTCTATCGACTTGGATTGCTTGCCTGTAGAATGATGATACTCATGCGAGCATTGTTTCCATTAGACGGCACTGGTAAACTAGTTGTGAAAGATAGGCCAAAACCCTTCATTATCATAAACCTAAAAGCGAGTTGATTTTGTGTGTGTTTCTTCTGTTTCGGTAATAGAAAGAGTTTATTTTTGTAGTCATTTTTGTAATCAAAGTGAATTTTACAAATGATTTTTTAGTAATTTGAGAACCAGTGAATTGATCTTTTGGCTAATAAAACGAACAACAAATGTCAGATCATACTGAATGATGGTAAGATACATTAGTTTATCCACTATTCTTTAATAGAACATCAATCAAAGAGTAAGCAAAATTTTCTCAAAGCTAGCGTTGCATAATTGCATTGGGTTCTATTGGTATAGTATGAAACTTGGTTTACAATCAAGCATTCCAAGCTCACCCAACAACTCCACATGTTCATGTGATATAAAGTAACTCTGAGAGCAATCTTTAAATCAAGAAGTATTTAAAGCAGCAAAGATCTCTAAATTTAAACGATTGTTGCAGATATATCTTTATTTGAACTACAACAAAAACTAGTACTAAGATTTTGGAAATAATCTAACATAGAAAACCATTATTTTGAAACAATGCTGGTTTGGTTTTGATTCGGTGCAACTACTCGATCAATGGACGAAATTATGCACGGAACCAAGCTCGCACCACTAGGCCACGTACGAGTAGTTATTAGATGAAACATCCCTTTCAAATTATTCGTTATCAGAGGTGGTTTGGCCAACTCCTTTTTCAGCTGTCTTGGCTTTATTAAGATTTTGATTCCGTGAAACTCTTTGCATGTAAGCAAAATACTCATGTAACTTGAAAGCAACATTTTGAAAACCTTTTAGCCAAAAAAAAAAACTTAAAAGCAACAATATGTAAAAGATGTTCACGTAGATTGTATACTTTCTTTTTTGGCTCAACAAATTTTTATTACTTTTTTTATCACTTTATTAAAGGTCAAGCCACTCAAACAACAAAATAAGTAATAACTTTAATTAAAAAGTAAATAAATAAAAAAACAATTTTACTTTTTCACTCTGGTCTCTGTCTTCCACTTGCGTATATATACTATATAGAGAGAAGAGACAGACACCAAATCAGATCCCATTTTCTTTTATAATAAAGAAAAAAAAGGAAAAGAAAATGGGTTGTCGTCAAATCTCGGTGATATTTTTATTACTTTGGGTGATCTTGTTCCCCGACAACACCGCCGTAGTCTCCGCCGTAGAAGACAACGGGACGGTGTTCGTGTATGGAAGAGCCGCCGTGGGAACAATAGACGACGACTTCATCTGCGCCACCTTGGATTGGTGGCCGCCTGAGAAATGTGACTATGGAACTTGTGCTTGGGACCATGCTTCCATTCTCAATCTGGTCTTTCTTTTCTCTCTTTTACAATTTTTTTTTGGTTCTTGTTTTTCATGTTTTTCCGTCGAAAACAATGCAACTTGTTTGTATTATAAAAAAACATTTCACTTGTATTTTGGGTTACCGACAAGTAGCAGCAATGAACTGAAATATTTCTTAGGCAATCTGCATTTAGCATATACAATTTTAGTTTTAGTTTCATGTTTTTTTTGTCGAATTAATTTGTTTGTATTAAAAAAAAACATTGCACTTGTTGGGGACAGGTAGGGAAAATTTATTGAACCATTTCTTAGTCAATCTGCATTTAGCACTGATTGCAGAAACTTGTTTGAAAAAAAAAAAAAAAACATTGTACCATTTATGGTTAGTGAAATTAGAATGTTGATTTCTTATTTTTCTAAACCCTTTATGGAATGTGAAGTCTAATATCATTATGCGCCAAGTCAAGTCAAAGTTTCCAATCTTTGTCATAACATTTCATTCCATTTTAGCTAGTTTTGACTTTGATTAATGATTTTTACCATTAAATGACCTTGGCTTAGTGTTTTTTTATTTGTATAATCTACTGATGATATTTTCGTAAATATTTATGGTTTGTCACCAAAACACATTTATTTACCAACACGTCACCGTTTATATTTTTCCCAATAATCAACCACATATGAAGCCTACTGAAACTGGGTTATGTTCTTCTATGGCAGGACCTGAACAACATTATTTTTCAAAATGCAATTCGAGGTAATAATAATAACAACATCACATTCCTTATAATGCTCTATGTTATGTCATGATTTCTGATAATTTCCGATTCCGAAAAAATGCAGCATTTGCTCCACTGAAAATAAGAATAGGAGGAACATTACAAGACTTGGTGAGATATGAGACACCAGATCAGAAGCAGCCTTGTGTTCCTTTCACCAAGAACTCTTCCATTCTCTTTGGTTATACACAAGGATGTCTTCCCATGCGCCGATGGAACGAGCTCAACGCCTTCTTCCAAAAAACCGGGTACCTTCAAGATTCTCTTCTTTCTTTCAACTTTGTTTGCATCTCTCCCTCTCTCTCTTTCTTACCTACTTGTGGTTTGAATCAGAGCTAAGATCATCTTCGGTCTGAATGCACTTTCCGGTCGGAACATAAAACGTAACGGTGAAGCCGTAGGAGCTTGGGATTACACCAATGCTGAATCATTCATTCGGTTTATAGTAGAAAGTAACCACACCGTCGACGGTTGGGAGCTCGGTAAGTCACCTCACAACACAACAGAGAGTTTTCACAAGCCATCATCGAATCTCCTCACATCTTCAAGCTGGTTTTTCTTTTGTTTAATAGGTAATGAGCTTTGTGGAAGTGGTGTTGGTGCAAGAGTTGCAGCTAACCAGTATGCTATCGACACCATTGCTCTGCGGAACATTGTGAACCGGGTTTACAAGAATGTGAGTCCCATGCCGCTGGTGATAGGCCCGGGCGGTTTCTTTGAGGCTGCTTGGTTCACAGAGTACTTGAACAAAGCAGGAAGCTCTCTGAATGCAACTACTCGCCACATCTACAATCTCGGTGCAGGTAAACTGAATACTCACTCAACTATTTAAGTTCACATCTCGTAGGTCCTTTCAATCATTTAAATGGAAAGAGAATTCTATTTTGTCGATTAGGAGTGGACCAACATCTGATAGAAAGGATTCTAGACCCTTCATATCTGGAACAAGAGGCAACAAACTTTCGCAGCCTGAAGAGCATAATCAAAAGCTCTGCAACCAAGGCTGTGCAATGGGTTGGTGAGTCTGGTGGTGCCTACAACAGCGGGCGCAACCTTGTCTCTAACGCTTTTGTGTATAGTTTCTGGTAAGAAGTAGATATCATAACAGCTAAAGTAAGCTTATCACATGTAATATGATACTGATTTAAATTGCGTGTTGGTAGGTACCTGGACCAGCTTGGTATGGCAGCGAAGTATGATACAAAAACATACTGTAGACAGTCTCTGATCGGAGGAAACTACGGGCTGCTAAACACTACTAATTTCACACCCAATCCAGACTATTACAGGTGACTCAAGATGAATTTTGGTATGTCACCAGAAGAAATGAGAAGAATGTAACACTAACTACAATTCATGCTACTTGTTAAATTGTAGTGCTCTGATCTGGAGAAAACTTATGGGAAGATATGCATTGTTCACAAGTTTTTCTGGAACTAAAATGATACGTTCATACACACACTGCGCAAGACAATCGGTAAGTCAAAGTTTCAATCCAAGCAACTAAAATGTCATTATTTCTCAATGGATTCTTATGTACTCTGATTTTTCATCATGCAGAAAGGGATCAATGTTTTACTGATGAACCTTGACAACACTACAACAGTTTTGGCGAAAGTAGAGATAAACAACACTATAGCAACTTCTCAGCTTCCTTGGGATTCTAAAGGTGAAATCCAAAGAGAAGAGTACCATTTGACAGCAAAGGATGGAAATCTACACAGCCAGACTATGCTGCTCAACGGAAATGCTTTGCAGGTTAGTTCCACAGGCGACATACCTCCTCTGGAGCCGATGCGTGTAAACTCAACAGAGCCGATAACAATAGCTCCATACTCCATTGTGTTTGTGCACATGCCAAGCGTTATTGTACCTGCATGTGCTTAGGAAGCTGCATATGGAACTAAAAGACAGTTCCATTCAATTATTTGATTAGAAAACCATATAAAAAAATTGTACCGTTCTTTCAAAAACGTTTGAACGAAATAAAATTTTGAAACACAAAAAATTTGTTTGCATTTTATTTTCTGTCTAACATTTGTAAAAGAGCAAAAGATACAACAGTGAACAGACCCACTAGAGGATCAAACAAAGCTACAAGAAAAATACTTATAGTGACCAAAGCATTTCAAAGACCAAACAATTTCTCCCCAGTGAAAATGCTAGTTTCGAATCTGTACTGTGTGAAAATTTTGTAGAAAATAGTAGTCAAGGAGCTTAGTCATGTGTAGTGAAGATAATTTAGCTCATCTGAATGTTGACAAGCCAGTGGTCTCCAACATGATTTGAGTATCCTTATCATTCCCAAACAACTGCTTATGCAGAAGACGATGAAGTCGACCAAAGAGCTGTTTCTTCAAAGATTCAAAAGCCAATCCAAACCTCTCAAGCTGTTCCATCGCATTAGGATTGTACAAAAACAGTCCATAGTAAAGATCAAAGCTGTCACCAGAAGTATTCTCCACCAGTTTAAGCAACGTCTCGTAACCCTTTGTATCAACAGGAGTAGATTCCAAGCTCAACTTCTCCAACACCCTCCCCACTGTATGTGTGATAAACTGCGACCCAGCAGCGTGCCAATCATGTTCAGCACACGACATCTCCACCATAGAACATCCTTCACGCGCAAAAACATCGAGAAAACTATCACACCTGGCTCTTCTCCTATCATCATCCGTTCCAATCCTAACCTTATCAAACACAAAGGAAAGACCTTTCCATCCATTTTTACCACTCTCTGGTCCAAACATGGGATGTGTGCACAAAATATCAAAATCTTGCGGCAAAGCTTGAAGAAAAGAATTCCTCGGGAACTCTTTAACAGAGAGCACATCAACAAACAGCGTACTCCTCTTCAGTCTCTGAAACGGAAGTGACTTGAGGACTTTCTCAGTCGAAAGAATCGACGTACAGAGAAGAATCACTTCAGGATGCTCTTCAAACAAATCATCAAGATCCTGTATATACGAAACACCTAACTTTACAGCTTCATCAGTGTAGTCACTTCTCGAATACGCCAACACAGTATGTCCCTGCTTCACCATCGTCTTCGCCAGAAACTGTCCAAAGTTGCCAAACCCCACAATACCAATCTTGAGCCTTGACCTCTCATTCACACTCCCAGAGACCTCAGCGTTATATTCATACCTCAAAGCAACCTCATTTGACCTAACCATATCCAAAGAAGCATCCTTTTGGTAACCATTTGGGACTCTCTGAGCTTCACCTTCGAACAACTGCTTCCTCACAACACCATGAAGCCGGCCAAAAAGCTCTTTCCGCAACGCCTCGAACGCCAAATCCATCCTCTCCAACATCTCCAGCGAGTTCTTGTTATACACAAACAAACCATAGTACAAATCAAAGCTATCTCCACGAGTGTTCTCAGCTAAATCAAGCAACGCCTCGTACCCTTTCGTGTTAATCGGCGTCGATTGCAATTTCAGCGTCTCCAAAACTCTTCCCACTGTATGTGTGATAAACTGCGACCCAGCAGCGTGACGATCATGATCAACACAGCTCATCTCCACCATCTCGCATCCTTCACGAGCAAAGATCGCGAGGAAGTTCTCGCACCGCGAAAGTCTCGACCTTTCTTCTTCTTCGCCGACGATTCGGACTTTATCGTAGACGAATCGCAAACCTCGCCATCCGTGATTCGAACTCACGCTCTGTGGGCCGAACATTGGGTGTGTGCAGAGGATGTCGAAGTCTCCGGGGAGGTATTGGAGGAGGAGGGTTTTGGCGAACTCTTTGACGGAGAGGACATCGACGAAGAGCGTGTTGCGGCGGAGTCGTTGAAACGGCAGCGTTTTGAGGACGTTCTCTGTGGAGAGGATTGAGGTGCAGAGCAGGACGACGTCGGGGTGTCGTTCGCAGAGATCGTGGAGATCTGTGAAGAAGGAGACGCCGATACGACGTGCGGCGGCGGAGTGATCGGATCGGGAGTGTGCGAAGATAATGTGGCCTTGGGAGACTAGGGTTTCGGCGAGGAACTGGCCGTAGTTGCCGAATCCGATGATTGCGACTCGGAGAGGGGGGACTGGGAGAGATGGATCGGGAGTGGGAGAGTCGTCGCCGGAGACGGAGAGGCGACAAATGGAGGTGGGGTTAGGTGGGCGGAGAGAGAAAGAGGAGAGCATGGTGATGGAGGAAGAGGAGGAGAGAGAGGGGAAGGAGAGGGAAGGAGAGGAGGAGAGAGAAGGTTTGGGGAGGAGATTTGGGAAGAAGAAAGAGTAGTGGGAGAGAAGATGAGAATGAGAGATCATTGGAAAGGGAAGGAAGAAGCGGTGGAGATGATGACGATGGTGATGGAGATGATGATGATTTTGGAGAAGAGTGACGGAGAAGAGACGATTCGTCTTCTGACTTGGACTGCCATTGCAAAAGATGCGTGGAGGTTTTTTTGCAGTCTGCACGTTGTGTCAAAAGTCAAATTAAAGCAATGTCGTGGACAAAATGTATTTTGTCTAGAAAAGGTTATTTTTCCTTAATTCTATTATCTTGTCAGAATATATGAGGCTTTTGCTTTAGGGCCCAAACTTCTGGCCTTTATTGTTTACAGTTTCTGAGATAGATTTTTGCTTACAAATGAGAAGTTATTTTGAAAAAACTAATTTCCCTACAAAATAGGGAATCATTTTAACAAAAATCTATCTCAGAAACTGTAAACAATCAAGGCCAGAAGTTTGGGCCCTAAAGGTAGGATGGATTATTAGAGATTATCAAGGGTCTTATTTGGAAGCAGGATGGGCTACTTTACCTCAAGTTAGGTCTCCTTTACAGGCTGAAGCAACTGGTTTCTGGTACAAAGAATGTGGATTATGGGATGGAGACAAGTTTGATTTGAAGGTGATAATCTGATGCTAACGAATATTATCAATCAGGGAAAGCAGAATGTGGAACTGGGGAATTTACTTTGTGATATTCTTCATTGGATAGGAAGCTGCCTCTAAGCTCGTTGGATCATGTCAATAGGGAGAAGAATCAAGCAGTTGATGTCCTTTCAAAAGATTGTATCACCAATTCTGTTAATTTATGTAAGGTTTATGTCACACCACCAAATTGGTTGGTTAACTATATATAAGTAGATGTTAGTTTACAAAAAAAAAAAAAAAAATTACATTTTTGGGTTTTCAGCCCCAAATATATCGTCAGACACTTTACAATCCCAAAAATATATCCGAACACAACTATTTTATTTTTTGAAAAAAATAGTTTTCTTTTAATACTAGTAAATTATATATTTATTTAAAAAACTGTAAAATTGAAAATTAAAATGAATAAAAGCACAAACACAACCTTTTTACCTTCTATTTAAGAAAACAAATAAGGTGGTGTTATTGGATATTGTATTGCCATGTATTTCGGTTTATTTCAAAAACTAGTGTTATTGAATAGTGTATTTGTCAAAATACATTAAAATCTGCTTTTATTGGATTGAGTAATTGATAATGTAATTCAAAATACATTAAAAACAACTGTTATTCGATATACATTTGTTGTATTTGTTTAGATCAATCATGAACAAAACAAACACAATCTAAAATCAGAAACTAAAAAATCCAAAATCTATAAACCAATCAAACATTCATGGCCTTTATGTAACAACCAATTTGGTTGTGGTTTTAATAATTTTTGTACAATTTGGTTGTGGTTTTAATAATTTTGGTTAAAGATTTACGTCAAGCTATTTATTTTATATCCAACCTAGATCCAATTCATTCGGCTCCAATAAATGATGGCGAATCATAAACGCCCACGTATATGTTTATCGTTCATATATCTGACGGATAATCAAATGCTTCTCCTCCTCATCGGGATAATCTCCGAGCGAATGTCTTTGAGGTATCGATTACTTCCCTCGACTTCTTTTAAATCTCATCTCTCTCTCTCTCTCTTTCCTCAATTGATCTTGATGACTCGATAGAGACAACGAGTTTCTCAGATTTTTCATTGATTGTAATTTTGATGAATCCTATTTTTGAAGCTGGTTTTTTTTTCTTCTTCAAATTCAACCTTACAGGTAAATTGAGTCAAGATTTGGGAGACGAAGGCAAGAAAAAGGTATGGAGATGCATCATTTGCTGATAGTCTCTGTGTTCTTGAGCTCATTGTTATACGGAGATGCTGGGATCACAAGTAGTTTTGTTCGATCCGAATGGCCAGCTGTTGATATTCCACTTGATCATCATGTTTTCAATGTCCCAAAAGGGTACAATGCTCCACAACAAGTGAGTTATCTTGTTCTGATCTTGTTTCAAGATGTTGAAATATGTTAGAAGCTGTGTAAGAGAAAAGGAAATTTTGCTTTGCGCTCATATTAGAAGAAAAGTTAGTTAGAGAAATAGTTTCTTCATTGTTTAAGGACAGACACAACTTGTAAGAACAAGAATCTCAGTTTAAACTAGTAACACCGTTACACCAATGTTTTTTAATAGGTGCGTATTACTCAAGGTGATTATGATGGAAAGGCTGTTATAGTCTCATGGGTGACACCAGATGAACCTGGTTCAAGCAAAGTACATTACGGCTCGGTGCAGGGGAAATACGACTTTGTGGCTAAAGGGACGTACTCAAACTACACATTTTACAAGTACAAGTCTGGCTATACTCATCATTGCCTTCTCTCTGGCCTTGAGGTAACATATTGTTTATTGGTTGAACCATGGCAAAGTGTGAACATTAAACTATATAATGGTTGTTTGTTCGAATAGCACTGTTCATAGGTGTATAGAAAAAGGGGGATGAATATTGAATGTTTTGTCTTAGGACCTATGTGATTTTAGTCTATGTTTGATATATTTGAGGTAACAATACAAGAAGATTTTGCTTACTGGTTTCACCTTTTTTTTTTATCTCAGGAACCATACCAAACTGATATAAGTATTCATTTGGGGGCTAAGAAACTAGTTAATAGTTGTTTGTCTTTTGCAACATAGTTATCCAATTATAAAAGTGGAATCAATGTTCAATATTTGAGGTATTTAGAAAAGTGGACATATGTGATCTTAGCTTATGTTTTATATATATGAGGTAACAATACAAGAAGATTTTTCTTACTGGTCTCACTTTTTGCCCCAAGAACCATACCAAATCATTTCGTGGGAAAGAAACTATGTAATAGTTGTTTGTCTTTTGCACTTATGCTTTTAGAAATGTGGAATTAATGTTCGTTGTTCTGTCTTTGGACTTATGTGATCTTGGTTTATAATTTGATGGTTAGATTACATTCAGAAGCAGCTTCCTTACTGTTATTTATTGGGACGATGCTAATCTTTTTACATTTGTCTGTCAGCATGATACAAAATACTATTACAAGATCGAAAGTGGTGAATCTTCTCGGGAGTTCTGGTTTGTTACACCACCAGCTGTACATCCAGATGCTGCTTACAAGTTTGGTATTATAGGTATGTCTCAAATAGATCTGTTTGTATTTTTGATCCAGATGCACTTGTCCTCATTGCTAGACTCATTACAGTAACTTTGAAATATTGTTTCAACAAGATTACTTGACTTGTTTCTTCAGCTCTGTAACTAGCTAAACTCAGTTTCACTTACGAATTGTAGGCGACCTAGGCCAAACATTCAACTCTTTGTCCACACTGGAACACTACATGCAGAGTGGAGCTCAAGCTGTCTTGTTTCTAGGAGATCTCTCTTATGCTGACAGATATAAATATAACGATGTTGGTGTTAGATGGGATACTTGGGCACGTTTCGTGGAGCGTAGTACCGCTTATCAACCGTGGCTCTGGTCTGCAGGAAATCACGAAGTAGATTACATGCCATACATGGTAAATATCTCGAGTCATCTTAACTTTCTACCTTACCATGTAACATGCCATAAATTAACAGTTGAGTTGATCCAATGATAAAGTTTTTACTTTCTAATAGTTTCTTAGACATAGATCAATCTTTAAAGGTGGTTAAGAAAGTATGGTGAATCTTAAGCAGAGAAATGAATTGGTTATATGAATTTTGATATGATTAAACATATAACAATTGTAGCTTCTGTTTTCTTCCTCCTGAATTCTCAAGTATGTAAAACATTTTACAGGGAGAAGTGACACCTTTCAAGAATTACCTTGAGCGTTACACTACGCCTTACTTAGCCTCAAAAAGTAGCAGTCCTCTCTGGTATTCTGTTAGGCGTGCGTCGGCTCATATCATTGTCCTCTGCAGCTATTCTCCTTTTGGTAACATCTCAGTTCCTTAATAATTTTGTCTTCTTTACTTGCAAATCAAAAGTATATTTACTGTTGTGTATCCCTGTTAAACATGGCTCTTTCCCGAGTTTTTGTGCAGTGAAGTATACAGCGCAATGGCATTGGCTTGATGAAGAGCTTAAAAGAGTTGATAGGGAGAAAACTCCTTGGCTAATTGTGCTAATGCACGTCCCGATGTACAACAGCAACGAAGCACACTTCATGGAGGGTGAAAGCATGAGAGCAGCTTTTGAGGAGTGGTTTGTGGAACACAAAGTTGATGTCATCTTTGCTGGACATGTTCATGCCTACGAGAGATCGGTACTTGCTCTTATATACCATAAACTTCTCCATAGATTTTATACTCTTCATTGTGTTTAGTAACATCTCAACTCTCTTTATTCCAATCTCAGTACCGAATATCAAACGTGCGGTATAATATCTCAAGCGGAGATCGCTACCCGGTTCCAGATAAGTCAGCTCCTGTTTACATCACAGTTGGAGACGGAGGAAATCAAGAAGGTCTCGCGGCAAGGTGAGTTACATGAAAAAGAATGTGATAAGAACAAAGCTATGAACATAGTGTAAGATATAGTAGACTTATGTGTAGTGGATAATGTGTGCTTTTTGTTTGTTTGTTTGTTACAGGTTTAGGGAGCCACAGCCAGATTATTCAGCATTTAGAGAAGCTAGCTATGGCCACTCGACTCTGGATATTAAAAACAGAACACATGCGATATACCATTGGAACCGCAACGACGATGGGAAGAAAGTAGCAACGGATGAGTTTGTGTTATACAATCAGTACTGGTAAGTTTGCTTATTCATTTTACTACTAACCTTTAGTTGCAGAGCTAAGTTGCAAAACAATGTGGTTGTAGGGGAAAGAACATTCGAAGGAGGAAGCTTAAGAAGAAGCATTATATCAAGAGTGTTGTGGCTGACTTGATTGCCAATTGAGTTTGCCTCGTCCGTTTCTATCAAAGTATGTGAAAGATATTGTTTACACTTCGAAATTACCTAAACAAGATCTTGATCCACTTTTATAATAAAAGGTTGCTTTTTATCTCCCTCTGTGTCTAAAATGATCACAATCTTTGTTATCTTTGCGGACGATAATTGTGGTAGTGTATGTTGTTCATCAAAATTATTTTTTCTCCTTTTAAAAAAAATGAAAAAAAAAAAAATCTGTTCTTTTTTTTTTCGTTTTATTCAAATTAAGTGACAAACCTTAGAACAAAGTCGTTAGATTTCTCTAGATGAAGGATTCAAGATTGGTCATTGTATATAATAAAGTTGGGATTTCTCTATTTGGTTTATCAACGAAGAACAAATCAAAACGACTCGCCAAATTTTTTTTTTTTGGTAAAAAACGACTCGCCAAATTTGATAGTAAGAAACTAAAGAAGATGATGGAGCTAATTCGAAGAATGCTCAGAGAAACTGACGGCGAGATCGCCGGCGATATTCCGACGGCAAATCAAAACAACGGTGAGCTCCCTCGATTTTACGTGATTTCAATCGAACTCTAGGATTAAGAAACTCCGCCACGCCTAGGATTCGATTCTGATTCGTCGTCGTTGTTGTTCTTGTTCATCTTCATGCTCTCTAGTGATGCGTCGCGATAGAATCAGCGAATTGCCGGATGATTTGATAGCTCAGATACTCGTACGCCTCCCGATCCGAGATTCGATCAGGACGAGCGTTTTATCGAAGAGATGGGAGTTTCTCTGGCTCAAGGTTCCTGTATTGGACTTGAACGCGTTTGATTTCTCTAGACTAGTCTTGGCGAGCATCATGGGGAGGTTTCTGGAGTCGAATCAAAGATCGTGCCTTCAAAAATTCAAGATAAAGTACGTGGACGACCTTGAGCTAAGGCACACTCTAGTCGACAGATACACGGATTGGGTTATCAGAATCATCGATCTCGGAATTCAACATCTGGAAATCGAGAAACCGATGTACCCATTCGTTCTGAAGAAATTGCCTATGGACGTTTACAACAGTAAGACGTTGGTATCTCTGAAACTTGCAAACGTGTGGTACAGGAATCCGGAGAGGGATGTTTCTCTGCCTAGTCTCAAGATCTTGCATCTTGAAGATCCTTATTTCGACGGTGGTGACAATGGTCCTTTGATTGTGGATAAACTCATCGCAGGGTGTCCTGTTCTTGAAGATCTCACGGTGGTGAGAGATTGTGTTCACTATCTGAAAAGTCTGCCGCTGCTGCGTGTGAGGTCTCGGACTCTGAAGATGTTCCGTTTGGTTTGTCAGTGGAGTGTTGTCAACGCGAATTACGCTGTTGAGATTGATGCTCCGAGGCTCGAGTGTTTGAGTTTTGGAGATGGTCAGTCTGAGAGGATCACGGTGAAGAATCTGAGCTCCTTGGTGAAGATAGACCTTGATTCCGTCTTTAACGTCTGTTTGTTTGGGAGCCGTCTTTTGCAACGGGAGGATGCAGCCAAGAGTGACAGTATCCGTGATTTTCTCACCGGTGTTTCTACTGTAAGACACATGATCATCTCTCAGCCTACTGTGGAGGTACTGTTTGATGTGTATAACAGCTAAAATGTAGTTTGATCCTCCTCTGTTCATGTAACGTTCTTCTTTCTTCTTGCAGGTCATCTATCGACATTTCAGATTGGGGTTGATTCCGATATTCCATAACTTGAATCGTTTGCAGGCTGCGTTCTCTAGCTCCGAGTTACAGCTGTTTCCAACCTTTCTTGAGAGCTGCCCTGTTCTGAAAAACCTCATCTTGGACTATTCTGTTTCAGAAGAGTGTGTTGCAGAGGAGCCAGAGCTATTTGAGCTTACCTATGTGCCTCGGTGTTTAACATCTACTTTGGAGTATGTTGAGATTAAAGAACTGATTATGGAGGAGGAAACTGGGATTATACTAGTGGACTATTTGCTCGAGAACTCAGCAGTGCTCAAGAAGCTCACTCTGAGGTTAGCAGACTCTCCTATGATGACCAACCAAGATTCAGAGATGTACAGGAAGCTTATTACATCCACAAAGCTTTCTCGAAGCTGTGAAGTTTCCGTTTATTGACATGAAGGTGTATAGATTTTCTAGTTTGTAGACATGGTTTATGTTCGTATCATTTAACTATGTGGATGATCTTGTATGTTTTAAGGTCAAAGATTATTCAACTTTTCTTGCTTTGATTTCAATATCAGTGTCTTGGAGGAAGCTTAATGATCTTTGCGTTGCCTAATTCTGGTTTTTACTATTAGAAGACATGTTTATTACACGATTGAGTATGATCACATTTGTAATTATTTTGTATACATGTTTCTATATAGGGCAATGTGTTCTTAGTTAGAGTCACTATTCGTCATTTAGAGAAACATCATACGTTTTAAAAAATTCAGACCTTATTGTACCATGCAAAGTAGTATGTGTATTCTTAGTATGGACTTCTATTGGTGATGAGGACATGCTACCAGTATTGGCTTAATATAATATTTTCTAGTCCTTTCTCTAGTCAAGATAAAGTATGTGGACGACATTGAGTTAAGAGTTAAGACACACTCTAGTCGATCGTGGAATTCAACATCTAGAAGTTGAGAAAGAGATGTATCCATTTGTCTTGGCTTCCAAGTTCCATGCCTTTGGAGACATTGATATCTTTGAAACTTGGAAACGTATGGTATAAGAATCCAGAGAAGGCTGTTTCTCTGCCTTGTCTCAAGATCTTGTACCTTGAAGACTTGAAACTAAATGGGGATCTTAATCTTAAATTTAGCCCAACAAAACATAATTACAAGGGTTATAAATTTTAAAATCTATATTTTTTTTCTTCTCACATGTGTATCGGTGGATCGTAATTTAGCTATTGAATAAAGGTTGTTGGCTTGTGCTGTATAAAGGTTGTATCCGATAAATTGTTAATGTGTGTTTGGATTCATGTTTACGATTAAAAGAATGATTGGCTTTTAAAGGTTAACGTTCATTACATAGTTTTATTTTAGTTATTTTTTTTTAAGAAGATAACAATAGGCGGTGAGACTTTCCACTCACTTGGTGAGATCTTACAAAATTTGTTCCCCATAAAATCAATAGAAGAAATACGAATGAATGGTTAACCTTATTGTACCAAGTGAGTGTTACTCTGAAAATGCTAGTGGAAAGTCTATTCTACAATGATAGGGATCTTATAAAGTATAAACGGTCCAGAGTCCAGACTGCCAAAATTTATGGATTTATCGTATAGTAACACTATTGTACAATGAATTTTCTTCAATACAACTCGTGGGGTTTAGTTTTTCCAAATATGGTAGCTTTCACGTGAATCCTTCTATCGGTCCCCACTATTTTCTTTGGTCATGTCGGTATTACATTTTTAGTTTTTTTTTTTTTTTTTTTTTTTGTTGATTTGTAGCAAGAAAATTGTTATATACAATAAAATGTTACTAGTAGGTGAATATATTCTACACACGGGTATTTATTCAAATACTGTTTTTTTTTCTTACGTACCAGCTGCTAATTTATTTGCATGTTAGATTTTCTATTAGAGCTACATGTTTTGTTACCTTTCATGATACAAAATCTGCAGCTACTTTTGGGATATTAAACTATTTGTAACAACTTCAATTTTTCAAATATTAACATAAATACGACAAAGAAAATACAGGTTTATACTATTATATCCCCGTGTGGATTCAAAGGTAGTTTCTGTATTCGAATGAACATTTAATTGTTTATATAGTAGAACCTCTATAAAACAATACTCGATAAAACAATAAACACTATAAGATAATATTTTTCTCCGGTCCCAACTCGGGCCAGTGTAAAAAATAGCATAATGCGATAAGATGATAAGACAATAATATTTTTGAAACTCCTATGTAAAAATATAGTCCCAACAATAAGCTAAGACAATAATTATAAAACTAATGCATATATATCTAAGACAATTTAGTAAAATATGACTCCAATGTAGTTTGTATTTTCTGAAAATTGGAGATGTATTCTCAACATGCAGCCAAAAGTTGTGAAGAGTTCTCGAAGCCACAATTGCATCCTTATGTGTAACTACTTGCACATGTCCTTCCTCATCATCTTCAACTTCATCTTCACCATTAAGAACAGTAGACATAATTTCTTGTAGACTTTGAACTTCTGAGCATGAAATATGTAAATAACAAAGTATAAGGAAAATTTGAAAAAAAAAATCTGAAAAAATATATTTCTATAAAGTTTCTTGTTTTGATAGAATATTTCTATAAAATAATAATTATTGTTTTATCGATAAAATAATAACTCTATAAGATAATAAAATTTCAAAGTCCCAACATTATTGTTTTATAGAGGTTTTACTGTACTAATAAATACCAGCGTATTCAAAGGAACATTTTTTTTTAATTATCAAAGATTACTAATTTTTTTGTCGTTTATAATTTATACACACATATTTTGAAAACTAAATCGGGTATGAGACGACTATACTATTATCTTATTATATAAAGCTGGATGCGCGCGACGTGGTTGCGACACGTAGGATTTTTATAAAATTTAGGATTGCGACATGTGTCACTTTTAATGTTATGTCCGTTAAGATCGTGACATGTGTCTTAGAAAAAAGGAAAAAAAATAATTAAAAAAAATAGATAAAGGAAAAAAAACGAAATTTTAATCTTTTATAGTTAAAAGAAAAAAAAAATATTTGTCATATCCTAATAGAAAAAGGTTTCTCATTCATCAAATTTATATTATCCAAACACATATAAGATTCAAATTAATGAAATAAATAAAATCCTATTAGTACATGAAATAGGTTAGGTAAACTAAATTTCCTATAACTGCATGGAATAAGTTACATGAACCCCTATAAAAAGAGAGTTAAAGTTGTCTTTTTCTCATTCACAAACTCATCAAAGCAAACAACATGATAGCAATACGCATGATTTTTATAACTCACAAAATTGCGATATGTGTTTATATTCCCATTATGAACAGGAAAAAAAACAATATATAATAAGCTATTGCGATTCAATTATGTGCTTCTATCTTTTGTATAAATAAAAAATCATGTATTTAAAATTCATGGTATCAATGAATAATATTTAACTCTATATTAGTTGGATAGAAATCAAAATTATTGTCGATACATGTATCTAACTCTATATCGGTTGGATAGAAATCAAAATTATTATCGTTACATGTATTTGATCCGTGAAGACATGTTAATTGGAAAAATGTTAAACAGATATAAAAACTAGAAAAATAATTAAAAAAAAACTAACTAATAATGAAAATGAAAATTTATAATGGTCTGAGTCAAAAACAAAATTGAGAAAGAAACAATATAAATAGAAAACTAACAAATTAATTATCAAGCAACTAACTTTTTTTTTGACATCATCAAGCAACTAACTACTATTAAGAAAATATAATGAACCGATATTCTAATTTTAAATAGTTTAATTTTCAATATTGTTAGGTAAAAAATTATTAAATAAAGATTTCATCAATTGAAATCTCTTGAATGGAATAATAAAGTTTTGTTGAATTAATTAATCAGTTGATCATATTTAGACATATATAAGTCTTTCTATATTGGATAAAAATAAAAATAAAACAAATTAATTCATTTTTCATATCATGAATTCAAAAAAATATCAATTACAATAAAAACGTAAAAAGGTTACCGATCTTATTTTATCTAAGTATAAACCAGTTGACTATTTACTGTCGAATATTAGCAAACAATATTTGACAACCAAGGAAAAGAATAAGGACAAAATCTACAGTACAGTATTACATCATATCATAAAACTTGAACCATAAATAAGGACAAAAATCGCTAAACCTATTAGATCAGCAAAGGGAGACGATAATTTTGAAAAATATTGTATGGATTCAGCAACAACTTTTTAACTCCTGTAAAGAATTTCATGGCTAGTTTCTCTGTCCCAGCGTTATATACATATTTGGACTTCACTTATTTGTTGTTACAAACTTTTATCACACACACAAATGTTTCTGTTCGAGGGTAAATTAGATGTGTTGATGTGGACTAATCTGTTAAGTGTTAGCTTTGTGGTCCGCTGAGCAGGTTCAAGCTCTAGCTAAAGAGTTGAAATCTTATTTAAACGACAAGAGAATGAATGTCCTCTTGATTATTCTCCGGCGCTCAAATAAGAACGGATACGTGACTAAACGAGAAAGAAGTTCTGAAAGGACGAAATTTCTTTCAGGACGAAATTTCTAAAGATAAGAAAAGTTTCGATTAGCCTAAAGCATTATGAATGTCGCATTAAGAAATGAACTCGAGAGAATGGAAGTGAATTTTGTCGGATGGATTTTGTTTTGAATTCTAAAATGGAGTTCTTTTTGAAACAAGAATATATATATAATAACACTATTGTAATATGGTTGGAATATACAATGATATTTTAGAAAATTAAAAATTAATCAAGGCTTCGTTGTCACAATTATAGCAAAGTAATAAACTGGATGTAACGTACGGAGGTGACTCAGCTCTTTGTTCTGTAAAATAAGTATAGGAAGTTAGGAAACTACTAAACGCATTGATTGTATGATTATAATTTGTATGACCAAATATCCAAGAAACAAACAAAACAAGTTGCTTGGTGTACCAAAACTCATTTCTCCCACTAATGATAGTATTTGATAGAGACTTAACACAGAATCTTTATGACTTTTCTCCTTCCTCCTCGCTTCCAAAATTCCCTTGTGTCTTCCTCTTGAGAGTAAAGAATCAGAAAGGAAAAAGAGAAAAAGAAAACATATCCATGGCTGCTCCAAGATCAAAACTCTGCTCTCTTTCTCTGTTAACTCTTTTTTCCATCTCTATTATTCTGATTTCTCTTTCACTCTTCTTCTTCTTCTCCACAAAGCCTTCTAATAAACCCTTTATCGATTATAGAGACCAATTTTCTGTCTCTGTACCTTCTCCCCCTTCTCATCTGTTTCATCTCGGACATAACAACACATCAAACACTAGTCCGGCTTTAGTTTCTCCTCCTCCTCCCCCTCCTCCACCACCTCCTCCCCCTCCTCCTCCTATGTTAATTCTTGGACGAAGCAACACAGGAAACACTACTCTAGCTTTTGTCTCTTCTTCTTCTTCTTCTATCTCTGATCAACAGAACCAAAAGAAGACTCCAAGTCCTGCAAGTAAAAGTGTGGTTCTCAAGGTACGTATTAATTATCTTTGTTCAAACAAATCAGAGAATCTTAAACACTTGTCCTCACTTGCTTTAATAAATTAGTTTGATGCTTGGCCAAATAAAAATGAAAATAAAAAAGGAATCTTACTTTTTACCTTCCATTTTTATTTTCTAAAAAACAAAAAAAAAAAAAATATTATGCTATGAACAGAAAAGAACTGGGTTGGATAAAATAGAAGCAGAATTGGCAAAGTCAAGAGCAGCAATTAAGAGGGCAGCTTCAACACAAAATTATATCAGCTCTCTCTACAAAAATCCAGCCGCCTTTCATCAGTTGAGTACTTTTCTTTTCTTTCTTGATTTAGTAATTTAGTAGCACAATATCTTACTGTACTTAGTAATGTCTGCTTACTAGATTAGTCAAAAATGACATAGCGCTGACGTATTTCACATGGATTTTTTTTTCCAACAATTTTACAATCCATTTAATTATCATCAGAGAAGCCAGCATTAGATTACGGTTACAATAAAGACAAAAAAATAATTACGCTACTTACACATGGAGTACAATTTAACGGCTCCGGTGTGATGCCGTTTTCTAAGCAACAGCTATCTATTTTTGTTTGTTTGTTTTGTGAATTCCAAGAGTTGATAAAATAGTAAAATACTGCAATTGAATTTTATAAGGACTTAATGGAGCTGAAAAGAAGTTTACATTTTTCAACTACTTTTATATTTCAAAGGAATATTCCAATGACTTTTTACATAAACTCATTAGTTCAAAAGCTACCATGAAAAAGGTTTAATCATCGATGTTTTGTCATACGCTCTTCGTGGAAACACTAGGTTTTTATTTTTAAGAAGTGGTTGAAAAGTTTCATGTTACGACTTGAGTATGATCTCAAGTATCGCGCAGAAAAAATGGATATTAATAGCATATTGGATTACTCGAGTAAAATGATACACACAGTATTTACTATTTAGTTTTACTTAAGCTATTCTTCTTTTTATAAATTGAATGTTAAGTACAACCAAAAAACCATTTACATGAAGTGCATGGTTTCTTTAGAAGAATTAAAACACTAAAAGTAATAAAAAAGTTAGTTAAGCTATCTTACTAACGTTAATTTTTGTTTGAAGTGTAATTTGCTGTTGTTAGATGAAATGATAGTAGTTTAATTTGAAAAATACAACCACTCAAATGTTTGATGTAATACCAATACTATGATAGTTTAATTTGAAAACAACCTAGTATTTTTAGTTGGTTTAGAGCATTAAAAGTACTACACACAGCTCTGCAAGTGCCAAGTGGAGACGACAAAAAAAAACTATTTTCTTATACTAGTACTTATGAATTTATTTGAATATAGATTCAAAGAAGTTCTGCTGGATATGGCGATTTCACCATATGGTGCATACATTATACGTTTTTTTTTGTAGTCGTGTGCATTATGTCATCAAATGATAAAGCCAAGAATTCAAAACTATCGGTAATAAATCTGTACTAGGTTTAAATAAACTTTGATCTCACACTCGTTCATGCACAAAAATCAGGAGTCACACGGAAATGATGAATCATTTTAAGGTGTGGACATACACAGAGGGAGAACCCCCATTGTTCCATGACGGCCCTGTTAATGACATATACGGTATAGAAGGACAATTCATGGACGAAATGTGCGTGGACGGACCTAAGACTAGAAGCCCTTTTCGCGCAGATCATCCCGATGATGCTCATGTTTTCTTCGTACCATTTAGCGTCGCCAAGGTCATACACTTCGTCTACAAGCCAGTCAACTCTGTTGAAGGGTTTTCCCGAGCCCGCTTACACCGCCTTATGGAGGATTATGTTGACGTTGTTTCTACCAAGTATCCCTATTGGAACAGAAGCCAAGGAGGTGACCATTTCATGATGTCATGCCATGACTGGGTACGTACGAACCTTTTTTCATTTCATATAATCATTGAGAGTATAGATATTTAATATTTTATATAATTAATCTACAAGCAACTATGTTATTTATTATTTTTCATGTCTCCATAGAGGTGTATTTTTGAAAATTGGCATCTAGAAAAGTGTAATTTTGAAATTTCTCCCACAAAAAATTGTGTGTGTGTAGGCACCGGACGTGATCGATGGGAATCCAAAGTTATTCGAAAGATTCATAAGAGGACTTTGCAATGCTAATACCTCGGAAGGATTCAGGCCAAACGTAGACGTATCCATACCAGAGATCTACATTCCTAAAGGTAGATTAGGTCCATCTTTTCTCGGACAATCACCGCGAATTCGATCTATACTAGGGTTTTTCGCCGGAAGAAGTCACGGCGATATCCGGAAAATATTATTTAAACACTGGAAAGATAAAGACAATGAAGTGCAAGTTTATGAACGTCTGCCTCCAGGGAAAGACTACACCAAACTAATGGGGATGAGTAAGTTTTGTCTATGTCCAAGTGGTTGGGAAGTCGCTAGCCCGAGAGAGGTCGAGGCGATATACGCTGGTTGTGTACCGGTGATCATATCGGATAATTATTCGTTACCATTCAGTGATGTCCTGAATTGGGACTCGTTCTCTTTACAAATACCTGTTTCTAGGATAAGTGAGATCAAAACCATTCTAGAGAGTGTCTCTCTTGTTAGATACTTGAAGATGTATAAGAGAGTCTTGGAAGTGAAGCGGCATTTCGTGGTGAATCGTCCTGCTCAGCCTTACGATGTGATGCATATGATGCTTCACTCTATTTGGTTAAGACGGCTTAATCTTAAGCTTACGTAAAGGTACATTTTTTATTAGTTACAAATAAAGATTCAAAAATGCTTGTTGTAATAAGTTCAGATGAGTTACTTAGCTTTGTTTATTCTTTCTATAAATAGACATTGTTTCTGTTGTATATATACACAACAACAAACACAAGATCAAAGAGATTCATATTAATAAGAGTAATACACACATTGTTCCTTTTTTTTGCCTTTAAGTTTTTGTGTTCCATTGTAAACTATTTGTGCAGCACAAGATCAAAAGTTGCTGTGAAACTTTTTTTTTAAAATTATTGATGTAATCTGATTAACAACAATTAAGACATTCAAAATTCAATTTTAGCATCTGCATTTTCTCGTAGGAACTCTAGAATAAAGACGAAACGACTGTTCAACGTTTCTGTCCAAATTCCAAAATAGTTTTCGCTGTGCTTAAGCTTTAAACAGTAAGTTTCTCCGAATAAAACCCTTACATTTCTTTTACAACTTTTCAGATAAAACGACGCAAAATGTTGAAGCTTCTTGAAGTTCTCTGTTTACTTGGTCGTTTTCGTTACTTCTTAGCAACTCGTTTCTGCACCTTTTTCACAGTACCAACTTTTCCAGCTTCCTGTTGAATGCAAAAGTAAAAGTTATAACCAAATCAGTAAAGATCATTAGCCCATATTAGAGGTTGCAGAAGAAGAAGAAGCTTACTCGCATATTCCCTATATCACGTAACGCTTGCTTCTTTGCATCTTTGTCGTCATGGCTTATTCCAGCAGGCTTCTTACCATCTACTGGTTCCGTTGCTTTATCAGGTTTCACAATTTCTTCTCTGTTGCTACATTTGGAAGCTAAGCAGCCACAAGAGTCCCCACATCCGTTTCCGTTAGCTCTGCATTTGCAGTTTTTGGTCTTGCACAGAGATTTTTTAGTGCAAGAGCAACACACTTGAGCTTTGCTCTTCTCTTTTTTACAGACCGTTTCTTCAGAAGCTTTCGGTTGAGATGACTCTGCCTTGGAATTCTTGCTGGAAACAGAGGATTCAGCTGGTTTAACGAGCGTTTCTTCAGAAATTGTTGGTTCAGATGTCTCCAAGTTTGATTGATCGTTGGTGGTCTTGCTTGAAACAGAGTTTTCAGCTGGTTCGCAGAGCGTTTCCTCAGAATTTACCGGTTTAGATGGCTCTACGTTCGTTTCATCTTTAGTAATCTTGCTGGAAACCGAGTTTTCAGCTGGTTTGTCCTGATAAAACAGTTGGAAGTTTGAGAAACCAGACCACACAAAAACAAAGCTGGCCTTTGTTAATTATAATGGAAGTAAACATTAACCTGAGCTTTATCCGTTTCGGTGAGTTGAGATTTGGTCATTTCCATCTGGCTGACCATAGTACTCAGTTTGATAAATTCCTCTTTAAGTTCCTTTAGTTCTGAGTCCAACGGAGTGTTGTTGATTTGGTTGTCACATGACGCAGACCTTAATTAAGAGAAGAAGCAAAGATCATCCATCAGCTTAGAGAAATACAAGTTTTTAAGTGCTACAAATTTAACTAGTATCAAACTTACCAAGAATTTTGCTCTCCTTCAAATTCTGTCTTCAAGTCATCCGCCTCTGAGCTGAATCTTTTCACCTCTTCAGCTATTCTGATGAAAAATAGCAAGGAACACAATATCAAATTCAGACTACTGAAGTTATACAACATACTCTGACGTAGAGTGTTTTCCGGATAGAAGCATGGAAATATTTAGGGAGATGCAATAGCAAGAAGAAAGGGATATTAATCCCACAAATTTTCCTTTAGGAAGCTTACTCTTTCATTTGTCGTTCGTAATTAGAATGAATCTTATTCAACTTCGTTAGTAGCCCAAGTTCATTGCTAGAATCCTGCACAACCTGAATCAGAAACCAATTCAAGTTCCAAATTATGGAAATCAATACATAACCCCGTATATCGTATAATCATGGAATATCAAAACAATACTGTAGTTCAAGTGTAAGGTCCTAGATAACGGTTGAAAATTGAAATCGTACGGTAAAACTAAAAAAAAATTGCTTAATTTCGGCTTAAAACTATGATGTTACATGGATGCTTAGGCTTAGGGTACCCCCATACCTGAATCTTGGAGTCTGTTGCTTTTGGTGGGCCTGAGAAAATACAAAGAAGACACTTAAACAATTTAGCAAAAGAATAACAAGAATTCAAGGTAACCGAGATACTAGCTTAGCTGTTATGTGACCTTTATTTTTGTTCGTACAAGGCTTTTTAGATTCCGGCAGAGACTTAAGGCGCTTCAGGGCTGTCAAAGCCTGTGTATTCTTCAGCTGCAAAATCTGATTACAAGAACATATAAATCAACAAGACGCATGGACTCGGTACAAAACAGTTTCTGCAAACTACATAGAGCATATAATTGTCAGGCAGGATAGATACCAGCTTCTGGCGCCTGTTGAGAGCTGTCAGGATATGTTTCTCGAACTCGCTTTTCCTTAGCTCTTTTTTCAGCTGTTAGAAGAGAAGAAGTATTAAATGAAGTGCCTGAGGTTTCATTAGACATACCACTAAGTCTAACTAGCTTAAAGAGCACTAGACAAGGCAAGCACAATTGTCGACTAACCCTATCAAGAAATAATGTATCCAAACTGATCTCGGTCTGTGTCGTGCATACATAGGACATGGGGGGTTTCAAGAACACGTATCTCCTATCCAAGTGTAAATCAAGTATAAATCTGGACCTGACCGTCTTATGATGGGGAATCTACTAGGACTTGATTCGACATTCGATCATATATTCTTTACCTGAAGGGCTTCTTTTTCTAGTGAAGCTTTCGAAAGTCTAAACTGCATAGAGTCTAGCTTGATCTTGCACTGCAACTTAACCTGAACAGTATTGACAACTCACAAAAGTTAAAACACACAACAGAAACTGCTGCATTTTTCATCGAGCTTTCCATTATTTGCAACAAATTTTCTTACCTTTTGCGCTTTTAATTTCTGGACTTCTCCATCGATCTGCTTTAGAGAACTCTCAGGTCTAAGCTTCTTTGTTGAGCACATAGATTGCAAACTTGACTTGCTCCTTGAGCTCATACCCTGCACAAGTATACTAAAGCTTACAAAATGTACATGGACTAACGAAAATGTCTTCTTTCAATTAAAACCTGGAAAATAATGATTCACCTCTTGTTTTGTAGCAATAGACTTCTGAGAAAACTCTCTGCTTGACTGTAAGGTACCAACAGAAGAACTAATCGAAACATCAGCCATTTTCGACCTTAGCTCTTCCACATTGCGCTGTCAGTTTCCAAAACAAATCATTTGCAAGATTACACAATATTCAATAAGTTCCATAAAGTTTCTAATCAAACATTACATTCAGCTTTGCGAGATTTCTATACACTAGTGTTCCTCATTTCTTAGGACTCACACACTAAAACACAGAAATGTTAATTGCAAGACTAAGCATAAGCCCAGCTCCACTAATTCCAGGAATATCAATAGATAATGTAACGCCATTATCACCAAGATTCAAACAGCTTAAGAAGGAAACGAGTGAAACGGTGTTTGTAATTTACACTTCTACAAGAGATTTTCTGCACACTGGAAACTGAAGAGACGAGCATCATCCATGAAATCGCTGAGAATAATTCTAGATTTGAGAACCCGAGAATATATATTTTTTTTTAAATGGAAGAGAAGTTGAGAGCTTCGTCAATGAACAGTCACAGAACTTCAGTAACACAGTCTTCGCAACGAAAATTTCCAGAAAGTAAGAAATCAAAACCAAAATCGATGTTGCAAACCCAGCGGAAAATCAAATCTGAATTTCAAAATCCTAGCCAAAATTCAAAAAAATTGCGAAGAGGGAAAAAAAAAACCTGGAGAGTCTCATTCACCGATTCCAGATCTCGAATCCTCTTCTGATAGAGTTTCTCAGCATCGTCTCCGAGTGGTGGTGACTGCTTCGATCGGAGATTCCGCTTCGTCATTTTCCGGCGATGATGTGCTGCTACTTTCTCGATGTATGTAAGTGAGAGAAAGCAACGCTCCCTCTTCTCTCTTTCCTAATTGGTGAAGAGGTGTAGACTGTAGAGAGAGAGAACGTACATAAATTTTCAAATTCGTTTATTTTTCTCTTTCTTTTTAACAAATACTCATTTCAAATCATAGGCCTAAAACAACAAAAGCCCATCTCATATTTAATATTGTAGCCCAGCAATGGCACTTGATCAACATGAATCAACCTCGTTCAGCATATACGTTATCTCATACAGAACCTTATTTGGGAGAGTAACAATGTATCAACGAAATGATTCATGTTGATTAGCTGCCATTAACCAGTAATCCAAAAAACTAGTTAACATTGAGAAGATGTAATAGGAGACATAGACATAACAAGCTACAAAAAAACCATTTTTCGTATTGGTTTCGATATGAAATGGCCATTTTTTTTTTCATTTTTTTTTCATTCTTTTTTTTTCATTTTTTTTCACTTTTTTTTTCTTTTTTCTCATTTTTTCTTTCTCATTCTTTTTTTTTTCATTTTTATTTTTATTTTTTTTACATTTTTCATTTTTTTTACATTTTTTTCATTTTTTTCATCTTTCTTATTTTTTTTTCTTATTTTTTTTGTTCTCATTCTCTTTTTTTTTTTTTTTTCAATTTTTTTCATTTTTTTTTTCATTCATTTTTTTTTCTCATTCTTTTTTTTTTTCATTTTTTTCGGGTTAATTTGCTGAATAACAATATTAAGAATATATCATTGAAAAAAAAAAATATTAAGAATATAGCTATCATGGAAAATTAGGAGAATAACAAAAAGAAATGTTTTTGGACAATTTTCTCCTTCATACAAATTAGAAACTGAAATATATACTAGGTAAACAATTCAATAGTATAGAATTTGACGGTTACATTTCCACTAAACCCATAAACAAAAATGAGGAACTAGTTTTCAATCGAAATCTAGAAAATAGTTAAATAACATAAGAAACGAAGAATATGGCGGTTAAGTGACGGAGGTACAAAAGAAGATGGGGATCACTTATGAATTTGTCTCCCTTTGCAACCGCCAATACTGTGTGGTTGATTCTTCATCTGCGTCGTTCCAAAGAACACGTCGGTGCTAACGATTAAGATGCACTGCCAATCCAAAAACTGAAAAAGAAGAACATGAGAAAAATCATTGCAATGGCTGATTGATCTCAGTGATATAATTATCTTAATTTTGTTTAGACCCATAAGTCTTCAAAAAGAAATAGATTTAATCAAATCAGAGAAAATTGATCAGAGAGAAGTTGGAGTTTGATGATAGAGAGAATCGAGAGAAGAAGAATCATAACTTTTTTTTTTACACACACAAGGCTATAATGGTATTATTATAAAAAATATGAGCTATATTCTAGCCATGACCAAATAATTGTCATTCACTTAATTCTTGTCTCAATATTGTTATCCATTGCAATTTCCCTTTTTTTTTCTCATTATCAATAACACATAAGGCTAATTAAGGACGAGATTATAGAAGAACTCAAACAACATTCGAAATAAAACAGCCTAAAGCAAAGGAGAACCACAAAACATCAATTGGAAAACCTTAAAAAACAATTAAACTCGGAAGCTAACAAGTTTTTCGAATCACAAATTTACCAAAACAAACAAGAACACAAGAGTGTTGATGAATTATAGTCGTGCTGACAATCTTCGAACCATTTGTGGATTTCATACAGTCAATCGCCCATAGAACAAAGGAGAATCACAAGAAGAGGAGGAATCGAAGGAGCGGCAAGTGTATGAGGAAGCTGTGTCCAAACATTGACAAAGACGATGGTTTGGAGACGGTTTTGGAAGTTCCGATACCGGAGGAGATGTTTTCCGGTATGGGTAACAACGTTGCGCTTAGGTGGCAGAACATGATGACGTGGATGAAAGCTCAAACCTCTGATAAATGGTCGCAACCGATTATCGCCGCTCGCATCAACGAGCTCCGTTTTCTTCTTTATCTCGTTGGCTCTCCTCTTATACCTCTTCAGGTTCAAGTCGGCCACTCTGTTCACAAGCCTGTCAAAGATTCCTCCATTGTAAGTAATGATGAATTAATCCTCTGTTTTGATCTAATTGATACGATCGATCTAATTTTTCCGGTGATGAATCGGTTGCAGCAAGCTTCGACGGCGAAGTATATAGTGCAACAGTACATAGCGGCGACGGGAGGGCCGGCGGCGTTAAACGCCGTGAATAGTATGTGCGTCACCGGACAAGTGAAGATGACGGCGTCGGAGTTTCATCAGGGAGATGAGTCCGGAACGAATCTTAAGAGCAATGACGAGATGGGTGGTTTCGTTCTGTGGCAGAAGGATCCAGATCTTTGGTGTTTGGAGCTCGTCGTCTCCGGATGTAAAGTCATATGCGGAAGCAACGGTCGGCTTTCGTGGCGACATTCCTCGAACCAGCAAACGCCGGCGTCTACCGGAACGCCCAGACCTCTCCGCCGGTTTTTACAGGTACTATTTGAATTCGGTTATCGAAAATTTTGATGTGTAGATTTAATTCCGGTTATGTTGAACCTTTGGTTTACTATTTTTACTAGGGGTTAGATCCTCGATCGACGGCGAATCTGTTCCTTGACGCGACGTGTATTGGAGAGAAGATAATCAACGGCGAGGATTGCTTTATCTTGAAACTGGAGACGAGTCCGGCGGTTCGAGAGGCTCAGAGCGGTCCGAATTTCGAGATCATTCACCATACGATTTGGGGTTATTTCAGCCAAAGATCGGGGCTGCTGATTCAATTCGAGGACTCGCGACTTCTGAGAATGCGGACGAAGGATGACGATGACGTTTTCTGGGAGACCAGCGCCGAATCGGTGATGGATGATTACCGGTACGTGGATAATGTGAACATCGCTCACGGCGGGAAAACGTCGGTTACGGTTTTCCGGTACGGTGAAGCGTCGGCGAATCATCGGAGACAAATGACGGAGAAGTGGCGGATCGAAGAAGTTGATTTCAATGTTTGGGGTCTCTCGGTCGATCATTTTCTTCCTCCGGCCAATTTGCAGATCGGGAAATGATTTTTGTTTTCATCATTTGTCATATACATTTTCTCCGACTTCATTCATTTTTGTTAGTTTTTAATATATCAAATGCGTCGGTTCTTTTAAATTCTCTTGACTCCACAATTTTGTCGAACTTGTAAAAATATCAGTTTTGTAGACCTGGAATTTAAAACATGAGTTTTGGATCCATACTAGCAAACAAAAGGAGTATGTTTAAGGTTCTTTATAAATATCAAATCTCGTGGCTAGTGGACCTGCTAAACTGATTTAATCAAGATCTTTAGGAATGTTTCTGAGCAGGAACTTATATTTACAATTCTTCCTTTTCATGGATCTAAATCTTAAAGTTGGATACCAATTACCGACAGAAAGAGAAAGAAAAAACTAAGGATATCAAATTAAAACCTGCCCATCAGATTAATTAAGTTTTTTCCTTGGTGAAAACAATTACTTTTCATAAAATAAACGGATTTACAAAAATATTACATATACTTTTTTGGTTATTTTCGGTTAGATGGATGTCTAATTATAGGGAGTTTGTATTATAATCAAACTAACTTTTCCTCCTTCTTATTCTTTTCAGATTCGGAAGAGAAACGACGCTCTCTTGCAGATTCAACACTTATTCGTCTCCGATCGCTCAACTCCGCGCCGATGAAGGATGGAGACGCCTTGCCTTTAAGCACTTCTTCCCTCGCAACGACGACGACGGTGTCAGGGAACGCGAAGAAGGAAAGCGGCTATTCGGCTCTCTTTGCGAAAGGCCGATACAAGTTTTGGGCCTTAGCCGCGATTCTGTTACTCGCTTTCTGGTCAATGCTGACTGGCACCGTGAATCTCCGGTGGTCAGCCGGAAACATTAACCACTTCACCGACGATCTGATCTTCCTGATCCACGAGGATCTCGATGTTCTCGTGAGTCTCCTCCTTCCTTAATCTCTCCTTCTGTTTCCATTTCGTGGCTGATTGGGTATATTCGATTGGGTTTTGGTTTGCGAGATTAGGAAATGGAGGAGAGGGAGAAAGTGGTGAAGCACATGTGGGATGTGTATAACAATGGGCGCCGTATCAGATTACCGAGGTTTTGGCAAGAGGCATTCGAGGCTGCTTACGAGGAGCTGACGAGTGATGCACCTGGTGTGGTAGAGGCTGCCGTTACGGAGATCGCGAGGATGTCTATTCGCTCCGTCGTCATAGATCCGTCTCCTGTTCACTCAACGGTGAGAATCTAACTCCCATCGACGTTTAACACTGCTAATTGCTCTTTTTACACGGGTTTAATATGCTTTGAATGTGTGTATACGTCATAGATTCATTGTGATTAGCTTTAGCTATACATAGAATCAGGAAGATTGAGCTGAGAGACAAATAGAATGAGAAAATTAGAGAGATTAGAGTTTGATTTGTGTGTTGTGCCGACCATTTTGTCATATGTTATGGCTAGAGAATGCTTACATCAGCTTCATCTTCTATTTCGTCATGCCACCAAAGAACGTTTAGGTTTTGAATAATGTTCATTGTCGTTAATTCATCTTAATCCGTAATCCTAGGTAACTAATATAGTCTATAGATGGTGGGTGATTTTTATTTCGGGGACGAAAACTTTTTCTTTACTTGGTTTTGCGCTTTATGAAGATATCTTCATATCTGTGAAGTGAGGGTGTTCGTTTACAACTGAATTAGGCAGAGAATATGGTTTCTTTATTTGCATTTCACTATCACACACTAAGCCACATGAGGTTGAGATCTTAGATGCTTGAATGTTGTGTTTCATTCCTCCGGATGATACAGTATGTTAAATCATAGTAGCATTCTCTTGTTAGTGCATTGGTCTTACTATTTGGAAACGAGCATTGATCCACAGAGTCCCGTAGATATAGAAAGAATTTGGCTATTGGGGAAGCCTTGAGTTTATATGTTTACTGTGGCAACTCAATCTTATAATACTGTTACTTTGTGTCAAATTGTCTTTAACGGTGGCTACTTTGTTTGCAGAACGTACGGGAACTGACAAAGACTCTAAAACTTGCGGACAGAGGAAGAACAATCCAAGCATCCAAACGAAGCAGCCGTTGATTGAAATAGCTACGGAGCTTCTTAAGTTTTACTTCGCCGGAGGTAGTGTTAGTCGCCAGCCGGCGTGGCTTAACCATACGTATACTTCATGCCAGAAAGATCAATCTCATCAAAAAATATGTCCATGATTAGTGTTATTTTTTCTTCCACTAGGGACATAAATCGTTTCGCTGTTATCATCTCAGAACAAAATTTTGACGAAGTTCCTTGTCCAAGGTCTATTATATGCTTTGAATGGTCACGTAATTGTTTTTTTGGGTTAAATTTATATTTGCACTTACCTCGGCCCAATTTGTCAAGAGACACAGACAATACCCAAATCCAATTTCTGATTTAATATATGTCAACTTTCACAAATGTATAATCTGAAATTCAACCAAATTAAATATAATCAAATAAAATCTCCAATATACTACGAATAACATCGTTTAAATCGAAAACGGAATTAATATAAGCCAGTGAACCTCATCTCCTTCTTCCCGGAACCCTAGCTGAGCTCCGATCGACCTGTACACCATGGGGGACTTGAGCGATCCTTTCATGCGTAACCCAAACGCCGCCGTTCAGGCTCGCCCTAAGGTTCAGAATCGAACCAATGTTCTTCAGCTAAAGCTGGTTCGTCTCTTCTCTCTGATTTGCTCATACTTGTTAGCATTATTGGTTGTTCTGTTTCGGCTTAAATTTTTGTCGATTGGATAATCAACTCTTTCGAAGCTTGATTTGTTATCAATTGGGGTTTATTAGAGTTTGGAATTGATGTTACCGATTGATTGATCATGAAAAGCTCTGAAATCTGTTGCAGATGGGTCAAAGCCACCCGACTGGCTTAACGCCAAATCTTTTGAAGCTCTTTGAGCCACGACCGCCGTTGGAGTTCCAGCCACCACCGGAGAAGAGAAAATGCCCTCCTTATACAGGTTTGAAATTAGCTTCTGAGTTTATTTAACTTAAACTTGACTCCTAATGAGCTTTGGAGGTGATTCTGTTTTGTGTTTTCATTCTAGGCATGGCTCAGTTTGTGAGTCACTTTGCTGCACCTGGAGATCCAGAGTATGCTCCACCTAAGCCGGAAGTTGAAACACCTGTATGTTTCACCTCAATTAGCCCCTCTCTCTCTCTATTGTGTTTATTTCAGTGACTTACTTATAGACTTATATGTTTGTTTCACGTACCAGGCACAGAAAAGGGAGAGAATTCACAAATTACGACTGGAGAAAGGGGTTGCAAAGATTGCAGAGGAGATACAGAAATGTAAGTCGCCTTGGACTTATATAGCCAGGCTTTGTTTTGGTGAATTGAAGTTCATTTTGTGTATTTTGTCTGCAGATGATCCGACTAGTGATGCCAACGCTTCTGGAGATCCATACAAGACGCTGTTTGTTGCAAGACTTGTAAGTTGCGCTGCTTGTTAAAATGACTTTCCATAGACAGGTGTGTTTTGTGGTGCTTGACATTTTTATGTTCCTCTTGACGTCTTGCAGAACTACGAGACCTCTGAGAGTAAGATTAAAAGGGAGTTTGAGGCTTATGGTCCAATTAAGCAGGTATGTATCTCTGAACATTCCCTAACAGGCTCGGTAAGATTTAATGAGATGGCTGCTCGCTCTCAAGTTCTCTTTGCAATATGTGTGATTCTACGTCCATAAGTCTCTAAGGTTCTGAATCTTTACATACAACTTTTTCCTTTGAGACTAGAAGTCTAGCTGTTTCTGAATTGCCACGTTTTGTCTTGAATTTAGTCTGATTAAAGCCAATGGGCCCTTTTCTCATAACTTGCTAAGATAGAGTAAGTAGTAAAAGATATTCCGGTCGATATTGTGCATATGTATAATATAAACTTTTCTGCTCCGTGGTGATTGGTTGAGATGTTTGGGGGCAAGTCAACTCTAGAAAAAGGTATAGATCAGGTAACTTTACCTTTTTCTGGTCTCTTCGGAGGATATATATTCCTTTTACTAT
Source organism: Microthlaspi erraticum (assembly GCA_902728155.2). Classification (NCBI taxonomy): domain Eukaryota; kingdom Viridiplantae; phylum Streptophyta; class Magnoliopsida; order Brassicales; family Brassicaceae; genus Microthlaspi; species Microthlaspi erraticum. The sequence goes on from CACVBM020000754.1 coordinate 148,691, forward strand.
GATATCGAGGGTGTACGCTCACAAGTTTCATAGTCAATGAGATATATATTCCTTTTACAAAGTTGGTAATCAAAGTAGGGAGTAAACCGGCCCTTTTCTCTCCTTTTTTTTTCCGTATTTTAAACAAATCTACTAAAACTCTTGTTTTCTAGCTATAAAGGCTAGCAAAAGTATTATCTGCTACAATGAAGGTGATGTGGTAAATTTGTATACATATGTATATATCTAAGTTTTATAGAAGTTTGAAAACCCTGGTAAGGGGTCGTTAAACCCTTCAGAAATGGTAAAACTTGCTGCCATGGAATCCATTTTTCTGCCAATTCTTGATGTGGTGATGATGTGGAAGCCTGTTAAGAAAAAAAAGGTTGCCTGTGTTTGTTGTTTGACATGTAACCCCCCAAATCTGAAAGCTGGTTCAGGCTATTTCAGAGTTTGTGGTGTCTTGATGTCGTTTCTTTTGCATTTTCTCAGGTTCATTTGGTCACTGATCAGCAAACCAATAAACCCAAAGGCTATGCCTTCATCGAGTACTTGCACACCCGTGACATGAAAGGTGCGGAATACTTGCTTGTAACGCTTTTCTCTGTTCCAAAGATGATAAATTTCTTGCTGACATAGAGCTTGTGGTCTCTTGTAGCTGCATATAAACAAGGTGATGGAAAGAAGATTGATGGTAGAAGAGTGTTGGTTGATGTTGAGAGAGGTAGAACAGTCCCGAACTGGCGTCCCCGTAGGCTTGGTGGTGGACTTGGCACAGCCCGAGTGCCTGGTGAGAAGATTGTTGGCGAGGAGGAGCAACAAGGAAGAATGTCCCGCTCCGAGGAGCCAAGAGCTCGTGAAGACCGGTAAGATTATCCTTTCTTTATGCTTTTTATTTTGTTCATCTTGTTGTTACTTTGTTGTGTTGCTGATAATGTGGTGGATGGCAGTGAGAAATCTCGTGATAGGGTCAAAGAAAGGGAACGCGAGCAGTCTCACGAGCGGTCTCGGGAACGGTCTCGTGAACATTCTCGTGATAGACCAAGAGAGAGTCATAGAGAGGATAAGCACCACAGAGACCGGGACCGAGGGAGAGATAGGGATAGAGAAAGAGAGAGCAGGCGTGACCGAGGAGATAGAGACCGTCGGGACCGTACTCGGGATCACGACAGGGAGCGGAGTCGGAAAAGGGAACGGGACTACGAGACCGGTGAGTATGAAGAGGATGCCGGAAGATCACGAGAGAGAGAAGCAGAGTATGAGCGTGGTGGGTCGAAGCAGAGGCGAGTTGAGCCAGAGGAAGGTCATGGCTACTACGAAGGGCGTAGACGTTCAAGCCATTACGAGCGTGAGGAGGAACAAGGAGGTGACCAAGACCGTTATAATCAGTACGGTGAACGTTATGATCGAGGGGAGGAAGAAGAATACCGTTATGATGATCGTGAGTACAAGCGTTCAGAGCGTTCCAAGTACGAATCTCTCACCGTGTTGTTATGAGTACACACACACACAAAGTTTGAGAGATTTTATTGTTATATCGCTTATGTAAATTCGTTAAAATTCTATATTTGGTTAACTAACAACTACTATTTTTTTACTTTGTTAATTGTTAAAATATTTTATAGTTTGCTATAAACCCCAAAATTGCGCAAGCACACAGATAGGGTAACAAAAATGGATTTAAGAAATCGGAAACAAAGATATCCTAATCTCTCTCTCTCTCTCTCACAAACTTAAAAACACAACACATGAGTCCCTTATTAAAAAACGCATTGATAAGTTTTGCCTTCACCAATGTCTCCATTCTCAGCTTCTCGAAACTGCATCTGGAGTAACCATCATAATCATCCCTATTCCCAGGTTTTCTTCGCATTTCACTGTCTTGTATACTCTCAGACTATACAATAACCAAAATCAAATCAAACATTTAAGCATATGTATCTTTTCACGGTATTATTGATATCAAACCTGTTGGATCCATTTGAACAATGGTGGAAGTTCCTACAGCACCCAAATCATCCGGGACAACTCGGGGGATGTTGTCTGTGAAACTTTCACCCCCCGTAATGTCTCCTTTGCTGATTAAGTCAAGTACCTGCGGATAGAGAAAGATAAAGTCATGCAATTGGTTTAAAAATGTGATGGACTTGTCTCTTGAAAAGAAAACAAAAAACAGACCAATCTGATTCACCTAAATGACGGTAGGTGCCATTAAAGCTCCACCTAGAATTAAGCTCATCTTTCAGTGAAAGACCACTTCCAGCCACGACCCTGAAACAATTGTGATGTGTTTAAGGTTTACACATTGAATATAGTCAGTAATAAAGTGACAATGGATTACATTCTTCCTGATGTCATCAATAACTTACTTTCATACTAAAGAGAAGGCATTGGAGTGAACACCGCTAGAAAGGAGGCCAATAAGAACATCTCCAGCCGCTATGCTTTTCCCGTTTGTAACCGATTCTTTCTTTGCTAACTTATGGAACGATGCATAAACTATATTTTCAAAAGCTAGGAATTGAGTATAACTGTGTAAAACATACCTCTCCACCTAAGAGAGCACAGTTCGGTTGGCCACAACCGTCAGCAATAGCGCTTTAATAACCTCGAAACAAAGCATAACATTTCATTTTAAAATTGACGCTGTCACATATACCATTGTAATCAAAGTTTAGATGTATTTTAAAATAACATCTTTATATAAAACATCAAGCACCCTTTCTTACCTTTTCATCCACGAGCATAAGAAAATCCCAAATTTAAGACATGAAAGCTTTATTTTTTTCATTCTTGTTTCGAAGAATTGAACTGAGACACATGAATATAATCCAAGACCATGATTAACCTAAGACATGTTGACACAGTAAGTAAATAAGAAAAACATAAAACTGAATTCAAATGAGTAAGAAATATGATGCGTAACAAACCTCTGAATCTTTGATTTTGGCGGTTAGAATAAAAAGAGAAATGATCGATGAACATCAATGAGATCATAGATAAGTTTGAAGATGATGAATATTGCATTAGAACTATTGCAAAAGGGACTCTTAATAATTTGATTAGCACATGAGATTGAGACATATTTGTTTTGATTCGAAGATGGTTTAACCTTCTTATCTTTTGGGAAATTAATAGACTGCAAGTACGTCTGCGGCAAAAGAAGATGCAAATATCTCTTCCTGAAATAAAAATGTTACTGCTTCAATCAAGAACAATTGGTCAATTCATAACAGCAAATCTAGCTAGATTTTTTATGAACCAAGTCACTAACCTCGATAACATTCAAGCCAAGAGTCTCAAACTTTTTGCCATATTGTTTCTTTGACTTTGTTGAGTTGTTTGTGACGAAAACCAATCTCTTCCCCTGTAAAATTGATAATACCAAACACACACAAAAAAACAATTGATGTAAAAGGAAGAAACTTTCAAAAGAATTTGACACAACACTACAAAAAGCTAAAACTTGAACCATGTCAAAAAAAGAATTATCAAGAGATTTTGCTTACCAACCTTGGCAAGGAGTAATCCTCCTATCATTCCTCATCGATTTTGTATTGTCGTTGCAGTGAACTCCAGCTCCGTCACCCTACCCATTCATATATGTTACAACAACACTTGAGTTATAGTGCATATGAAGTAGTAAAGAGTAGTAAGTAACTGATTGGAACTGGTTTTGGGTCAATAATGACCATCACACCAGAGATCTCAGAAAGTCTTTGTAAAAAAAGACATGTTTATTAGCAAATTTGAAGCTTGTATTCACAAATGAACTGGTTTAGTAGATCTACCTCGACAAGGCATCAAGCAACACATACTCGATCACCAACACCAATACTCTCCACAGGTAGACTTGCACAAGAGACGCCAATACCAGCGTAAAGACATTCCTTGTAGTGTGGATCCACAATGTCACGGCCAATGGCTCTGTCTGCTCCCCGACCATCAGAAAATATTATATTAAAATGATATGTCGATATGTGTTTTAATAAGATTAGAATCATTTGCTACTATCACGACCTATAGGCTGAGTTCCCCCCTTATAATCATATTTTATAAAGAATCCAAAAACCATGTGTTAGAAACCGACCTGTGAGATGCTCATTCTTCACCATTCATATATGAGAAGACAATAGCGCATTCAGGTCCGTCATTCATAGTGAGTAGTGACGAATCTCTATAGTTTGACCAAGTATTACTTTGGAGATGGTATGTTGAAAGGATGCATAATGGAGGAGATTCTTGTTGAGAGAATGTGAATACCTTCATGGTCACATCCTGCACAAATCCATGTGTGAAGAGATCACCTTAATAATTGATCATAGTTAGAAGTTCAAGTGTGCGACTAAGATCATCTTATATCATGATATTCTGGATATCGTACCTCTCCAGCGTCGACTGTGAGCTAGCGGCATCTGCAGTTCCTACACCTGCAAAGTTGCCATCACTTTCCTGGGAAAAAAAAGAAGAATTAAGGTTCAAAAAGATATGAGTTTAGGAATGAACCTTAGTAACAAAATGAAACACCGATGGAATAATCATAAGTAAATTTAATAAAAAAATTTATGAGCTACTGAAATAGATGTAATAAAATATTAAAACAGAAGCTAAGTTTTAATTTTATTATTAAATATATGAGTAGGCCTGTCAATTTGTGTTTTCACATCTTCTGGGTTTTAATTTGCTACTAGTATGCTGGCTCAGCTTGGGATGACTTGAGTCATGTCAGGCAGGCTGTTGATATCTTTCTTAATCGAGGCTATGATTCTTATGCTTCTCCAGTACATTTTCATTTTTTTGCTTACGTAAACTTAGCTTCTGTTTTGGTTCTCTCTCTTCAGTTTTTGCTCATTCGTAAAGAAGATGTACAGTTCAACATAAGCTGTTTGAGTGTAATAAATGATGTTTTTAGAAGAAAAAAATAAAAATAAACAGCAAGTAGTTCTTCACTGAGGTGGTAAAATAGCCTGGTGTTTATGAACAGCGAAGTAAAAAAAAAGCGGTTGTGTTGATTACTTGCTTAGTACGTTATAATCGGGCACGCCCCGTTGGTATAAAAACAACCTTTAGGCATCATTAAAAAACACAATTTTATTATTCGAAAATGACCCTATTTATTTAATTGAAAAGTATCACAAGAAAGGTCAAATAATCCTCAATTTTCAAAAAGCCGAAGAAATTACACATAATCCATCAACTCCATTAGGATATGATGTTATATATTGGTGGATTATCTCAAAATCTTCTTTTCCCTCTGAAAACATAAGAGCTTTTCTATGGAGCCAGAATCTTCTCCACGAGCTCTTTGAGAGCATCCAACTCTATCTTATCAACCAGCTGGAACTCCTGCGCGCATGTTACAAACAAAACACACGCACAATCGTGTTACAACATCAACTATGAGAACATTTTCCAAAAAAAACTCTACATGATGTAAAGAAGATTCATCAGTACTCACAGTTACAAAGAGAACAAAATGTTCGAAGCATGTGTTGAGATGAGGTTCCATCTCGAGACACACAATCTTCTGATAGTGAGAACGATAGATGTGTGCAAAAACACGATACAACCTCTTCAAAATCCGCTTCACAAAATCCTTGAAGTCTGGTGGGAATGGTGCTTCTGACCAGGGAATTAAAAAGAAAAAAGAAACAAGTGTGATAAATTTAAACCAATTAACTTAATTAAAGATGTTTAAAACTATGCATTAGCTTTGCGGCTACCTGGTTTTCGCGGAAAGATAGTTTCGTCACCCATCTGAGTATCAATCCAATCCGTGAGATGCTCAACGTATTCAGGAGCTGAAACAGTTCTTGGCAGAAATGTAGTAAATGCATCAGCCAGTGTATCCTCATCTCTGCAACAACAACAACAACAACAACAACAATTTGTATGATTTAACTCAGATTCGGATTGATGGATGAGAGTCAAGAATGAAGGAGAGAGAGTTACGTGGATCCAGCATCCATGTTTGGGCAAGTGATTGGTGTGCAGAACTCTCCGACAGTATTGTACAAAGCGGTGATATGACTGCAGAAATCTACAGCTAAAACAAACAAAACACACAAGAAGATATTATATAAAGTTTATATAAAGAAAGAGATGATCAAGTGTGGATAGAGTGATTAAGTAAAGTTGATTATGAATGTTTCTTAACTGTTAATGGCCAACCATTCGTTAACGTCCTCACCAAGAGGTAGTTTCACGACATCGCTGAGGCTGGTGACCTTTTCAAGCTCAGGACCCTAATTTTTTTGTTAGAATCTTAAAACGTTAAATAAGTTACAGAGCCATACTTTACCAAACCACATGATCCAAACCAACTAACCTGACTCCCAGATAATGGATTAACATTCCTCTTGTTAGCTGGACCAGTCGTTTGCTGATTTGGGCTGCAAGACAGTGATCAATATGGACATGGTCCATCATGTTAGTACCTAGAAAATTGTGTTAGAATTATAGAGCAACAGAGAATCTAGTTTATGGCTTAAGTTCTCTCTGATTAGAGCATGATTTCTAACCATAATGTTATAGTAAAATGTGGTTGGTCACTTTAGAGGGTAAAGACTACAAAAGATTTAATAAAAAGGAAGTTTTGCGGATTATAAGGATTTGATTTTGTCCAGATTAACAAAAGCGATAGAAACTGTAAACTTGAGACCTAAATACATACAACTAAAGGTTTGTACTAAAACAGAAACAGGGAGAATGACAAACAAAGGTACTACAATTTAGAAGATACCTGCTTGGTAAGCCGAAAAAACTCATGTCCCGAGAGAGAGTGGTGCAGACCGAAATTTGCATACGAGACATAATCTGTCAAAAGCTTGATCAAGTTAAAATGCATTTTCAATCATACTAAAACAAAATTAACCATTCTTGTAATCTTTAACAAACAGTATATTGCTTATAATTTCAAAATTTTATTTACTTAAAAAAAAAAAAAAAATCAAATCTGAGATCCAATTTTTTTGTCAACCATGTGAGAAAAAGGATTTCTAAGCCTAGCACTACGAACCGAAACTATCCGCCATAGTTTTTAAGATAATAATCAATAACTAGGTGGTATGCACAAGGTGGTAAGCCTCCACCTTGTGCAGGCGTAACTATCCGCCATAGTCTTTAAGATAAATAATAATCTATAATTTAAATATGAAAATTACCATCTCAAGTTTTCCCGGTTGTTGGGTTCTACTGGTCGGAATAGTTCTGACAAAAATCTAAACTAGAGAAAAAAAACTTAAAGCAAGGTTAAACAATTTTCAAACATAGCACTAGAACCGAACTGTCCGCCATTGCATTTACGAAAATAATCTACAATCTAACTCAAAAACAAGTACCTTACGATTTTGCCGCACTGGTGAGTGTTTCTGGCCGGAACAGTTTTTATTTTGGTTGTTGGATTTCTACAGTACTTATACATATATATATATATATATATATATATATATATATATCCACACGTGTAAACACGCACACACATATATGTTCATAATGTGAATACTCTTACAGTGATTCATAAACAATTTTGGCTTTTATCTACTAGGAAAGAAAAATGTCCCAAAAAGTAATTATTTTTTTTTTTAAATGGCTTTTCCTTATGAAATTTTTTTTGTTGGTTTCTCTTAAACAAAAAACGATATGCATCTCTGTAATGTATTTCATATTTCTGAAAATATTTTAACATAATTTCAGAATGGTAATTTATAGAAAATTAGAAAAATTAAGAAATTAAAAAAAAAAGAATTATATATGGGAGTATTTTCCTGAAAGTACTTTTGTATTTATACTAATGATTACCTAAATATTCAGAAGCCAGTTTTATAAATTTCTCAATAATAGGTATTTAGAGATATCACATGTTAGAAAAAATGTATAATTTACAATCTAGAAAGGAAACTAAAAGGAATTATAAATTTTTTTACCAAAATGGTTAGTTATAAAAGCTGTTTTGTGGATGGTATGTGTTGACAAAAGTATTATAAAAGGTAAGTTTATCCGTTCTGAGTCAGCAAAGATAAGAACGAAGACTAGTGACTAACAGTTTCTATATTTGTATTTGGTCGAGTATGTAATGAATTAGTACATATCATGACTCATGAGAACAAAACATTATGTTCTGTCTTCTAATAGTTGTCATTGTAAATCTAGTGAATGTTACCATTTTCAACACCAAGAGAATAATTACCAAAAAAAATTAGGAGGCTTTAGTTTTTGTTTTAAATTGCAAAAAAGCCCCAAAATTCTTTTGTGTTATACAAGTAACATGTTATGTTATTGGATAAGCAAAGGGCCCCATGATTAATTCCTCTTAGACCATTTCCAATGGTTCATGCCATATGTTATTACAAATGGCAAAAATATAGCAATAGCATTGAGTTTCTCTCCAATGGCCCATGCTATCATTTATTTTTCAACTTATTATCTATTGCTAAAACTACTTGATTTCTTCAAATGCAAAGTGAATCATCTGTTTTTTTTGCAAAAACATCCACAACTATAATATTTTATTATTTTATTATTATAATACTAAAACAAAATACATCACACTACATAAAAATTATAGAAAAAGAAGATTTATAGTATTTTTATGTTTTTTGAATTTCAGTATTTTTAACAATAATTTTTAAGTTTATTATGGTTATGTTATTATATTTCTATGAAATAAATATTATTTATATTTTGAAAGAGTTATTTATTGTTTATTTATTTAAATAAATCATAATCAAAATAATTAAACTGTTAAATTAAAGTATTTACAAATTGAAGGACTATTTTATAAATAAAAAAGTTCAATGGCAAAATAGCATATTGCATAATCTCATGCCAAATATAGAAGCAAAAATAATGCTATTTTGCAATAGCATATGCAATAGGGTTGGAGGAAATGCTATTGAAAATAGCATATATGTCATATTTAGCATAGGGTTGGAGATGCTCTTACCAAATCAATCTTGTTCATTGCAATTTTTGCTCAATTTTGCTAGCATTGATCTTGTTTTGGATTTGCTTAGCTTTCTTGTGTTGTTCACTTATTGTCTTAGTTTATTTTGCTTAAGTTGTTTAACCAAATCCTTCAAAATCCAAACACAATTATAGTTTAGCGTAGTAAGTTGCTTGCATTCTTAATGAATTGTTCTTATTTTCTAGTTGATTCGATCCTTAAATCTTACACCGATTTTTCATGCACTTGTGGTAATATTTTTTTTATTACGACAAGTTTGGTAAAAAATCCAAGTCCTAAAATGTAAGTTGGTAATATTTTTATGTTACGACTAGTTTGGTAAAAAGGCAAAGTCCTAAAATGTTTGCATTGATAGCATTTGAATATTCAGCTATTTTAAAGTTAAAAGAAATCCATAATTAGAAGAAAAAAAGTTACATAAACCACCAAGGAGATATAAATGCAATTAAATGAAATTAATACTATTTAACACTAAACTACACTATTGTGGTTCTTTCGAGAAATGACGTTTCAACCCCAAATTTATGCTTAATTATTTAACAAAATAAAACCATTTTGCAAATTTTAATGATTTTGAACCAAAGAGAAAATCACATCACATATTGAAAATAAAAATAAAACTGACACAAAGCAGATTCTAAATCATTATTATCAAGAACTTTTACGACAATAATTTTAAAGGTTTTAGAGCTTTAGTTCCAGATTTTCCGGATCCTCTATGTTGTCTTTCGCAATAGGCTCCGACTTCTCTCGCTCCAATTGCTCAATGAATGGCAAAGTTTGAATTACCGCTTCTTCTGACATCTGAGATTCCAAGGTTTGTGACTGATATTGTGAATGCAGCAGCTCCGGCTCCAATTGGGACTGCATTAGATTGTTAAGAACATCGATATTATTGTTATCGGCCACAACCGGTAAGGTTGGCCTCTCAAACCCAACATCAGCGAGAGAAATCGTGTCCTGATTTTGAAAAACATTAGGACATGAATTTTGGAAAGCAGCAATTTTGAAAAAGTTGGGAGAGATGTTGGTCGACATGCATTGTGTTATGAAGTGTGAGAACAAATTAAAGTGAAAATAGTAGAAGTGTGAGACTAGATCTTGTTGCGTTTCCAAGATTCTTCTAAAAGAGAGATAAAATAAGATACGAGAGTGAAATAACAACACAATATATAGAAGGATTGTGCAGAGGGCATACTAGTAACTAAACAAAAGTTGAAAAAATAAATAAATTAAGCTTTAGTTTCTTATCTCTAAATCTTACAATATATTAAAGACCATACATTTTTGTTGATGTGGCAAGCTCACAGTTTTTTGGACTCATTTTTTAATTATTTAACTAAATTATTTTTCTCACTCGGTAAAGGACGCGGATCCTTACTCCGGGACGTTTTTTTTTTTAAAAGGCGACAAGTGGCAATATTGGGTCCAACCTCGACGCACTGGGCCTTGCAAAATGTGGAAATTTTATTAGGCTTCAGTATTTAATTAGGGGATTACCCACGCCTAATGTGTGGGATTGAGTTAACTTTAAAGTTTTTCATATTTAAAATAAATTATTATTGAATGGATATGTTATTTTTTATATTATTTTTAAATCAATATCTATTTTGTTTTTATCAATCCATATAAATATTTTGATATAATAATAAGTATATTGTCTCAATTACAAATATTGTAGTTTTTTTTTGAATTAATTATGTGATTTGTTCAGACGATTATAATTTAACTAAATCTGAAAACATTTAAGAATTATAATCAATTCCTTTCTTATTGCGGTTGATTCTATAACACACCTAGAAAAGATTTTTCAAGTTGTCAATGCGGTTGGGGTTTTGATATGCATTTTGCTTCTTCCGCATCAGCTGTTCTCCATATAGAACTTATATTTAAAAGAAAATTCCTAATTAATGGACAAAGTCAAATAAATTCAGCGATGAGGAAACATGAGTTTTGGTGTTATTGTCCAAGCTTCCTTGAATCAAAGAGTATCTAGACTAAACTCAGTGTCCATTGGATTGCCGGCAGGAACTGACTCCGGTTCCTTTATGTCGACAACCACACAGCCAGAGATCAAGAACGTATTTGCAACAGAGGCCGCATATTCCATGTAACATCTCACAACCTGAAAACGCAGAAATCCACTCATGTCCATGGAGATCTTTATCATGAGATGTCTAAGGAAACAGAAAAAGTTTTGTTTATGAAAAACGGACGTGAGTGGATATTTTCTATTATCATTTTCAAGAGCATCGACCCTGGACGCAAGCCGAAGCAAAGTGCAACCACCAACAACCCACAATACCTTCCTCAACAGCAGCCTGAAACTCAATGAAATCAAGAGTAATTATAAATAACATGTGTTCTTCATTAAAAAATTGATTATGATTAGATGCTTTATAAAAAATCAAACGATAAAACATGATACATAATATATAACTACTAACAGAGTCAAAAGAATAACATACCTCTCGAAAAGACTCAATCAATCTACAGTACACAATGACAATTTCGATGACAGAATCATTCACGTTTTTAGCGTATCCTTCGAGCTGCTCGGCAAAAGTTCTCCATTACGAAGCACTATTGTGAGCCTTTTCTCTTTTCTTACTCACATTTAGTATTTCGACATCACCGATACTAACAATCTGATCCACAACATCTGAAAATGAAAACAACATTAACCAAAACTTCTATAAAAAAAAGAAAAACATTAACGAAAACGTAAGAGACTATGACGATGAATTAATCATATGGAAGAATATACGATTTAAAAAAAGGATGTCATGCTTCAATAATCGAAGCCATTGCTCAAGATATTTCGGAAACAATAAACTTATTTTGTTTTGGTGCAAAAAATGATGAGAGTCGAAGATGTAGAAGGGGTTGTTTAAATAGTGAAATGGTATCCTGCTTCTGTGGTTAGGTATCGCCACCAATACAATATTTTTCTCAGCAGATTTGGAAACATTTAATTTACTTGATGAAGAAGATTATCATCCTCTTTAAAATTAGTATATTCGCCTAGAAATTTAATAATTGCATTGTTTTGTAAGGAAATTAAGTTTAATACAGAATGCAGTTTTAGGCAATTTTATGTAAACTTTAATATGATCATTAGTTATGTTTACAAAAAAATGAAGAACTTGATGAAGAAGAATACAATCGTGTTTTTCAAAGAAGGAAAACAAAGATATTGTCATAATGACTCGAGAAATTACAATGTGGCGTAGGATATTATGTGACCGAATAAGGCAACATGCTCATTAAGAAAGTCATAGTCCATTATCGGACGTCCATAACGGCCCAATAATGATCATAGTACAAAAATATATATTATCGAGCCCAGCAATAGCATTTGATGAAGTTAAAAAGCCCAACAATCGATTAAATAAGTATTTTAAAGGATCCGCGTGTTTATCCATTTCATGACAATGAAATTATTTAAATAAATCAAAAATACTCCAAAAAATTATGGACTCACCACATCAGCAAAAATGCATGGTCTTTAATATATTGTAGATATCGTTCAGCGTAAATATTTCAGTCCCATCAGATTGCCTTATTCGGAAAAACCGAATTAACGTATCTTCATGACCACGTATATGAAACCTTCCATGAATGTTTTATATTTCGTCACGTTCTTCTTTTCTGGGATACATATAATCAATGCTCATATCAGAGTTTATCAATTATTTCCTAAATTTCATTCCGAATAAACTAAAATTCCTTTCGCATAGTATTCAATAATTACAAAATTATTTGGCGAATATTACTTTCTAAAGTAATGAAATCCGAATAAATTATATGTTTCCAACTCTGATCATTAAAATATTCTCAAAGTGGCTAAACCTAAAGAGCCATAGAATAACCATCCCAGTATTTAAGCTAACCTCCCCACCCCCGAACAAACGTATACCGCATCACCTCATTTCTCTATTTAAGCAAAACTTCTCCATGTTTCCTCCCATCATCCTTCACACGGAGACATTTAGATTTTGGTTATCAAAAACTTTTTGCGAAATGGCAATGATTGTTTATTCCATTGGTGACGTTTCATGGATTTTTTTTTCTCTTTTTTTTTTTTGCAGGTTGGAAATAATTAAGATGCAAAGGGTCATGTTCTTTGCATAATCAGAGCTGTGCAATGATGATGGAAAGTTGAACGACGAAAGGTATCTCTCAGTATATATTCTTTTGTTTATTGTCTTTTAAAGAAATCCAATTGTTTTCTGATTTTTTCCATGGATTGGTATACAATAATCAAAGTGTTACATTAACAGTTTGCAGATATATGGTCGTGCAGAATAATCTTATACATCATGTTGCTTTGATCTGATCAAAACGAAGATCCAGAAGAGCCAAGAGACTATCTAAGACAATAGAGGTAACAACTTAAACATGATTGTTTCTTTTATTATCTTAGTTATCTATAAACTCTTTGATTATTCTAAAAGCCAGAGAATCCTTAGCTTCGAATACACATTCCCTGAAGACACACGGATTTCATCTAAATCCTATCAACTGTTTTGCCATCCCCGAACCGTAAGTCATTTCGTTGACTCGCTTTAACTATCACACAAAAATAACCTTTTTTATGTTAATTATTGTATACAGAATTAGCACTCCAGAGATTAAACAATCATTGCTAATCCAAGGCATAATGTGATGGTGGCTTCAAAAGCCGTCACATTCCTTGATAATCATGACACTGGCTCTACTCAGGTTACTTAAACAATTTCTTATTCCTTTTTCACTCTACATGTTTGCTTTTTTGTGGTTTTTTTGTTTTGTTTCCCTTACAAGATCATTTCCGTTCCCTTCGCACCAGTTTATGTAGATAAAGAAGCTCCTTAAATTAACAATATATAATCTAATTCCTTAGTTTATTAAGATCCCTCCCTAATCCAGGCAATTCATTTGTGTTTATAATCACTTCTACAATTGGGGTATCTCGATTCATGACCAGTTAGGCAGTTAACAGAGCCTCGGGTTAACCTTTTTTTTTCCGTCTCAATATTATTCATTGACTGAGAGGCATTAGGAGATACCACGATATCCGCAGTAGGTCAACAATACGCATTTTTACATGATACGAGTTTATATTATAATATGAATTTGATGAAAGATGTGTCCCATTTATTATGTAAGTCTTATCCCTTTGCGTATAGAATCAGAATTTGATGAAAGATGTGTACGTACGTAATATAGATTTATTCATTCATTATAATTTGATGAAACAGTATATAATAAAGATGAATCAGAATTCATTCATTATAATTTGATGAAACATTATATAATAAAGATGAATCAGAATTCATTCATTATAAGAAATAATATCAAGATGTACGAAAGTAGAAGAGATCAAGATGAAGAAGTATATTAGGAAATAGGGTTCAAGCTCAGATTTTCGGAAACAGTACAATATATATGTATTTTGTGTACTATATGTACTATATTTCTTTGTGTCTTTTTGAAGCACAATCTTATAAATGTTCGCAGGTTTGTCTTCTTTTCGTTCCTTATTTTTTGAAGCACAATTTTATTTTTCTGGCAATTTATCTAACAGGTAACAAAATTTCTGAAATTATTGGTGACCTGGAAGTGATCAACGAGATGGTAGAAAAAGATACTGGCTGACGTCAATGTATTAGAGATGATGATGCAAAGTATAGCATTTAGTTGTTGTTTTCTTTCATTCTTTGCTTCTCTATAAAAATGTTGAGATATGGTTACACAAAAATATCATACTATTTCTGCGTAAATGTTTGGAATCATATTTTTGAGAAAAGAATAATTTGAAATCAGTCTTGCAAAAAAGTCATTGATATCTACATCTATAAATTTGTGGATCGGATTTTATTTGGCGTGAACTTTGTGGAATAGTTTGTTTTTTTTTTGTTTAAATCAAATTTTAAACTAAAATTTATGGTCAAAATTTGGTGAATTTGTAATTTTGGTAGATTTGAGGAATCCTATTTTTGGAGAAAATATTTAGAACAAGACTTCTGACGTAAAATAATATTTTTGAGAAATTTGTGATTCTATACTGCACAATTAAACTAATTGCAGAAATTTTATTGACTCACAAATACGGCGGAAAATTTGTTAATCGGATTTTGTTTGACGAGAACATTGCGAAATAGTTTGTAGTGGATCTCTCTATTTGCTTTCTTAATATAAATTTTTAAAAAAGTTTAACTATATTTTATTAGCAATATTTCTAAAGGTCTTTTAAATTTATTTAAATTATAATCTTTTGAAAGAATCACGTAATTAATGTACTTTGAAAATAGGAAACAACTTACATATAATAATACGTATAAATAAATAATCAATTATCTATCTATTATTCCAAAACGGAAAAAAAACTACAATATTAGTAATCGAGACAATATGTTTATTATTATATTAGAAATATTTATATAGATTGATAAAGAAATAAAGTAGATATTAATCTAAAAATAATATAAAAAATGACATATTCATTCGATAATAATTTATTTTAAATACGAAAAATATTAAAGTTAACTCAATCCCACGCATTAGGCGTGGGTAATCCCCTAGTACTAGTGATTGTTGTGCACCTCCCGTCTTATTTCGTGGTTTATAAGATTTTTGGAGTTTACTTGAGCATATCAAATTTTTGGCGTCGTTGCATGTGACCAGTACAATGCATAAACTATTTCTTCTTATATTTCAACTAGATAAGGTTAACAAATTATGAAAAATATTCAATAAAATATGATTACTCTTGAAAGTAAGTAAAATATTATTTATAAAAATTTAGTATAAATATAATATTTATAAGTTATTACTAAATTTTATGATTTATTCCCACTCTCAAATAACACATATTATAATACAATGATAATTTTGATTTTGATCTAGTTAAAATTTAGTGTCAAATAATCTTCATCACTTTTTTGAACTTTGGAAGACATTATTTTTTATTAGATAGAGCAGAACAAAAAAAAGATGAAAGCACACATTAAGAGAGAGGGAGAAAAGAGATGGTAAGACACACTCAAATTTATAAGGTTATATCTTATTATATAGAGTTTGGTAAAGATAGTTTTTCTTCTTTTTCTGTTAGAATATGAATCTTTTTTATCTTTAAATATGAGACATACAGAATATTTTTTTCTTTTTCCGTTATAATATGGAACCTTTTTAATTTACTAGGTTTTTCACCCGCGCAAGCGCGGATCTGTTTTTTAGTTTGATTAAATATTTTTTATTCATAAACTTTTGTAGTTACTGGTTAGTAGCATGTTCATGATGACTCTTAACCGATGTTTTTATTTTTCGTTCTTTGTTTATTTTTCTTCGGTTTATTCTCCTTTATTTGGTTTCTTTTTCTTCTTTGGTTTCTTCTTCATTTTTACTCTCCTTTTATGTTTCTTCGTCCTCGCGATTTCTTATTCCGTTATTTGGCATGCTTCTTCATCTTTGTTCATCTTTTGTTTATTTTTTGTTTTCGTTCTTTGATATTCTTATCTTTTTTTATATATATATTCCTTATTATTCTTCTGTTTCTTCTATGATTAGTTCAGACGGTCGAAGTTGCTAGAATTTTACCTTTTTTCTATATTATTCTTTGCTGGAATTTTTTTCACATTGTATCCCTTTTAGAAATATTTTTTTTGTGTAGTCCTCTTTAATTTAATTTTATGTAAAATAAAATTTTACACTATTTGATACACTTACCCAAACTTAAAAATGTAATGGATTCATAGAAATAAAATAAAGTTAGAGATATACAAATATAAATTCACACATATATTGAACAATGTCTAACAATAATACAAATAATTCAATTTATGTGATCATAAAAATATAGTTAAGAATAGCTTTCAATTTCATATTCTTTGGTATCATCTTTTTATTTGTTTTTTGGTTTAATCTTATATTATGTTGGGGTTTTTTATTTATAATTTTGTTCTTTGCTATAAACGTCTTCGCTTTTCTTAATACTTTTTTTTATGCTTTTCTTATGGTTCTTATTCTTCTATTTCTTCTATGATTTATTTGTTTCATCGAAAATGCTAGGGTTCCTAATAGTTTGTTTATTCCAGCTTCCTCTTCTTCTATGTATTAGTTGTTCTTCGCTTAAAATTCTCCACGACTATATTTTTTGGAAATATGTTTAGTATTGACCTCTATAATATTATACATGTTAAGTTAGTTTTTTTTGTTGGTATTAAAAAGAAATATTTTATAAAATCTTTAATGCAAAACATTTATAATATATTTAGATTAGGAAAGTTTCTTGAAAAATAAAAAGGAAAAATCCAAAATTTATATAATGATGTGGAGTAATACTATTGGTTGTTTAAAATTTAGAAAATTTCTTAATCTTGACGATGTTTATGTGGACCAATCAAATACAGTCTAGAATCCTATGTGGACGCTCTTAGAGACTTATAGCCTCAACTTTTATATAGTATAGATTAGATTAGGAAAGTTTCTTGAAAAATAAAAAGGAAATTACCAAATTTTATATAATGATGTGGAATAATACTATTGGTTGTTTAAAATTTAGAAAATTTCTTAATCTTGATGATGTTTATGTGGACCAATCAAATACAGTCTAGAATCCTATGTGGACGCTCTCATATTGGTTGTTTAAAATTTTGGAAATTTTCTTAATTTTATATGCTAATGTGGACTGATAAAATTGGTTGTTTAAAAATTGGAAACTTTCTTAATATTGATAATGCTTAGATGGACCAATCAAATCGCATCTTAAAATCCTATGTGGACGTCCTTAGAGGCTTATAATGATGTGGAGTAATACTATTGGTTGTTTAAAATTTAGAAAATTTCTTAATCTTGACGATGTTTATGTGGACCAATCAAATACAGTCTAGAATCCAATGTGGACGCTCTTAGAGGCTTATAGCCTCAACTTTTATATAGTATAGATTAGATTAGGAAAGTTTCTTGAAAAATAAAAAGGAAATTACCAAATTTTATATAATGATGTGGAATAATACTATTGGTTGTTTAAAATTTAGAAAATTTCTTAATCTTGATGATGTTTATGTGGACCAATCAAATACAGTCTAGAATCCTATGTGGACGCTCTCATATTGGTTGTTTAAAATTTTGGAAATTTTCTTAATTTTATATGCTAATGTGGACTGATAAAATTGGTTGTTTAAAAATTGGAAACTTTCTTAATATTGATAATGCTTAGATGGACCAATCAAATCGCATCTTAAAATCCTATGTGGACGTCCTTAGAGGCTTATAATGATGTGGAGTAATACTATTGGTTGTTTAAAATTTAGAAAATTTCTTAATCTTGACGATGTTTATGTGGACCAATCAAATACAGTCTAGAATCCAATGTGGACGCTCTTAGAGGCTTATAGCCTCAACTTTTATATAGTATAGATTAGATTAGGAAAGTTTCTTGAAAAATAAAAAGGAAATTACCAAATTTTATATAATGATGTGGAATAATACTATTGGTTGTTTAAAATTTAGAAAATTTCTTAATCTTGATGATGTTTATGTGGACCAATCAAATACAGTCTAGAATCCTATGTGGACGCTCTTATATTGGTTGTTTAAAATTTTGGAAATTTTCTTAATTTTATATGCTGATGTGGACTGATAAAATTGGTTGTTTAAAAATTGGAAACTTTCTTAATATTGATAATGCTTAGATAGACCAATCAAATCGCGTCTTAAAATCCTATGTGGACGTCCTTAGAGGCTTATAGCCTCAACTTTTATATAATATAGATTATCTTAGAAGATATGAGACATGCAAAAATACTGTTTTTTCTATTATAATATGGTAAGTATAAGTTCTTCCCTTATTTTACATCTTTTTAATTAGTTTGTCTTTTATTTAGAATATGAAAAGAAAAAAATCGTTAGAATAACACATTATTGAGACCATTATAAAGAACATTTATGAGACATGCAAATTGATTCTCAAAATCCCATTATCGACGGACAGAATCAAAATGTCATAAGACATTTAAAATCTCAGGTCTGAACACATTTAGCATTTGTATACTCTTTTGCATTAACTTTTTTTTAATTATATTACATTTCACAGGTTTTTGCTCCATATAAATGATGGAGCAGTATCATATGGTTAAGAAGATATCCCTAATTGAAATTTTGAAAAGGAACATTACAAACTACCAAACAAATTTCGATTAGTACAACATAATCGAACATCAAAGTCGTTAAGCTTAATATAAAATACAAGAATAGCAAAAGAAACGACATGTAACTTGAAGCTTGAGCGCCCATGATCCACGTTCAATAACCGAAAAACCAAGTAAAAAAACTACAGAGATTGATTGACCATTGAACTGAGTCTCTAATCTCTATGCTATATAATGGTCAATCAATCTCCATAGTTTTTAACTTGGTTTCTCGTTCCCCTGTCACATTTGTGTACACTTTATAGATTGTTACAATTTCAGATTTTATAATCTTACTCGTGGAGTGATCCGGTTTAGATATGACCGTACTAATCAATTAATTTTTGGATTGCCAACTTTAGTGAGTACACATAACAGAACAGATCGATTCCAAATTTCACCATTACCATTAGAGAGCAACGATCATCTTTACTCACAAACAAAAGTCTCCTAGAACAATCTTAATCTCGTACAAAAAAACGAGTTCCACAGATAGCATACGGTTAACTTACAGAAACTTCTTAGGTTAGGACCACAACTAACACATTATTCTCTAGATACTTACCAAGATCCAAGGTCTTGTCTACTTAGACAGGCGTGGGAGACAGAAGTCCACAAGCAGATGCGTCGGCTCTATCACCTGAGACTCTTCGCCACTTTTAGGCATCGCAAGAAACATCCGCTGCAACGACACATAGATAAACGAAGTCTTCGTCTTGTAGGTGATCTTAGCTTTCGCAACAGTGGTTCCTTTGAACTTCTTCACATCGCATACGATACAATCTCTCAGTCCAACATAGCGTGTTTCAGCACCACCTGGACCTGCAGGGCCATCGTAAATTTCCTTCTGCACAACAAACAAAAGATTCAACAAGATTAGATACAAAAACTTCTATCCTTAGTCTCTGAAAAAAAAAATCGAACTTTGACTAACAGCACACTTACATCTCCAAGACGATCAAGCTGTGGACTGAAAACATGCAGCCTCGCTCCTACCGGTTGCTCAAATTGCCTCATCAACGCAAGTCCTTCTTCAAGTTTCTTTGCCTCGACCACTTCAAGTCCTTTAACTGGAACGCGAGCTATGAAAGAAGAGATTCCGGGAGGCTTGAAGATACATCCCAAATGCGCCCAGTGTTCAAGTTTTGGTATCCCTTCTTTGAAAGCAATCTCAAGACAATCTTTGACAGTGAGCTTGCGGCGTCCTTGCGCGGATTCATTCTCAGGAGAAGCCTTATCCACCAAAAACTGAGCTGACAACTCAGTAAACTCGCTGTCGAGCTTAAGCAGAAACCTCGCAGAGCTTATCAGATTAGCTGCTACAATAGCCGCATTCTGAGACTCATCTGTGAAGAAAGAAAGGATGCGTTGTTTCATAAACCAGAGTAGCTAACAGATTCAAACCAAATCACAGTTTCTTCTCTTCTAATGATGTAAAGAAAGTAAATTTTTGAAGATTCTAGATTGATATGTTACCGAAGTCTTCTAGGGCATCTAGTGCTCGACGGCAAACCGGATGACAACTTCGCAACATTGTAATGACTTATCCCTGCATACATATGAACGAAATTGTTCAATCACAGTCATTTTTCTTTGAGGCAAGATAGTACTTTTTGATTCCCAATAAGAGCAAGCAGAAGAGCACATTCAGGAAGAAGATATATAAAAGCAAAATTAGAGGGGAGAAAGAGACCAGCAAAGCCAAAATAAGATCTAGCTAAGCAATCACAAACATGGGTAGCGAGAAGCGTGAAACGAAACCAAGCTGAAGTAATGGCTTCTTTCACAAAGAATAATCAACCTAAAGAAGGATTCCGAGAAAAAAGTAAAAACCCTAAAAGGTTCATCACTGTTCACTAATCGCTCGAGAGAGGCCAACTCTGTAACAAACCAAACCAGGCTGAACAAATTCAGCGGAGAAACGAAATAAGAAGGTCGAGAAAGTTTTACCAGAGACGGAGAGGTACAAGTGTGAATCAGGAAGTCAGCAACAGTGGTTGTCACAGTCTTCGTGTAGAAATTGAGAATGAGAGAAAATTCCCCAATCTTAAAACCCTTGGGAGGCGATGAATCACAAAACGACGTCGAGTTAATATTTCTTTCACAACGGTGTCGTTCAGAGAGAGTCTTGAGTGACTGCCAATGCCGTTGATAGTAGCTGAACCGAGCCGAATCAAACCAAAGACCGAATTCAATTTAAATACTCGCTGATTGGTTTACAGTTTATAACCGATTGGAAACTGAAAACCAAAAGCATCGGTTCGGTCGGTTTGGCTCTAATCAATTGTGATTGATCAACCTTATGTGAGCCCATACGGAAGACTATAATGAGAGAAAGAAACTCTCAAGAACATTTAGAAGAAACTGTGGCGTTTAATTGATTGATATGAATGTATATCGATTGCAGCGAATCACGTATACAAGTTACATGGTTATTGTTGTATCATGTATGCATGCTGCTTTATTGTTGACCAAATCAATACCATTTTTATTGTTGTATCATGTATGTATGCTTTATTGTTGACTTGTTGTATGCTTTATTTACAAAACTGGTTTGACCTAATCCCAAAAGAAAAATGAAAATATATGTCAGTAGCAACACCGGCCCTTAGTATGGGCTGAGAGGGCATTTGCACTGTATCTATATTTTTTGGACAAAAAATCCTTGAATTTTTAAAATATTGCAAAAAAGGTCCAGAATTTTTGAAAGCACTATATTTAACCCTAATTTTATAAAATTTGCATAGGGACCAGAATCTATTTGGGCCGGGCCTGGTCAGTAGTCTTGGCCTTAGATCCAACTTTCGACCGGAATGGTCATGGTGATGGGGTCGACCAAATCAATACCAAGTTGGGTATTCTTTAGGACTAAACAAGTTTAGTGAATTGATAATTTTGTGTTCAATAAAAACTTGGAAATTTATGTTGTTGTTGAAATGTTAAATTTATTAACCAACAAAAATGAAAATATTTACACTGTTTAGACCCATTGTGAAGAGTTGAAAAGGCAGAGCAACAACCAGTGCAAAGCATAGGAAGGCCCACGATTAACATAAAAGAGAGACCGGAAAGCTTTAAAAAATGGTGATGTTTAAGACTTCTTCCCACAACAGCGGAGGATCATGATGGGGTCGTAGGTGGCTGCAGCCGCAACTCGTATGCTATAAACAACGAATTACTATACAAAGTGCTTGTGTGTGTATCTCGACCAAAGCGAATTGCTGAGAGTAACATAAAGCTAACACTTCGACTGATAGTGTACCCAATAGGGCCTGGATTCTGAAAATAGGTAGGAATGTGGGCCCCTAGTGCAACGCATGTGTTTTGTTCCATGCTTGTCCACCTACCCTCTTCTCTCAATCCCTTACTTATGTGATTTTGATTAAACAACTAAAAACAACTTTGATAAAGATTTGAATATTTTGGTGGAGGGTTTTTGACTCTTGCGCAATATTCAAATCTTTTTCAAAGTTTTTATATTTTAGACATTTTATGTAAAATATAATCCAATATTCAAGAATAGAGTTTTATTTTAGATATTGAAATATTAGATTATTCATGAACATCATGATGGTTGGTGTTTTATGATCTTAAAAGTAGAATCATGTGCAGTTGAATTTTGTATATTAACCTTTCCAGGTTTAGCGTTATATAATTTGTTTTTTTTTTCATTCTTTGCTATTTTTGTTTTCGCTTTTCTTCATTTTTTTTTAGTTTTTTTTTCTACTTTTCTTGGTTCTTATTCTTCTATTTATTCTATAATTAATTCATTTTTTTAGAATCATGTGCAGTTGAATTTTGTATATTAACCTTTTTTAGCTCAAGCCTAAAATCTAACACTATGGATCGGACTTGCTGTAAAACGTTTATCCCTATGGACTATGGTCCAAAATGTAATCATCAACAAAATATCTCCAAAATGTTTTGGCTTTTGATCATGATTTGGGATCAGGTAAGGTACCATATTGCCACTGTATGTATTTGGGTTTCACTTAGTCACATTTCACCACGTATAACTCCAAATCCTAAACTATATATAAATGTATTTACCCTAAAACAAATGAAATTCTGAATGACGCAAACTTCATAACATTTCTCTTGGTTCTACTCCAAAAAATGACTTTAGGCTATGAGTAGAATGTGTTCTCATTTAGGGTAAAGTTAATTTTTTTCGTTTTTGGCAAAGGCAAGAAGTTTCAAAAGGCGGACTTTTCAACCAAGTTTCAAAGGTAGAGATTATGGTTGTGGTATATGGTAAGGTTAAAATATACAAAAGACCTTTCTCACATTTGCTTCCAATAAATACATTACTCGCCTCCCTATTTCAGAATCGCTCGTGGAGAGTATTGGTATAAGCCCTCACCAACCCACACTCGACGGAGTCTCCAACGCCTTTATTTTCTCCTTCCTCCACCAATCTCTGATTCAGATCTCCAAAACGCCGAAATGATGCAGAGCTCCGCCGTGTTCTCTCTCTCCCCGTCGCTTCCTCTCCTTAAACCACGGCGTCTCTCGCTTCGCCATCCCGTCGCGGCAGCAGCAGCTTCCTCCTCTTCGAGCTTTCACGATCTCAACGTCTCTCCTCCAAATGTCGTCTCTATTCCTTCTTTGTCTCGTCGATCTTGGCGTCTCGCCTCGTCTGATTCGCCGCTTCGTGCCTGGTCCGGTGTTCCGTCGATCTCCTCTTCGCTCGACACGAATCGTTTCAAAACTTCCGCTACAGCAGTTCCCGAAAGTGCTGACGAAGGTGAAGAGAAAGGGAAAATGGGGAAGATTCTAGAGCTTGGCTTGTTGTTTGCTTTCTGGTACCTTTTCAATATCTACTTCAACATCTACAACAAGCAGGTACGCTTAGTCCAATGTTTCGATTTCTCTACATGTTTTAGTTTAGTTTCCGAAGATTTCAGTGTTTTGATCTGTTTCGATTAGGAACGGAGAATCCAGAAATTTGATTTGTATTCTACAGTGATTGGAAACTAGAAAGAGATTCGTCCCGTTGATTGCTGATTTTATTAATTTCTTGCTTCTTATGTTCATAGTGTTTTGGCCATTAAAGTTTTGATAGTGAAAAGATTTAGAATCAGATTTGTGTTCAATGGTGTTGTATAAGTACATGTTTCGTTTAGCAAGCCGATTTCAGTGTTAACAGTTGTGATAGATTGAAGTGAAATATTGAGATTTGGACTCACCATTGATGAGGTATGGAGATAAGTATAGGATGAAGAATTGAGATATTTGATTATATCTTAACAGTCATAGGAAACATGGGAGAGATTCGCCACGCTGATTGCTGATTTTGTTCTTGATATGTTTCACTGTTTGATTCTGAGAGAACTAATAGTAGTTTACTGTTTCTTATTCCTGCAGGTTTTGAAAGCTCTACACGCTCCAATGACTGTCACTTTGGTTCAGTTCGCCGTCGGTAGTGTGCTCATTACCTTCATGTGGGCTCTGAACCTGTACAAGAGGCCAAAGATCACTGGTGCTCAGGTGTGTTTTTTTTTTTACCTGCAAACTGCTGTGAATCGCTTAAAAGCTTCTTATTCATGAGATATGTCATCTCACTCTTTATTTTCATTTTTGCCTTGATAGTTAGCGGCCATCTTGCCACTTGCAGTTGTGCATACTCTTGGTAATCTATTTACCAACATGAGTCTCGGAAAAGTGTCCGTTTCGTTCACTCACACCATTAAAGCCATGGAGCCTTTCTTCTCTGTTGTCCTGTCTGCTATGTTTCTCGGAGAGGTGAGCTCTTCTCTGATTTTATTGTTTTTCCTTCACATCTTGGAGTTGATTTATTGTCTCCTCTCTTCGTTAGGTTGCGATGACTTTCTTAATTTATTTACTACTTTCTTCCTAGGTGCCTACTCCATGGGTAATCGGTGCCATTATACCAATCGTTGGTGGAGTTGCACTTGCTTCAATAACAGAGGTCTCATTCAACTGGTAAGTTTGTTTTGAGTATTGTGACATTTTGAGTCGGTTATATCTCATCTATTGTTATGATAACTTGCAGATACTTAATTACTACGTTTACTTTTATATGTGGCAGGGCTGGCTTTTTGAGTGCAATGGCTTCAAACTTGACTAACCAATCCCGTAACGTGTTGAGTAAAAAAGTGATGGTCAAGAAAGATGTAAGTTTCCTGCGCATAGATCAGAAACTTCCTCAACATATTGTGGATTGAAGAAAACAAAAACAAAACTTGATGTTTCTTCTTGGCAGGATTCTTTGGACAACATCACCCTCTTCTCTATCATAACCTTGATGTCTCTCTTCCTGATGGCGCCTGTGACTTTCTTCTCGGAAGGCATCAAGTTCACTCCTTCATACATCCAATCAGTTGTGAGTTCACTTATCGCAAAATTAGTATTTGTATCTTTCAGGCAAATGTTTCCAGTTCCTTACAACAAATCTCGGTTTCAGGGTGTGAATGTTCAACAAATATACACAAAGTCTCTTATTGCTGCACTCTGCTTCCACGCTTACCAGCAGGTAAAACCTTTTTTCTCTCTTACTAACTGTTTTTTGTTGCTTCATTTATATATACATATACAGATTTTGAATTGATTTTTGGTAAAAATGTGGAAACTACAGGTGTCGTACATGATACTGGCGAGAGTATCACCAGTCACACATTCAGTCGGAAACTGTGTGAAGCGTGTGGTGGTTATTGTTAGCTCTGTCATCTTCTTCAAGACACCAGTCTCGCCTGTTAATGCTTTTGGTAAATATTCTCGTTCTAGTGAACCCATAATCACATCTTTACACAATCTCTTGGAGCTCATTTGTCGTTTTAATTGTTGCTCTGCTGCAGGAACCGGGATCGCTCTAGCGGGAGTCTTCTTGTACTCGAGAGTGAAGGGTATCAAGCCAAAGCCTAAGACCGCTTAAGAAATTATCTGCTAATGCCTAATGCCATCACGTTGGATTTTTACATAATATAAGACATTTTTCTCGAGCTCAAGTTTTCAGATAGATTCTTTTGCGGGTTCTTCACAAGTTTCATTATCCTTTGCTAAGTTTTTCATTGCTTCTCTTAAGATTTTTCATAGATGTCGGTTGTTTTTTTTTTTTCGGTGTGTAGACAATGTTAAACTCTTAAAAAGGTCTCTTACAGTTTTACAAGAATGGTCAACACAATTATGGTTATATGTTTGTAGTGGGTGAATTTGTCGGCTTTTTTCATTCCTCTTTGACCAACGGTTTCAGTGGTTCGTCCAAAACAACGACGTGAAGAATGTGAATGTGCCAAGTTCGATGTGAAAGAAATAAGTGGGGGATGATATTGTTTCGACGACAGATTTGGTGTCTAGTAGAAAAGTGTAGAGCAAGTAGCTAGAAAGTTGAAAATGTATAAGTTCCATCAAAGTGTCTATGTACATTTAACCACAAACAAACTCCTAAACCATGGTTATAATCCATACACATTTAACTATGGTTGAGATTTAAAGAAATCTAGCATATTATGTTATGAGTTTTCCATTTGACTGACAATTTGTATTTAACATGTAACGTGATTTGTTTTTTTTGTCAAAATATAAAACTTTATTTAAGCGGATAAAAAAAATCAAATTGATGGAGAAATAAGATAAATATTATTCCTAACTTTCCCTTTGACTACCGTATAATTTAACTTTCCCTTTGAAACCGAAATCGGAATCGGAGGGACTTTGATCAACGGCGAGTCCGTACCGCGGAATCTTATATCCGATGTCTTCTCCGCCGCCTAGCTCTTCCCAGACGCCGCAATCAGCTCTTCCCAGACGCCGCAATCGACTCCGATACCGTCACTTCCCGAAGATTTGCTGATAAACTGCATCGCACGCACCTCCAGATCACAATACCCGGCTCTCTCCGTCGTCTCCAAGAGCTTCCGGTCTCTCCTCGCTTCGCCTGAGATTTACGACATCCGAGCCCTCCTAGGCAGCACGGAGAGTCTTCTCTACGTGTGCTTGAGAATAACTCCCAACTATCGCTGGTTCACTCTCTGCCGGAACCCTAATCGAGCCATCGCCAATGACAAGTCAAGCGGGAATCTTTTGGTCCCAATCGATGCTCCCAATTCTCCTCAAACTCATTCGCGAGGCCTGATTGCAGTTGGCTCTGCGGACCGGGTCGCCTTCTTCCACCGTGTGGGTTTTAGATTGCCGTCGTCGTCACCTCTGGCGCAAGGCTCCAAGCATGTTGGTGAAGCGGATTGGACCAGCAGCAGTTGTCGTTGACGGGAAGATATATGTTGCTGGAGGATGCGAAGAGTTCGATGCCTCAAATTGGATGGAAGTTTTCGATCCAAAGACCCAAACTTGGGAGCTTGTGGTGTGCCCTGTTGCAGAGAGATGCAGGAGTCGTGTATCCAAGAGCGCAGTGATCGAAGGGAGAATCTTGTACATGTTTTTAGATGGTGGCGTGGCTTACAAGCCAAGAGAAGATAGTTGGGAAGCTATACAAGGGCCGAGTCGTTTGGAAATAGGATGGCCACAGCGTTCTTACTGCGTGGTGGATAACGTGCTGTGTTGTTTTAGAAATCCGGATGGTGTTAAATGGTACGACAGTGAGGGACAAGATTGGATGAATATGAAGGGCTTGAGAGGATTGCCTAGGTTTGATGTTTATAGTGTTCTTGGTGTGGCGGATTACGGTGGGAAGTTGGCTGTTTTGTGGGCAAGTGGTCTCCGTGCTAATGGATATGGGTATAAGGAGAAGACGATTTGGTGTGCGGTGATTGTGCTTGAAAAACGGAACGGTGGTGAGGAGATTTGGGGAGTGGTCGAGTGCATTGACCCTGTTCTTACGGTCCCTGCCGCTTATGATATGGTGCGTGCTCTTGCTGCTACTGTCTGATGAATGTAGTCTGGGTTAAGAGTGAATTCCTGAGTGATGCTGGAAGGAGATTAGTTTGGTTTTAGGGTTTAGAAACCAATGAGTGTTGCTCTGCTGCAGGAACCGGGATCGCTCTAGCGGGATTCTTCTTGTACTCGAGAAATTATCTGCTAATGCCTAATGCCATCACGTTGGATTGTCGAGCTCAAGTTTTTCAGATAGATTCTTTTGCGGGCTATTCAAAAGTTTCACCTCTTGCTAAGTTTTTCATTGCTTCTCTTAAGATTTTTCGTAGATGTCGTTTGTTCTCTTCGGTGTGTAGTGTAGACAATGTTAAACTCTTAAAAGATTTTACAGGTTTTCCGAGAATCACTAGTCAACACAATTATTATGGTTATATGTTAGTAGTGGGTGAATTTGTCGTTTTTTCCATTCCACTTTGACCAACGGTTTCTGTGGTTCGTCCAAAACAGTTTGAGACCAAAAACCTCCTCATGGCTCTACGAACCTCACAAGTCACAATCTTGGCTACAAACATCTGCACTTTCCACAACCTGAGCCACGTATACCTGTTTTGATGTGAATTTTTGTAGCAATAGAGTTTCAATGATGTCGAAAACGAACCCTGTTTGATCATGTCTCATAACATATGCCATTTACAATGTGAAAGGAGAACAAAGGAGACTCGGTGTTAAACTCAAAGTCTCAATCAACAACATTCAAAACAATCTAAACTCAGACCGGAAACATTCCAGCTGAAAGCAACAATCCGAGACTCTTAACTGAAATCAATAATCCGAGAAGCAAGAGAAGAAAGTACAGGTTGGACCATTCAATTAAACCACCTAGCTGTTCTTGGACATTAAAACAAACCTAAAAATCTCAGTTTCACAGACATATCTCCTGTTCACCGCCAGAATCGAACAAGAGACAGCTCCTTAATCATCGTTACTCTCCGAAGAGGAAAAGGTTTCAATATAGGTACAAGGCTTGATCGTGGAAGACTTCAACCGACAAGCATTCTTTACGATAAAACTCACAAAGTCTCTCTCTTCTTGACTTCCCCTGTACTCTGCAAACTCCAAAGTCTCAAGGCTCTCCAACAAACAGCTAGGCACAGAGATCTGTCCATCGTTCCAGTTAACTGGCTCGTACTTCTTAAAACGTCCACTAGACTGAAATTAAACGAAAGAGATAGAGACTGAGAACTTACGTCCACTAAATTGTTTCAAGATAGCAAAACATACACAACGGAAGAAACTTACAGAGACTTTGAGATTGAGAACTTTTAGTTTAGGAGAATCATGGAGCAGCTTGAAAAGCAACTTGGACCAATTATCGAAACGTATACATAGCTTCAAACGCGGCGAGAGACCGTGCTTGCAAGCCACCGAGTAACATCTTGCGCTTGAAATGAACAAAGATTGTAATGATTGGATTCAAGGCGGAAGATTTCTATGGTGGAGGCTCTGAGGAGTGGTAGGTTTTTGTTGATGAAATCTTGAATTGCTGGGCCTGGGTTGTAATGATTGTTCACGAACTCGAGTTTGGCCACGTGCATCCAGAGAAACTCCCATCGCTTGGATAAAACGCTAGTGGATACAGAAGCTTTTGTGGGGAGTGAGGAGAGTATTTTGACCAGCAATTCATCGGATAATCCACTGATTCTGTCCATACCTTTTTATACAAATCCGACAATGGAAACAAGAAAACACCAGTAAGAACAAAGAAGCATAAACATTGCCACACACAGAGAGTAACGAGACAAAACCCTAGATGGCAAAAAAAAGTGGAATTTTGAAAGTTAGAATTAAACCTGTGGAGTTTTAGGTGGAGTCTCGATTTTTGCTCCGGAGTTGGAATTAGAAGACGAAATCAGAAGAACTGAGAAAACATTTGACGACAATGTCGATGTATGTCAGTATCGTTTACTGGTTTTCTGAGTTGAAACTGGAATCGAGAAAATGAGGAAGACGAAGGAGATGGGTGGAAGTCGAAAAAGAATAGCAATCAAACAGTTGGGCTTCTAATTGGGTTTGGGTTTGCGAATGATTTAATGCCCAAAAGTAAAATCCTAATCGACTAAGGGTTAAATTTTAATTTATGATGTGAGAGTAAAAGAAACATACTGATGACATATCCAAAAAGTAATATATGTACGAGCGTAAAAGATAATTTTTTAGGTAGACATAAATAAAATAACATTCACAAAATAATTTATTTTCATAATTAAACTTTAAAATAATGTTAATCAATGCAAATTTATTTTTATTATAAAATATATTTGAGGTACCATAGGAATCTTTGCACATATAAAATGAAATTAAGAAAATGGTGCATAATATCTAGGTGAATGATATGAAGGAGATCTAAATCATCAATTCATGTGAATCTTCGTTGATATTTCTTGAATCTTTTTGTTAAAAGGTATATTTCTTGAATGTTTTGAAGAATAATCTGGGATACTGTATATGGTAGCATTTAAAGAAAACATCATATCCAGATACACATACATATGAAATGAATGATACAATTTTGCTAAAGAAATAATAAATATCTGTATACATGAGAAATTGTTTTTCTCTTCTATAGATACGTACGTATCTGTGAGATTTTCTGATCACAAATGAGACATCAATTGCAGATATCATGCTCAAAACACAAAATCCCAACACGTATTACCATTTCTTTACCACTATCTCATTGACCTTATAAATACACATTAAACTGTCAAAGTAAAAACTCACAATTCACTTCAATACAAAACACAATGACTTCTCTATTCTCTTCAGTTCTCTTTTCTCTTTGCTTACTCTCTTCACTCTTTCTCTCAAATGCAAACGCCCATGCAAAACTCGGCTTCACCGCGGATCTCATCCACCGCGATTCGCCTAAGTCGCCTTTCTACAACCCAATGGAAACCTCGTTCCAGCGTACAAGAAACGCTATCCACCGATCATCAAACCGCGTTTTCCATTTCTCGGGCAAAGATGATGCATCAACCGACCCACCCCAATCTGAGATCACCTCCAATGGCGGTGAATATCTCATGAACGTATCCCTAGGAACACCTCCGTTCCCAATCATGGCGATTGCTGACACAGGAAGCGATCTCCTCTGGACGCAGTGCAAGCCTTGCGAGGACTGTTACGCTCAGGTCGATCCTCTCTTTGACCCTAAAGCATCTTCTACATACAAAGATGTTTCTTGCTCCTCAAGTCAATGTACCGCCCTTGAGAATCAAGCCTCTTGTTCTACAAACGACAACACTTGCACTTACTCTATGTCTTATGGGGATCAATCATTCACAAAGGGTAATGTTGCTGCCGACACCTTGACGCTCGGCTCGACCAATAACCGCCCCGTGCAACTCAAGAACATTGTCATCGGATGTGGTCACAACGACGCCGGAACGTTTAACAAAAAGGGCTCTGGTATCGTCGGACTAGGTGGCGGTTCGATCTCGCTCGTTTCGCAACTCGGCGACTCAATCGACGGTAAATTTTCGTACTGCTTGGTGCCCCTAGCTTCCAAAACCGATCTAACGAGCAAGATCAACTTCGGAACCAACGCCGTTGTGTCGGGAACAGGAGTTGTCTCTACTCCTTTGATCACAAAATCACAGGCGACCTTCTATTACCTAACCCTAGAATCCATTAGCGTGGGAAGCAAGAATGTCAAATTCCCAAGCACAGATTCCGGAAGCAGCGAGGGAAATATCATCATCGACTCGGGCACAACTTTGACGATCTTACCAACCGCATTTTACTCCGAGCTTGAGGCTGTGGTGGCGTCCTCAATCGGTGCTGAGAGGAAAGATGATCCACAGAACGGTTTGGGTCTGTGTTACAGCGCAACCACGGATCTGAAAGTTCCAGTGATTACGATGCATTTCGATGGAGCAGATGTGAAGCTAGACTCTTCCAACTCCTTTGTCCAAATCTCAGAAGATTTGGTTTGCTTTTCCTTCCGTGGGAGCGAGGACTTGGCCATTTATGGGAACTTGGCACAAATGAACTTTCTTGTTGGATACGACACCGTTTCTAAAAAGGTGTCGTTTAAACCAGCGGATTGTTCAAAGATGTAGATGTTCTGCTCTGACCGTCTAATTTCTCGTTTCAAATTTATGTTATACTTAGAATAATGGCTGATTTCAATTTAGCCTAATTGTTATACTGAATTTCAGTTTTTATTATAATACATTTCTCTTTGTGAACAATTTCGTATGTTATAATTCACTTAAACCTTCTTTTCGGAAAATGTTTTCTTGTCCATATCTACTTTCGATTTTAAGTATAATTTTCCCTATGAATTGGAAACTAACCTGAGAAGAGAAATCAAGAATTCTAGTTTTTCTGACTAATGAAAACAATGTTACCGCCAAAACTTGACTCCATAATTTGTAATAATTTTGAAACTTTTGGGTTTAAAATCGGGTCCTCATAAATTGTTTCTTTTGATTCTCATCCGATCATTTGTTGGAGAAATTCGGTTTTACAAATATTGGATTTTTGAAGTGATATATATAAAGAGACCTAAAGTCTAAAACAATGTATTGTCCAAAAAAAGAAGAAGATAGCTGTGTGATATCTGGATTATAGGGTCTGATCGGTTGTTGTTGTAGCTTTGAATTTTTTGCTGTAGAATTTATGCTGTAGAATTTTTGGCTGTGGTTGTAGATTTTAGTGCTCTAAGATTTTTTATTGTAGACTGTGGCATTAAATACATCATTAGAACAAAAAAATAAGATATAAAAATAATAGATTAAAAAATAAATGTTGAAAACAGAAAATAGAAAATTCTAAGAGCACTTAATTTTGTGCTCTAGAAAAATTGCTTTCCAAAGCCACGGAATTTCCATAAACAAAAAAAATTGCTATGAGTTTCAAAAATGAAAAGAGATAGAATGAGAGCTTGATTGGTGATTTTGGATTGCTGTACAGAGATTTAATGCTCTGGAGAGCAATCACAGCCCCTACCAATCATCTCCATAGTTTCCAAAACCGCATACATTGTTTTTTATTGCCTGAAACTGTGAAACTGCTCCATGTCCAAATTTTAATCTTATAGAAAAGGTAAAAATATCAATATTATATGTTCTGATTTTACCATTAACTCTGGTTGTATATTTATATGGTATAAAATATAGATTTGTTCACTTAATATTGGATTTACAATTTTATTTTTTAAATATCTTTCCATTAAATAGTGAATTACTCAAATAAATTTAACAACAAATCTATAAGATTCGATTTCATAAAGGTTTTTTTTGACAAACTTCCAAAAATAGTAACGACACTTAATTCCAGAAATTGAGCAGAAAACTAAAAATATATGTATATAATTTATTTTATTTTATTTTAGACCATACCATTCTGTTAAAACGGCAAAGACACAAACAAGTTATTGGCCTTCTAGTTTGGTGGGCGATTTAAAATGTCCGTTTTTGTTTTTATTTTTATTTTTCCAAAAGTCAAAATGTCCGTATTGACAACGATCGAGTTTATGCGCATGTGATCTATGATTTATTTAGGACCAACAACTGACACCGTGACTGTTTATAAGTTTATACTTTTTGATTAATGAACACCAGTCCATTGTGAACTTATTACCGTTAAATTTAAGCTCTAAGAAGAAGGTGACAAAGAGAAAGAAAAATGAATATTCCAAAGATTGTTGCAATTCAAAAAAAATATATATATATGACCGTTCAAACTCACAACTGGTGACTAATTATTGATGAAGAACACAAACAAAACTCACAACACAACTCATGGAAACTAAATAAAGCAACCATGTAAAAATACATAATCAAAGAGAAAAATCAAAACAACTAAAAGAGAACATAGCGTGGATTTGAGATAT
The DNA here is from genome assembly GCA_902728155.2 of Microthlaspi erraticum. NCBI lineage: Eukaryota > Viridiplantae > Streptophyta > Magnoliopsida > Brassicales > Brassicaceae > Microthlaspi > Microthlaspi erraticum. Next base: position 182,496 of record CACVBM020000754.1, read on the forward strand.
ATGAATATATAGAAGCTTAGGTCATGGAATCAAGAGTGAGGATGGTGCTGAGGTTCATGGGATGCATGTAGGCAGGAGAGCCAGTGAGGATTTGTCGAGCAATGATTCTACTTGCTTTCTCTGATGGATGAAAAGGATCCCAAAAGGCATAGAGATCTCGGTTTGGGCAGAGATTTGATAACGGTGTGCATAGTCCTATCCCATTGTAGGGTCCTTGTCCACAACAAGCCACTTTCGACGTTACGAACCCTGCAAACGATTAAGGTCGTACAAACCACTAATAGTCAATTGTAGGACCGGACATTCAATTCGAACAGAAATCCAACTTAGTACAATATTCGAAAAAAAATCTATAATGTTAATTACATGAATCTTTTTGTTTTTTTTTTTTAATTTTCTTAAACACTGTTTTAGAATAATGTTATTCTATAACTAAGAATGAAAAAAATTGCGACATATACCATAAGCTTGTGGGTCGCTGATGAAGTCCATGTGCATTTGTTGAGTATTAGCGGCAATGAAGGCGGAGGATCCAACTTCATTGTTAAGGCTGTTGATCATTTGAACAAGTTGTGGGTTATAAAGTGACGCAGCTCGTTGTAGTTCGGCAGAACAATCTCCATTGCGGCTACGTTGAGCCAGCTCGGCCGGGACGCAGCCCATCGGCCCTGTCCCAGTCACCAGGACACGTCGAGCTCCCAAATCATACATTTTCTGTAGAACAATATAAAATTTGTATATGAGAGACAACGAATTTTCAACATATCTTACTTTAAAAAAAAAATTTAGCTACCATTTGGTGAGATATAACTTTTAATCTGAAACTTTTTAAAGAATGTTATCTAGGATAATTTGAAATAATTTCGTAATTCTCTGTTTTCAATATAGTGAAAAGTTCATAATGTGAGCAAAAACAAAAGTTGATCCACAAAATGTGACCAAACACACAAAATATGGGGTCTTAATTAAGTTCATAAATAAGAACTAACCCGTAAGACTTTGCGGTATTCAGAAATGATATAGCGAACGTAGTCAGGGAGAGAGAATTGACGAGAACGTGCAGAAAAAGGGACCAAGTAGTAGTTGTTGACGAAATCGTTGCCTCCGAGTGTTATTAGAACAAGAGCTCCATTAACGAGCCGCGTCATCTCTTCTTCTCCGATCAACCCACTCACTCGGAGCTTGTATTGCTGGAAGTACGACAGCTGCTTCTGGATCCGAATTATGTTCAGCTGCATTGAAATTACAAAAAACACCCATCATCATCAAAATGTCAAGAATGCACTATAAGGTGTCGTTTGTAATATCCCGGTATAACTTACAAACTGGATTCCGGTGTCGTTAAGGATCCCAATACCGGCGGAAGCGAAGTTGGCGCCATTTAAGAGTTTGTGTTTCTTCAGCATAGGACTCAAGTACGGCAATGGAGACGGTTGACCCAAATATTGCTCACCTATAAAGAACATTATATATTATCAATTTGTTTTGGTAAACGTTGAGTGTTTTCAATATTCTTGGAGAACAAGAAAGCTTACTGATGATATCTGGAATGTTGAGACCATTGGAGAAACGGCCGGTGGGGAGGTGAGTCGGGTAATCGATACCGTAAGGGTAATTGTCTGCACGAGCGGTGGTGATTAGAAAGTCGTTGTTACCATTGTCGACGAGGGAATCTCCAAACACAAGGAAAGCCCTAGCGTTGGCTTGCGGCACAAGTAAGGACATCACTTGAAGTATGCAAAACCCTAGTAGTGCCAAACTAGCCACCGAGTTCGTCATTGTAGATTTACTCAGATTTTCGAAAATCTATGATATGTTGCTTTGAACTCGGTTTAGGTGTTTGTTTGAAGATGAGGATGAAGAAGGAAACAAGATTCTATCTGAGTATATATAGGTGGCATGTGTAAACAGTAATTAACAGGAAAAGGAGGCATTTATGGAAGTCTTCACCAGCTTTTACCAATTTGTGTAAGATTTTAAAAGGCGACAGACAATCATCAATGTACTATAGTTGTGATTTTGGTTGGGAATAAATATGTGCCGGTAAAGGTGGTAAAATCCTTATAATTTTAATTTACAAATAGTTTTATCACACTCTCATTCGATTTCTTAGTGTGTATACAGTGTTTCGATATATATATTTCTATACGGATGAATAGATGATGAAAGAAATCTTATTCGTACTAGAGTTGTCATTTTGGTTGGGAATAAATATGTGCCGGTAAAGATGGTAACATTCTTAAAATCTTCATTTACAGATAGTATCATCACTAGTGAATTATGATGGTCACATTCTCAATCTTATTTCCATGAATTATTGTTTTTGTAAAAATCTATGATATGTTGCCATTTAAAAAACTTGGAACGGGCATGCTTAAGAATAAATTTTAGTATTTAACCCAAGAAAAACTTTTGATTTTTGTAAGGATTTGTAGGATAATGACGAGGAGATCGTTAATTGTTGCAAACTAAAAGTTGGATATGTGGACAAACAAAATAAAGGTAATCAATCTTGATTATGAATGTTTTTATGTTGGTTTTATGTAACAATAATATAACAGTGAAAGTGAATACCATGTATATAAATCATGAACAAAAAGGTTTATAGTACCACACATTTTGAATTTCTCGGTAAAGACTCAATATAGTATGTGAATTGTGATTTGTGAACACACTCAAGGTAAGACAATTGGACACGATAATGTAGTTTTTTTTTGGTTTTAATGTTAGCGATAATGTAGTTAAAGTGATTATTTTGCAAGCTTTTGAAATTCGTGGACACTTTTTAGAACAGATTTTCAAATTTGGGGTTTTATGCAAATTTTATAAAAAACGAAAAAGGTCAGTTCTCTCGTCTTCTCCATCGGCAAGTACTTTTCCATCGAGCTTTGCACAAATAAAAAACCCAGCCAAATCTCTCCTCTTTATCTCCTTATATGCGCTTCCTCTTCCCCACACGCCTGATCATCAACTCGCCAGGTCTTCTCCGATCTCCACGCGCCGCCGCGCCGATCCGTTCCCTCTTGTTTGGCAGAAAGTCTCCGGTCTTCCGATCGGCGGTGGCTGCCTTCTCTTCGCCGATGGCGATTCCTCCTAGCATATCCGTTAATCACTCGGAAGAAGCTCTACCGGGGAAGCTGTGGATCAAGTTTAACAGAGAGTGCCTCTTCTCTATCTACAGCCCCTTCGCCGTCTCTTTGGCCGCCGGAAATCTCGAGATCGAGACATTCCGCCATTATATTGCGCAGGATGTTCATTTCCTTAAGGCGTTTGCTCACGCGTGAGTTCTCTCTTGTTTTACGCTTATATGCTTAGTTTCTCTGTGAACTGAATTACTTCCATTTGCACGGATTGTGGAACAAAGATGCCTGAGTTGCTTTAGAAGTTGCTATAGTGAAGATGAACACATATAATGATTGAAGGTTTGAAATTAGGGCTAGATAAGAATGGATCTGGATCAAAATTGTAGGGTTTTAGAATCAAAAGCTGTGACATATAAGAGAAGAAATCAGATATTGGATATACGATTGATGCTTTTGTCAACCATTATTCGTTTGTTAACTAGAAATTCAGTGGATAAATGTCGATACTATTGAATCCAGTCCTCTTACTTCTAGGGTTTTCAAAGTTGTTGGCTCCTAAGTATTGGTAAGGATTTCAAATTCAGTTTTCGTGTATGAATGTATCACAAAGTCTATATGAAAGAAAGTACATCCATGATCTCAAGAATAGTATATTTCTGGGAATGCTATTTATCTGAGTCTTCTAATTCTGAAAGTTCAATCTTACAGTGAAAGGTTATCATATTTTTCTTGTTTTCCTGGATTTTTAGGTATGAATTGGCTGCAGAGTGTGCTGATGATGATGATGACAAACTGGCAATTTCCAACTTGAGGAAAAGTGTGATGGAGGAATTAAAAATGCACGACTCATTTGTACAGGTAAGCACAAGGCCTTTCTTGTTTTCCATGGTCATTTGTTTCTGTATTAACCGGTAGTAGAACATCACCGTTCTCATGAGTCATGAGTCCCTAAGATGGAGCCTAACTTCATGTAGTGAAATAGATATATCCTGATCGTTGCTTCAAATGGGAAAAAATCTTATATTTCATGGCAGGAAAGAAATATGCCATTACTTTACGTTCATAGTCTCTCCAACTCTTTTTCTAAGAGAAAGTTATGTATCTAACTATATCGGACGGTTTTATACATAGATAGTTGACTCTCGAATTTTTGTGGTTCAATATAGCGTCTGATTATGTCACAACACCAGTCACAATATGGTTGGTTTTGTATCCTTAAGATAGAGGCTGAATGTTTACATAATGTGTATACATCAGCAAATTGAGTGCATTAGTATGTTTTTAGTCCTTTGGTTCTGCACTTAGGGAGTAGAGTGAGAAAGAGTCATGCTTGGATATTTATTGAAGCTATGCCTTTTACTTGGGTTTCCTCATTCTAGATACTGAGTTTTTCATGTAATTTGGTGCGAAAACATTGAAAAATTGGTTCTCAAATTTGTTCTGTCAGCTTTATAATATTGGTTTCGTTGACATATAGTGGCGTGCAGTTTTAATCAAGTGATATGTCTCAGTAGAACGTTTACCTGATCCATGTAGGATTGGGATTTAGACATCAATAAAGAAGTGGGTGTTAACTCAGCAACATCGAAATACACCCAGTTCTTGTTAGCTACAGCATCAGGAAAAGTAGAAGGACTCAAAGCTCCCGGAATGCTTGATACCCCATTTGAGAAAACAAAAGTTGCCGCCTACACGCTTGGCGCTGTGACACCTTGCATGAGGTTGTATGCCTTTCTCGGTAAGGAGTTTGGAGCACTTCTAGATCCTACTGAAGTAAACCACCCCTACAAGAAATGGATCGATAGCTATTCAAGTGATGCTTTCGAGGTATGTAAATAGTTGTATGTTTCTGCCTAATTCTATTCTTAGTTGTATGTAAGATGATGCATCTTGTGAACTGAATGGTTTGTTTTCTTTTAATCTAGGCATCAGCCAAGCAAACTGAAGACTTACTCGAGAAGCTTAGTGTCTGTATGACTGGTGAAGAACTGGACATTATTGAAAAGTTGTATCGGCAGGCAATGAAACTTGAAGTAGAGTTCTTCCATGCCCAACCTCTTTCTCAGCCTACCGTAGTTCCACTGCTCAAGAACCACTCAAAAGATGACCTCGTGATATTTTCTGATTTTGATCTTACGTGCACTGTTGTGGATTCTTCTGCTATATTAGCGGAAATAGCAATCGTCACTGCCCCAAAAGATGACCAGAGTCGATCTGCGCAACAGAATCATCGGATGCTGTCGGCTGACCTGAAGAACACCTGGAGTCAACTCTCTAAACAGTATACAGAGCATTATGAAGAGTGCATAGAGAGTATTCTAAATAAGGAAAAAGGTCAGAGTCATTTCCTTTCTAGTTGATGCAGTTTCAAAAGTGAGTGAGAATTTCTTTTAATGTTGGAAATTTGTTCTGTGCAGCGGAAAAGTTTGACTATGAGGGTTTATGTGAAGCACTAGAGCAGCTCTCAGATTTTGAGAAAAAGGCAAACAATCGAGTGATCGAGTCTGGTGTGCTCAAGGGACTTAATCTCGAAGACATTAAGCGAGCTGGGGAAAGGTTGATTCTTCAAGATGGCTGCATGGATGTCTTCAAGAAAATATTAAAGACTGAGAATCTGAAAGCAAAAGTTCACGTGCTCTCGTATTGTTGGTGTGGTGATCTCATCAGAGCAGCCTTCTCTGCTGGTATGTGCCAAATTCTTCAACTTTGTCATTTTTGGAGTTAAGAAACTATGGTGAAAAGGTTCTCTTTTTTTTTACAGGCGGAGTAGATGCAGTGGAAGTACATGCAAATGAATTCACATTCGAGGAATCAATCTCGACCGGAGAAATCGAAAGGAAGGTGGAATCTCCGATCGACAAGGCTCAACAGTTCAAAAGCATCCTACAAAGCAAAAAGGAGGAAGATGAGAAGAAAAGCCTTCTCACCGTTTATATCGGAGATTCAGTAGGGGACTTGCTCTGTCTCCTGGAAGCAGACATAGGAATAGTGGTTGGCTCTAGCTCGAGCCTCAGGAGAGTGGGAAGCCATTTCGGGGTCTCGTTCGTGCCTTTGTTCTCTGGAATCGTCCAGAAACAGAAACAACACAGTCAAGAAGAAGAATCGTCCCCAACCTGGAAGGGACTCTCTGGCACGCTTTACACAGTTTCAAGCTGGGCAGAAATTCATTCCTTTGCTCTTGGATGGGAGTAACAACCGGTAAGTCAAATTATATGAATGAAAGAGATTGGTGTATATACTGCCGAGTGGCCATTTTTATCAAGAGCCACACATATTTCAGTCTTCCGATCGCTATGAATAGTAGGAAGTCTCGTCTAGCATTTCATGTTTACGAGCTTCGTATGGAGCTTGTGTTGCATTTTGCGATGATTCTCTTGTTGTGGCTTTTTTACAGAAAAATTGTGATTTTGAGATGTCATTTGATATTTAGACTCCGCAATTGTGAAGAGCCTCTTATTCATATACAATAAAACATCTATTGATTAATACTAAAATTTAATCCATGTTGTGCGTGTGATCAGTTTTAATCCGTCGTCATTGTTTGAATAAACTCACTATGGCTATATTCTTAATTTTGGTGTTCAATATGATTATTGAGCAAATTAACCCATTTTATTATGTATATATAAATGTTTTAAGATACTTTAGAAACATTTGATTATATATTAAAAAAAAAAAGAGACAAATCTCTAAATGTTAAGGAAAGAAAAGAAAAGAGGAAGACAAAGATTGATAGTATTTTTTCTTTATGGAAAAAGAAAAGAAAAAATATGTGTCTAATGAAAATACACGTATCGTTTTCTTAAATAGAGGAAAAGAAAACTAGCTACACTTGTTATGATACTCTATAAATATGTATATAAAAGATAGACAAGTGTTAGGAAAAACAAAAATACAAAATATGTTAAATAAATTTGTCTATTAATTTTAATTTTTTCAGATTCTATTATGTACTTATATAGAAAATATTCATAGTATGTTTTCAGAAACCTTTCATCAAATCTGTTACCAATGATTTAAAAGGTGTGTTTTAAGAATATAAATTTAAAAACAAAAAAAACGAAAAAGGAAAGGAATACTGGACTAGTTGAAGATACTCTATAAATATGTAGCTGCGGATTTCCATTTACTATGCAAACAAATTAAAAATCAAGAAGGAAATAGGGAAAAAGTAGAGATGGGTGCCAGTGAAGCTAGAGATACGTCTGATGAAAACATCCCACCCGAAAGTCGTTCATGGTACGTGAGGTTTTGTTATATTTGATAGAATTAAATTTGATTAAACCCTTGAGTAATTTTAGAGAATACAATCCATTTTGTAACTGTTAGGTAGGAACCAGGCAACTATTCTCGAAGCATGCATGAGATGTTCATGGGGGTTATTATGGCAGTGCAAATATATAACCATACAGTTTTCGAATACATACTGTCACCACTCTTCCTCTCTTACTTTGTCTTCGGAATATGTGAACTCTTTCTCGCATGTCGATGTGGCAAGGTATTGGGGCGCATCAGCCATGCGATTGGATGTTATATTATCCTCACTTTCATCTTTGGCTGGAGTAATGACGTGTTCGTTCGATATATCGGCCTGTTGTTCTTCTTATGTTTTCTGGTTGTTATACTTCTATCTCTTTGTGGGCTTCCTCGACCAATGGAAACGGACAACAACGTAGCTGATTCCACAACAGGCCAAGACATTGAACTTTTACTTGATGATAATCATGCCGAATATATATCCGAGATCCCTTGGTAATGTGAAAGCTTTGTTTTTTTCAACAGAAAATTAAAGAAATAGTATAACGTATTGAAAAGGTGGAATTTTCTAACATGTGGATGCAGGTGGGAGTCGGATGAGTTTGGTCGAATAATGTATGAGCTGATCTTGGGAGCCAACCTTGTATTGATTGCACATTACCATATTAAATTCGAAATCTATTTCTTACCCTGCCTAGTCATCTTTTATTTTCTTCTCTATGAATTTGGAAATCCATCATCGGAGGTTCGTATAATAGGAAGATGCTTGGGCCAAATGTTTGGAGTTTTAACAGTTTGCTACGTCGTCTGTTACCAAATTTCGCCAGTCTTTGCTCTGGTTCTGGATGGAGTATTTGCTCTTTGGTATAGCGTGATAATAACTAGCAATATCGTAAAATTAGGTGAAAAGGAACCTGCTACATAGGCCTTTCTGGACTCGTTTATTGATGATGATGATTTGATAAATATATGTATTATTTTTGAAATTATTATTATTTTTATCTTTGTATATTGTATATAGTAATTCGATCAACTGTGAAACAACCAAACTTTTTTTTATATAAATAAATAAATACTAAACAATTTTAGTGGAAGTCTTTAAAATAACATAAATAAATAAAACATTAAATAACAATAACATTCAGCGGAAACAAAATAATAATAAATATAACAACTTAAACACCACATGCTTAAAGTCAAACCATGTAAAACAAATAAATCATATCATCCTCTTTTTCGGCCTTGATTCTGCGATCACACAATTCTTTTACCTGCATCACATTGCGAAAGAGATACGTAAGTATTTAGTGAGTAGATCACTCTGTCTCATGGCAATTACGCAGATACTAGGCAAATAAATAATCTTAATAATTCTCAATAATTATTAAAACATTTTTTCAATTATTAAATATTTCTCATAATTAAATAATAATTTTCATTGCAATTGTTATTAATAAGTTTACACTCAACGAATTAAGTCTACTTATGTGGTAATATACAAATAAAAGGCTACGGCTATTGCAATTGTTTTAAATAAGTCTATGGTCAGTAAATTAAGTCTACTACTATTGTAATATACAAACAAAAATCTACAACCATTACGTTCAAGTCTACATCTGTTTAAATATACAAATAAAAGTCTACTACAATTGCAATTGTTATAAATAAGTCTATCACAACAAAGAATAAATCTACCGTGCATCAATAAATCTACAATCAAACAAAATAAATCTACTACAATTGCAATTGTTATAAATAAGTCTATCACAACAAAGAATAAATCTACAATCAAACAAAATAAATCTACCATAACATAAAGGGAAGTTAGTTTGTTCCTTAAGTCTACAGTCAAATAAACAACTCTACAAGACAATATATAAATCTACAGTAATGTAAAATAAATCTACCGTAACATTAACATACGTCATTGCTTCTTCAAATCTACCGCCAAAACAAATAAGTCTACAAAAAAAATTATAAATCTACGGCTACACAACAATAAATCTACAAAGTTTTTAATAAATCTACAAAATGTCACTTCGAATTTTACATTTTTGACAAATCTACAGCTATATGAATTAAGTCTACAAACATAAATTTACAACAACAGAAATAATTCTACAAGAATAGAAGTAACTCTACAAACTGAATTAATTAAGTCTACCACAACTAAAAATAAATCTACAAACAAAAGTCTATGAATCAGAAGATAATTCTACGAGACGTTATAAATCTATAAATCAAAAAATTAGTCTACAATTTTCATAATAACTCTAGGGTCATGCGTTTGTAGACTTATGTTTGTAGACTTATTTTGGAAAACGTATTTTGTAGACTTATTATCCCGGTTCATTAATGGCACTTTCCTAAATATGTTTTTTGTCACCAAAGAAATAATGGTAAAATTGGGAAAAAAATGTTGTTTAAACTACTTGAATTTACAAGGGTTATTATAATTATTAACTAAATTTCCAAGGTTATATTCATCAACTTCCCTCTAATTAAATAACTGATTATCTAATATATCATACCCCTGAAAATTAGAAGCACACACCACCAATCAGCTCTATTTTAATCGTGCCACCAAGTCTATCTCGCACTTGTATATGAAGATTCGTCACAAACAGTAAGATTGAAAACACTAATAGTTTAAACAAAAAAAAAAACAAATCCAAACGCAGAAAACAACTTATGTAGTCCAACACTATTACATTTCTATGAACTCCCCGAACCGGCGCCTAATCTTGTTCTGCTTTCTATAAGCATCATATCCATGAAAGTCGAGTATTATCCAAATCTTCTTCTCTGCTGCACAAGTCACCCTTGAGAGACAAGTATCCCGTACTCTCATCAAGCACTCTTCTCACGATTGCTTTGCGCTCAACATCCTGACCAGCCCCACGAATGGCCAAGCCCTTAAACCATATGTAGACAGTAGCTTCTCTGGCGTTGAGTCTTTCCATCGGCCACTCCACATTACTTGTTTCCATAGCCACTTTCACAACCTCCAGCTTGCACAGATCGGCTTCTAAAACAAACCTATCATTTGTATAAACTGCGAGTTCAAGATACGTTTGAATCCACTCAGTCTTCACCAGCTCTGGTCCTTCCACCAAGTAGAATCGTCGACTATCTTTGATATCATCATCACTTGGCCAATCAGGCAACTCACCAACATCAAAACTCGGATCTTGGCGAGGGCTAAGTGTGTGCTCCTCTTCTTGAAACCCTTTAAGCCTAGCAATAGAGACTACACAATCCAAACATCCGTAAGCATTCTCGTCAACCCTAACTTGAAACAACCGTTGCGTGTCGTCGTCACGTTCTTTTACAACCAAGGTTATGAAGTAGGACGACAAGAGGTTCATAAGCGAGTTGAACTTGATCAGGTGATGGAACACTCCAGGTTCGTCCCGTTTAACATGTTGTACCGGTGAAGACCCATCTTAGCATAACGGCGGACCAAGGGAGTATCGGCAGTCGACATGATTGCCTAGACCTTCACATCCTATTAACCAGTTATTTGCTTATTGACCTTTGTAGCATATGAGTAATATCGATATAACCCCGGTCAAATTTTTGGCTAAGTTCCACCACTGCATGCAATGGAATACAATTATATACCTAGTGCATTTTGCGAAAGGCGGAGAAGAAAGAGAGATTGTCCTCTTCGATTACCCAAAAGCTAGATAGGAATGGAGAGGTGTATTCAGTTTACTTTGTAACTCCCTTTATTTATAAAGGACAGAAGGAGATGTTGTATTCCATTTTAACCAATTCTTTCTTCATTTATCGAGGAGGAAAATTTTAACTTTCCAATTTTTTCTGACGGTCAAACTATATTTTTGGTATCTATTAATTATGGAAAAGTTAAGAATCAATTAGGTGACTCTAATTATGTTATGACTGACAACATCGCCAACCCCTATCCTCTTTTTTTTTTGAACAACCGCCAAACCCCCTATCCTCTAATATTCACATTTTATGCCATTTGAGCAAATTTTACTTTCACCCAATAACACCATCTAAACCAGACACTTAAATCAATTCTCCGGTTCGATTAAATTAACCGGTTAACAGAAAACCCAAATTAATAAAAAAAACCTCCCGCGGGCCTAAAGCCCATAGTATCTTCCCTCACATAAAAGAGTCAAAAGTTGCTAGGGTTTTGTGGTCTCCCTCCCTTTGCTCACTCGACTTCTCACATTTTCTCTTCTCTCCTACCTGTTTCCGCCGCAAAAGCAGCACGCAGCACGCAGCCATGGCAAATTCCGAACCTGCTCTTCGTAGCTTCCCGAATCTGGGTATGTTTTTCATTTTCCCCTTGCTTGTTTTCGTTCCAAGCTTCTTTTCGTTTTCTCTTTGCTGCTAAAGGGTTTAAGTTCTATTGTATTTTTGCAAACGAGTTTCGTCAAGGCTTCTCTGACACGAAAAATGAGTTCTTTATCTTCAAGGGTTTATGATATATGTTCATTTCTCGTTAAAAACGTTGACTTTAGGTGGATCTTATAGGGTTTATGTAGATCTGATGTTTTTGATTCAGAATGACGCTTAATTTGGTGTTAATTGTTTATGTTTACAAATCCAGATGCTTCAGATGTGCAGCACAATTTGTCGGTTGACCCCAAAACCAAGGCTTTTGCTCCTGACTCTGAAAATAAGGTATTTTGTTCACATTCCCTCTCCATTTTGGCGTTACTGTGTCATCATTTGGCTTTGTGATTAAGATTTTTTCTTTATATCTCTTAAGAGTTTTGTTTAATGACTCAATCACATTTCTCTGATAACTTACAAAGCCTATTGTTCATTTAGCTGCAGGGGGCTTTTGGCGGAAACGGTAACGAGTTCCTGCTCAGTGAAGAGTTAGTGGAAGCTACCAAGACTGGTCTTTTGTCTAAAGATGGAGCTTTAGCCAAAGATAATGTATCAAAGCCGAAGAAACTCGGTTACCAAAACTCAACTTACAACGCAAAGGGCTCATATGGGAAGGGTGCCTACTCTTATGGCTACTATCCTCAAGCTTATCAGTACCCAAGATATGGCTACAACGGGAGCTATGCTACTGGCAAGACCAATCTTCAGTATCCGTACCTAGTAAGTTCTCTTTTTTTTTCATCATCATTCATCTCTGGTCATTTGTAAATCTTGACTTGTTGATTGATGAATTTGTTATCTTCTTGTTTTCAGTCTCAGACTCATGGAAGATCAGCTGGTTCAGGTCAATCTTACGGATACCTGGACAGCATTTACTCAAACTATGGGATGTATGCACCTTACATGAGCGGCTTAGGAACAGGCTATGGATATGGCTCTTACGGTTACGATGCTTGGAAACAGATGCCTAACTGGTACGCGGTTAACAACAGTACCTACAAGACGAGAGGTTATGGGTTTAACGGATACGGCAAAGAGAACATTGAGGGGTTAAACGAGTTGAATAGAGGGCCAAGGGCAAAGGGTTTCAAGAGCCAAGAAGGTTCAAAGGTGATGACGGCTGTGTCTTCTAATGAGAAGGTAGTGACTGAGAGTGAGAAGCCTAAGGAAGATGGATCTGTTTCAGAGTACAACAAGGAAGACTTCCCTGAAACTTACTCGGAAGCGAAGTTTTTTGTAATCAAGTCGTATAGCGAAGATGATATTCACAAAAGTATCAAATACAACGTTTGGTCCAGCACTCCTAATGGTAACAAGAAGCTGGATGCTTCATATAACGAGGCAAAACAGAATTCTGAAAGCTGCCCTGTGTTTCTACTCTTCTCGGTGAGTGAATGAAATTGTCTTTACATTATATCATCAACTGTTACTTGATATTGGAATTTCAGTGCAAGAGTGCTTATGTGTGGTGCATGTTTGACAGGTAAACACGAGTGGACAGTTTGTGGGTTTAGCTGAAATGGTAGGCCCGGTCGATTTTAACAAGACTGTGGAATACTGGCAACAGGACAAATGGATTGGTTGCTTCCCTGTGAAGTGGCATATCGTGAAAGATATTCCTAATGGTGCGTTGAGGCATATCACTCTGGAGAACAATGAGAACAAGCCTGTTACAAACAGCAGAGACACACAGGAGGTCTGTTCTGCAAACTTTGTTATTTATCTCTTTTTGGATTGTCACGGTTGATCTGTCATTTTGTTTAATCCGTGAGCATCGTTCTTTTGTTACCTGCAGGTAAAGCTAGAGCAAGGCAACAAAGTCGTCAAGATTTTCAAGGATCATGGAAGCAAGACATCCATCCTTGATGATTTTGTGTTCTACGAGACTCGTCAGAAGATTATCCAAGAGGGAAAAAGCAAACAGCAGCAGTTCAAAAAACAGGTAACAATCCTCTCTGAGACCTTGTTGGTGAATCTAATATCCATCAAGATAAAGGGAGTTAACTAACAAAATTTGTTACTGTTTCCAGCAGGCTGAGAACAAGGGAATCAACAGTGTAACAACAAAATCTAATCTTGTCAAAACCCAAGAGCCTTCTATAGCCTCTGAAGACGCAGCAGCAGCTCTAGTTTGTGTGACTGAAGTGACGAAAGTGGCGAATGAGAACGAGTCAGCTGCCCCAAAACCTGCTGCAAACGGAGTTGCTCCTGCCTGCTAAACCAACCTTTGGTTTTCAGGGGGTGAACTTGGTAGGCTTAGAGCGTTTTCAATGTTTGGTTTTCATTGGAGAGTCTGCTTTTTCTTGTTTTTTTTTCTTTTTTTTTTCTACAGACTAAGTTGTGAGAGTAGTAGTGCCTTAGTAGATGAAGTTTTGGCCTCTTACTTTGTCTTCAACGTTGTCGGGCATGAGCATTGATCATCTACTTGTTCTCAGGCAGTAGTAGCAAAGATAATAGTATCAGAAGTCGTGTTTGTTTTTATGTTCTGATTTGTTCACTTTCTCAGTCTTCCATTAAAGCACCTTTTCCTTAATCGAAATATGTACTGTGAGAAGCCTAATTCAGATTTCATGACATCAAAATTCAATTTCAAATTGATCGACCTAGGAAAGAAACTTGTAAATCGCCTCAAGCTTCATCTGTGTCCCTTGTCTCTTTTAGAATCCTAACAAGTCAACAATATGAATACACATTTGCCTTATTGATGCGGACGATGATACTAGCAACAAACTACTGTTTAGGTCAGCATAATTCATGTCTATATCTTTAGATACGGCTAACGATTTAAGCCAAGACAAGTAAAAGAAACATATGGTCCTCTGCTTCACAATCGAATGTAGGAACACATAATCCATAACAAGCTAAGACAAAGATGCATATCAAGATCGTCACAACTTAAGGTTTCAACACAAGAAAAAACAATAATAGACACTGTTTTTTTCTTTCTGTTCGACAGAAGAGAGGACACAGAATAAGAAGAGCTCAGATCATCATTTCTTCTCATCATTGGTGTCTAGTTCCTTTCGTAGCTGAAGAGAGAAGTCATCGTTGACATCATCATCATCCCAGTCATCTTCCCACTGCTGGCTCACCTCCTTCACTTCTTCTTTCTCAACCCAATCTGCACATACGCAAACCACTCTTAGAAATCATTCAGAGAAGAACACACTACCATTCCACAAGTCATTTTTCATACGTCAAATCAAGAAATTACACAGTTTGGTGCTAAGATGAGTATATAATACACCGAATGTCAAATATCTACCATTCAAGAGATGACCAAAGTCTATACATCAGAAACTGTTGTTCTCTACTCTATCAACCACACTTTATACATCATTTTTAAATTATAAAGTCCATTGAATTACCATAAACAAATCATCAAGCTTTCAATTTCAACCGATTAACACATTAGTCTAAGCATCTCAAAGATGACTCTTACAATCCTCTCTATACGACATATTGACTAGATTTGAGTTCCCTAAACAATATACCATACATCAGTCAAATTAGAAGAGGCCTTCTGAGTTACTAAGAACAAATCATCAAGCTTTCAATTCCAACCAACTCAAAATTTAATCTGTAATCCTCTATATACACGACACAGTGATAATATGAGTACCCTAATATTTGTATCATGATGTTTTTGCGAATTAACACTATCGCAGCTTAACTTTTTGCGAAAGCCACAAACCAGGATATACAGAAACCAAATCTGATGATTGAGTAACCTATCGCATAAAAAACAAAATTAATTGTAAAATCAAAACAGCGAACCTTCTTCGATTTCGAACTCCTCGAACTCATCGTCGTCCTCGAACAAATCCATCTTCACGTCTTCAGTCGCCGTTTTTGGATCTGCCGCCATTCTTTCAGAGATTTTCTACAAACGAACAGAAACGAGATCGGTAAAATCTAAGAGGATTATTAATAAACCCTAAATCAAGAGAAGGTATATCTAAGAAGAAGAGAAATCGTACTTACGATATGATACCCTAGATTTGATTGTTTGCGCTTAGAGAATGCTGCTGAAGAAAAGAAAAAAAGTACTGACCATAAACCTTTATTTATATCATCATCGAACCGACCGGTTCGCTATCTAAGAAGAGAATTTTCGATTGAACCGGTTGGCAAATTGTTTCTTTTTTTTTGGTTTGACCATCTTTCTATTAAGATTGGCAAGTTGATCTTCTTTCTCTACTTTTCCCTTCTTACACTCTTAGAATTTTTAATAACTTGAAATTTAGTTTGAATCGAAGTCAAACTTTCCAATGTACAAATCCCAGCTATATAAAAAGAATACATTAACCAGTTTTTTTTACTCACAACAAAACATCAACACTATTTATTTTGATAGAAGTTTTTGTAATACGCCAAACTCTGTACAAATCTAACAAAAACTATCGGTAAATTTAATAAATCTTTCAACTCTTAGATTCAAACAACTCAATCCAAATTCCCATTCCCACTACCCTTGTATGAATTTATACACACAACAAATTTTATTCGCTGTTTGTTATCTGATTGCAACAACTTTTCTATTTGAGTAATCAAATCCATCACCTGACTCGAAAGAAAGTATATACAGAAATCAAAAGTTTCGTCTTCGGAGACACAGTTTGTTCCCCAACTATCGTCATTCATCAATCATTCCAGACTTCATCATACATATATAAATATAGTGACATCAACAGAAACACATACACTGTAAAACGAAATGAGTGATATATTTGTAAGCTCGCACTTTGCTCTCATAAACCATTTAGAAGACGTCTGGATGGTAACGCCCCGGGATGGAACTGTTCTGCTGTGCTTGTTTCAGATGAAGCGTCAGTGCATAGTTGTTCACCTGGTAAAAAAAAGCAAATCATATTCACAAGATTGAATCATAATCTGAAAACATTTGTAACAAGTTAGGTTCAAAACAACAGACCTCCAGAGTTCTCAATTGTTCCTGGTATTGAGTGACAAGCTGCCTCAAATGCTGCAACTCCTGACTTTGATCTTCAGTTTCTTTCTGCCGCTTCTGTTGCGTCACCACCGCTCGTTTAAGTAAACTGTTCTCCTGGACTATGGCTTCTAATTGCTGCTTCAGCATTAAGTTTTCCTGCAAACAAAAGCAGATCAATCATCAATGTTCATAGTTACATATCCATCTCCACCAAACAACACTTATTATCATAGATAAACACACCTGTTGGAGACTTTGCATTGCTTCAGCACCAGAGCGTGCATTGATGGACTTCTCCAAAGCTTCCAACGCTCTCGCAGCACGTGCTTTCGCATTCGTCATGTCAGAAGCACTCATCATCTCCCTAACAAAGAGCTCCACCCACTCCGTTCCATCCATGTTCATAACATTTGGTTCTCCATTCGGTACCACTTCCTCGTTTCTTGATCCTTGCAAAGTCAAAGGACCAGTCTTTATAATCAGAACTTATCTAAAATACTCTGAAACTAGTCAAGTTGATGCTCAAGAACTAACCTTGCTGCAGAGGTTCAACATTTGATTCCTGGATAACAGGAGATTGGTTGGTAGCAGCAGAGTCGGAATTGTTGTTATTGGCAGATTCTAAACGAAGCTGATTCAAACACCTAATAGCTGAATCAAGATCATCTCCACATCCCTCGATTGCCCTCTCAAGAATCTAAACTCATACAAAATGGTAAATCAAGGCAATAAGGCAACTAATCGGAATCTACGCAGAGATCAAATCATGAGTTTGATTAATCGGATAAAAGCAGGAATGGAGAAATGACCTGCTTATCCATATCGGGGAAGATGGCGGCGAGGTGATCGAGGAGAATTGACGAGGAAGGAGGAATCGGAGGGGAAAAGCGAGCCGGAGAAGACGAGGAGAAGCAACGGATTTTCTTGGAGACGGGAGGCGAAGAAGCGGCGACCAAATCCTCGAACAAAGATCTCTTCCCGCAAACGATCGCAGACATGTTATCTGCTTCCCCCTTCTTCTTCTTCCTTCAGATCTCTCACCTTTTTCTTCCCTTCTTCTTATCCCTTTGATTCTCGGAAACCCTTGGAAACAAGTCTTCTTCGATTTACAGATCTTCGTCGCTTCTAAATTAATGGATCCAAGAACATGTTTTAGGGTTATAATGCCCGGACTCGGACCCGTGAAATCGGTGGTGATTGGTTTTTTAAATTATTATAGCTTTTTGATCGCATTAATTGCTAAAATGCCACAAGTTGAGAAAAAGGATTGTTATAAAAATGGAAATTGTTCTTTTAAACGAAGATAAGGTGAAACCTCTAACCATTTCTCTCTTTGGCATTGGTTGGTGCTTGTAATTGTGAGCCTCTAACCATTATATGTCCTTCATTAGGTTTGTTGCTAATTAGATCACTATTATATCTAGATACAACTGTTTTCTAGCCATTATATTAGGGCCCGTGAATTTGTATTATAATGTTAGGTTCGTATTCTCTAATCTACTAGATTTCTTCACCAACTGATAAAAATTAGTGTCATCATAAGGACTTACCTCAGTTTGAGGTTTGTACTCGATAAGACGACGTTGTTGTTGTGTTATTAACAGGGGACATGGATGTCTACATGTGTTGTTGTTAAATTTGTAGCCACTTTGATACAAAATGCTTGATGATAATGGAAGCTATAAGTTTTTCCGGTCCGGTGATTATTAGGTTTTGGTCCATGATTTCATGTTTTAAACTACTGTTTGGTTATACATTAGTTGTGAGTTTTGGGTCTTCAGACTTTTATAATTGTTCTACGATATCGTTTTATGTTTTTTAGTTTTCCTCTACAACAAACCCTATCCTGGAAATGGTTTTCTCCGAATCCCGACCTAGAGAAAAAATTGGCCCAATTATAGTCTTTGTATTACCCAAACCATTCATAAAATGTTTGGTCTCAAAAGTTTTTCAGTGTAGCTTATAAAATGCTGACATTCCAACACAATGACCACAAATATCAAAACTACTTCAAGAGTTATATCATAGACACTCGATCAAGTCCTGTAAACACCTAAAATGATTGGTTATAGAAAACCAGGGTAAATCTGGTTGTAGCTGCCACAATGATAGGCACTATGAGCTTACAATTAACTGTAAACTTTTTCGGCAGCGTGTGGCAAAGCAAAGACTGCGTTTGTATGATCAGACTTTTTCGGCAGCTTCTTGAAAATATCCAATTTGTGGGCGTTTGTAGAAAAGTCGGAACTTCGATACTAGCAGACAACCATTTCATTCATTCGTTCTATACATGCAGAGGGCATGTTTATAAGTTCTAATGTGTCTTTTTCGAGTCAATAGTGACAAAATATATATTTACAAAATGTTTTCATGAATCGTGCCACATGTGACAAATAAATCTACAAAATATATCCAACAAAATAACTCTTCAAATATGTGATGGTAGGTTTATTATGAATTTATGATTCTTGTAGATTAACTATTTGGATTGTAGATACCAGGTAGTTGATTTTTTTTTTTAATATTCGTAGATTTCTTTTGTAGATTTATTATTAGTTGTTGTAGATTAAAATATATTTTGCAGAGTTACTTCAGTTGGTATATTTATTTTTGTAAACTGAATATTAATGACAACAGATTACACTCAACTTTAGATACCAAGAGTTATTTTATAGATTTATTTTTAGTTGTTGTAGACTAAAATATATTTTGTACAATTATTTTGGCTGGTAAATTTATTTTTGTAGACTTGATATTAATGGCATATGATTTGTTACACTCAATGTCAGTTTCATGGAGTTATTTTGTAGAATGTTGTAGATTAATTGTATGTTGTAGAAGATTTACAATGGGGTTGTAGAGTTGTTTATTTTAAATGTATTAAATGAAAAAAATGTTTATGTCATGGTAGATGTATATTTTATATTATTGTAAAGTTATAGATATGGTTCTAGAATTGATTGTTTCAACGGTAGGTTTAATGAACGAGATCAGATATATTTGTGTTATGGTAGATATATTTGACATGCTAGTATATTTATATGGATGTTAGATTTAATCATAACTATGTTAAAGTTTTTGTAACTTGTCTGTGATTATTCAAACAATAGATTTGTAACTTTTTTTTTTTTTTTTTTTTTTTTTTGTAGATTTATGGTGTGCAATGAAATTGTATATTTATTTTCTTACACTAACATTTTACATATGAATGAGCATAGATTTGTTTATCAAATACACAATGGTTGCATATTTTTAGTGATAAAATATATTGTAGACTTTTTACATGAATATAGGTAGGTTGTGCAGTTATAAACTTGTTTGTAATATATCTGTTGTGGCACATGGAGAACCATATTCGTTCAGAGCATGCATGATAGTTTTGTTTGAGAATGAGAAACATGGTCGCAGGGCTTAAAAGTATGTGTAATGCACAGTTCATCATAGGTTTTTCAGCAAAAAAAAAAAAAATTACTCAGGTTGCGAATTCAAAGCTTATATATGTTTTTTCCAGAAGAGATTTTGGAATCGTCTTTCTGACACAAGCTGACTACATGTTATAGTTTGATTGATCTTTTTTTTTTGATAAACCATTTTTTTTTTTAGAAAATGAATTTTTGTTTTATTAAAAAACATTTAGAGAGCCTAGTCCAGGCTATGCATTGCATATGCTCTAAATAGTGTGCGTTTGGAGTTTGTTTGCATGACGAAGCTTTGCTGTGTTTCTCTTTAACGTTATGTTTCAGTTTGTTTGGCTTGTTTGGTTGATGGATTTGTTATCTATCTCTCTGTTTTTCCGACTCTAGAACTTTATGTTCTCTATTGTTTGCTCTTAATAAGCTCAATATCAATTCAAATTCAGTGAAAAACAAAAAAAACTGTTGTTGTATAAAATATAGGTGGTTGTAGACTCGTTTTGTAAAATATATGCGATTGTAGACTTATTTGTCAAATATACATGATTGTATCTTGTTCATCATATATATTCGAGTTGTTTATCAATTTTTTTTTTTTTTTTTGGTTTTAATTGTTTATCAAATTGTTTGTAGACATTTTTTTAACTAGCTTTTTCGATTGCATAAATGAAATAAGTAAGCTTTGTTATCAATAGTATGTTGTTTTTTCAGCACAACAACATGTAGTACACAAAAAGGCCCATAAAACAAATACATACTCATCAAAAGTCTAGTAACTTTTCAGTAGAAGAAACTACCCCAAGCATCAATTTAATCAGAGGTTATTCTAGCAGCTGAGGTGTCCTGATTATTTAAGCAACTTTGAAAACCCACATTACCGATTCCTCAAGGAAAAACCTTTGTTTTGATATTTAATTTAACAATCCATCATCCTACTTAGAAACATCAAACATAAAAACTCAGTATCAAACGGATGACGTGGATATCAAATTGGCTCACGTGGCAGCTTCGGGTGAATGTGCGATATCATGAACCTCTCGTCCAAAGACTGAAGACTTTATCCGTTATCCAATTACACCACGCCACGTCAATATCACCCAAGACCGAAAATAAATGTTTCTTCCTCTTGTCTTGTGTGTATCGCGAATTTCCTTCTCGTGGTTTTCCTCCTCCAAACACAAAAGCTTTGTCCTTTAGATTGAAGAAACCCTAATTCTCCTGCCATGGAAGGAGAGCTTCAAGAAGATTGGGAAGTGGTGGCTCAGAACTCAGGATCTACATCTAGTCATGAGGATAACCATTCGATTGAAAATGATGATGATGGTGATGGCACGCCAGGTCTAATTACCTTCGATTACTTCTCCCTCGAGAACAATATCGATCTGCGTCGTGTGGAGGAGATCGATGAAGAAGGGTCTGTTCAATCAGGTAGTCCAGGATGGATCGAACCTCGCTCCGATGCTTTTTATGGCCCCAAGCATTTTAGCGAGCTATGGTCCGATTCGAGCAGCGATCGGCTTGATGATGAATTGAGTAACGAGTTGGGTTTAGATGATTCAAGTGGAGAAATTGATTTGGTGAGCTCTGATACGGAGAGAGTAGTCGAGTCTCCAATTTCGATTGATCCGTTTGTGAGATCTGGTGGTGGTGGTGGTGCTGGTGAGGGAGAAGGAAAGGGATTTGTGTGGTGGAAAATGCCAATAGAGATGTTGAAGTATTGTGTATTCAGAGCTAATCCGGTTTGGTCGTTCTCCATGGCTGCAGCAGTGGTGGGATTTGTTATGTTAGGGCGGAGATTGTACAATTTGAAGAAGAAGAAGAAGAGCCCTACCTTGCAGCTTAAGGTTCTACTTGATGATAAGGTAACTAGCTTCGTTTATTTGATTGTCTATGTGAAGTCTGTTAAAATTCATGAGGCTGACAACTGGTGCAGAGTTCAAGTTTTTTAGTTATTACTTCATTATTATTACTTCTTTGATGGTTGCTACTGGTTAAGTGTAATTGGTGTTGATGAGAGCATTGGTAATATTTGTTAGAAATCCACCTGAGTGATGTTGTTATCCATCTCTCTGTGGTTTATTATCTGCTTTTGATTCATCTGTGTGGTTCTTCTTTGTAACATTTTCTTGCTTGGTACTTTAGACTTTGGTAGTCAGAGATGGAAGTTGCTAAATATTTGGGTTTTACATAAATATGTTTCTTTGAGGAAAAAGCCTTTTGTAGGAATAAGGACTATTGCAGATAACATGGCGGATTATGTTTATCTTTTGCTTCTTAAAATTCATGTTCTTGCTTGACTTTACTTTACTCATCTCTCACTTACTGAAATAAAGAACAAAAGTTATGGATGACGAAACAACCCATCTGATCATTCTTTTGTGAAATGTTTTTTCTTTCTTTTTTTTTGTTGCAGAAGGTGGTGAATTATAGTGCTCGGCTGAACGATGCGATCTCGGTAATGAAACGTGTGCCGATAATCAGGCCAGCACTACCATCATCGGTGGGTATGAACCAGTGGTCCATGATGAGTTTGAGGTGAAAGAAAATAAGGGCATGATGCATATATGTGAGATAAATGATTGTTGTGGTTGGTATGTATATCATATGGTTATGTTATATGACATGCTCAAAATGTTACAAAACATACAAAATATGCTTGTAAGTTTGTACTGCGTGTGTGTGTGTGTGTGTATGTGTGTATATATAAGAATGGTTTACTTGTTTGGTGTACAAATTGGATCAGAATCACAGTGTAGGTTTGGTGGTTGCGAAACAATGTTGTGAAAAGTAACGGTACGAATATAAGTTTCATTTTCGAATTTGATTTTACAAAATAGCAAATAGCTTGTACACAAACGGAATTTTGATTATTATTAACTGAGAAGATGTGATTTGTTTTGAGTCACGTATTTATTGAAAAGGTACAGTTAGGATTGAGACAAAAACCCAAGTTATACAAGGAAGTTCACGGGAAGGACAGAAGACACACATTAATCTGATTGCTGTTGGAGTCTATTGTCTATCCTTTCACTTCATAGCTAAGATATTCAACTTCTACGTTATCAATTGTGATTAGACATATGTCTCAAATTTACTTTTTATTTTGTCCTTTTTCTTCTCCATTATTTCTTGGTTGACCATTTGATCATTAATCAATCACAAAACGTCAATAGTAAGATCCAAGCCGTAGCCGACATATACAAAGTTTATAAACGAATCAAATTCGAGTCTTTTGTCTTTGCATTATCAAACTCAAAACTCTTTCTCCATGAGAGAAGAAGGCAAGAAGCTATAGAGACTATTTTAGAACCAAATAGTAGACCTATAAAACTCAATGTGGAGTGGATTAAACGAGTAATAAGAATTTGAAAGAGTAAAGAGGCATGGGTCCATGTTTATTATGCATGTGACAAACAATCAAAGCCCACACCATTAATGAGATGAGACTGAAAAAGAATTGATTCTTCTCATAACTCTGAAAACCACATTTCTTTCTTTCATTACCTATTCTGTACTCTACTCTGTCCTGAGAGATTGCCCATAACTTTTTTTTTTTGTCTTTTTTTAATCTCAGTTTCCGCAGTACTCTAGTCACAGCCTTACAGGCCACATGAGAATAATTAAGTGTAGATACTTATCATTTTTTGAAAAACAGAAATTCCATAACTTCTCCTGATTATCTGATTTATCTATGAATTATAAACATGTTTTTGGACCGCATTATATATATGACCTTTGAGTGTACACTGTAAGGCCGCAATGTGGAGCTTCTTCACTCACAAATAATAATTTCTCTTCATTTAGTGAAAATAATAATTTATCTCCATTTAGTGAAAAGATAGCCTCTCTGCAAATAAATAAAAGTAAACAAAGACATTCACAAGTCAGAACAACAAAAAGTTCCTCAGGCAGATAGAAGAAAAGAGAGAAAGAAGAAGATCCGATACATGGGTGGCTCTACAAGTAAGGAGGAGAGAAACAATACAAGGAGACGCATCAAGGGGAGATCAAAAGAAGAGAAAAGGAGACCAGGAAGAAGAGAAGTCGATGAGATAGAGAGAGTAGTTTTGGCTATGAAGATGGCAGAAACAGAGTGGAGGAAGGAGAGGAAGAGACTGAGAGAGGAAGTGAAGAGACTAAGGAAGAAAGTGGAAGAGAAAGAAGAAGGAAAAGCGAAACAAAACGAATGGGAATGGGTCGTGGAACAGATGTGTTTAGAGAGAGCCGTGAGGGAAGAAGCCGTTGAGAGATGGAAACAGCTTTATTTCGCTATCAAGAATGAGCTTGATGATCTCATCCACACAACATATGGTCCAAACAAAACAAAACAAACTAATCTCATCATTGTTTTTGGTTTTTGAGGAAAAGAAAGTAACGACTTTGTTTCTGTTTGTTTTTTTGTAGGAGAGACACTGAGGCAGAAACCACAAGAAGAAGGTTTAAAGACAGTGCAAGAACTCAGGAAACAAGTGAAAGTTAGGGAAGAAACGATTGAAACACTCAAGGGAAGAATAGCTTTGATGGATAAACAACGAAATGAGAAGGAAAGAGAGATTGGCTTACTGAGACAGAGTCTTCGTATACTCGGCAATGTCAATGGGAAGAACAAGGCACCGTCTTCTGCTACCAGAAACCTGCCAATATTCAAAACAAAATTCATCAGTTGTAGTTAGTTTTTTTCAGTCATGTCAAAGTTAATTTCCCGTAGATATTGCCATGTAAGTAGAGTGAGTATCACATAATTAAGACTACAATTGGCCCAAATCTCGGTTCGGAACAACGCAGGTGCGTACAATTTCATATGCATCAAGGAAATGCAAACTAGAGATTAAACTTTGATCTATAACCTGTGACAGTGAATAGAGAACAGATACAATTACATGTTGTAAACAGATATATAATCTACTTTTAGCATGAGGAATATGAATCATCTTCAAAACTCTCAGGAAATAGATGAAGCAACTCGCATACATGGTTAAAAGAAAATAGATGCAATCTTTGGCTCATCCATCATTCTGTTAGTTTCGTTTTATAGCATTGAATACATAAGAAAGTTAACAAAGAGTACATTTTGATGAGTTTACATAAACGAAAGGAAGAATAAAATTGAAGCCACCTCTCACTCAAGCACGTCTTTTGCTGAGACGCCATGAGTTAGGCTCATGATAACGATCATACAGAGGCTCAATGCGTTCTTGGCGCTTACGCTTACTCATCTTGGTTGGATCAGAGACTTTGAAGAACCTTGGAGCTAGCTCAACAAGCCACTTTGGGTCAATCACAGTCACTTCCCTCATATACTCTTTGGTCGTCATCACAAGATCGTGATAGATCACCCAGTCGGGCTGCCTTTGAAAAAGAGCACTGCTCGGATGTATGTAAACCGCTTGATTCTCCACCAGCGTCCTGTAACCTTCCTGTGGATCTTTCCTTGCTCCGTGGAAGAAGAATCCTGCTGTGATTGCTTTCCTTATCTTGGTGAAATTCTTCCCAGCACTCACCACATCTAGCTTATACTTGTCCATAATGCTGACAAGTTGTTTCCTCACGTCTTGAGCACGCCGTAGAGATCGTGACTGTATGAAGTTCTCGAAACACCATGGACCTGAGAAGTTCTTAGCCTTCCAAGCTTCATATACAGCTAGCAATGTCAAGTGGTCACCTTCAGGCTGGAAAAACTTGGCCCTCTTTTGGTCTGCTTGAGCTTGCTTCTCCCTCGGTCTGTAGAATATGTTGCCGTTTGGATCATCGCAATCATCGTCAATATCTCATCGCTGCACCCGAGATCCACACTAGCCAGCAACATTTTAGAGAGCGGCGGTTCAAGAGGAAACTCCGCCATTTTCCTACCTAGCTTTGTCAGCAATCCTTCCTCATCCAACGCTCCCAGGCTGTACAGCTGTTCCATAGCAGAGATCAAAGCTTGCGGCTGCGGTGGATCCATGAAGTCAAACGATAACAGGTCGTTGATCCCCATTGCTTTCATGGTCAGCGTTGTCATTCCGAGATTAATCCTCTGGATTTCAGGGATTGATGTAGGAGGCATCTCGTTACGGAATGCGCTCTCAGTGTAGAGACGGTAACATTTACCAGGACCAGTACGACCAGCACGTCCAGCTCTCTGCTCCGCCGACGCCTGTGAGATTGGAGTTATGACTAGCGACTCTAGCCCTTGCTTTGGGTTATACACGTTCTGCTTCGCAAACCCGGGATCAACAACATATAAATCCCATCTATCGTCAAAGAAGCTTCTGCAATGTTTGTAGCCACAACCACTTTCCGTGTACCAGGAGGGAGGATCGAAGATTCTAGACTGCATTTCACTAGGAAGGGCACTGTAAACAGGAAGAATGATGAGTTCAGGAACGTTTTTACCAAGCTTCTTCATTCTCTCGTACAGAGACTGGCAAGCAGAATCGATTTCTTCCTGTCCCGTCAAAAAACAAGAATGTCACCCTCTGGTTCAGTCAAGTGGATCTGAAGAACTGTGATGAGAGCTGCATCCAAGTAATCGGTTTCTGGCTGTTTGGTGTAGAGTTTCTCAACAGGGAAGGTTCTTCCAGGGATTGTGAAAATGTTGCAGTTGAAGAAATACCCAGAGAACTTCTCTGCATCCAATGTGGCAGACGTGACTATCAAACGAAGGTCAAGCCTGCGTTTCAACAGCTTCTTCAGAAGACCAAACAGCACATCAGTGTGAATTGTCCGCTCGTGAGCTTCATCAAGCATGATAACAGAGTATTGAGAGAGGTTTTCGTCAGTCAGAATCTCCCTAAGAAGCATACCATCAGTCATGTACTTGATCACCGTTCTGGTCCAGTACAATCCTCAAACCGAATCGCATACCCTACCTCCTCTCCCAAACGACAACCAAACTCCTCAGCTACTCTCTTGGCAACAGACATCGCGGCGACCCTACGAGGCTGAGTACACCCAATCTTTCCTTTTGTGGTGTAACCTGATTCGGCAAGATACTGAGTCATCTGTGTCGTCTTACCAGACCCAGTCTCACCAATGACCACCAGAACTTGGTTATCATGCACAGCCTGTATCAACTCCTTTTTCAGCTTGTATATAGGAAGGCTCTCCCTTTGCTCCTGCATAGAGAGCTTTGATCTCTGTCCAAAAGTCGGAGTTTTCCCGAAAGCATCCTTCTTCCATTCCGGCATGTCATAAGCTGATAACCCGACACCCCTAAGCTCCTGAGCAAGATGCCTTTCACCATTTTCAGGCATTGGATCTTCCCAAGGACGATTCAGATCCTTGGGATCGAGTCAAGCATTGTTCTTTGCTGCTGTTCCTCTCATTTCTCTCCTCTCCTTGGTGAGGGCGGACTGAAGTGCAGCGGCACGACTCAAGGAACCTTCAGGATTCTTGAAGATCTTCACCGGAGACATGTCAACAGAGTACCTGGTCTGCCCTTGCAAGAAGCAGGTTCGTCTTCGTTCATCTCAATCTCAAGTTCTTCTTCTTCAGCACCTTCCTCTTGATAAAGCATCCCACCTTCGTCCTCATCATAATTTGGAAACTCACTCTGCTTCAAGGCACCAGAGGCAATCAACTGCTTCGCTTCCCATCTCTCAGGGGAGCTCATCTTCTTCAATGGCCTACGTGAACGGCAACATCACTCTCCTCCACGATACGGATCCCCGAAATCCCAGTCTTGGTGACTTGTCCATCCCTTGTTCTATACGACGGATTACTCCTGGATGAATCATCCTCTGTAGGCTTCTTCAGAGGGATCAAATCTGTGCCATTCTGATCAACATCTCTCATAGAAAGGCTATACTTATCATTCGAAATAGATATCACTTTGACGTAAACCTCCATATCACGCTTCACAAAATCTTTTGCCTTGTCAACTCTTCTAGTAGCCATCTGAGAAACATGGACTAGACCTTCTTTCCCTCTAAATCTATCGAATTGAACGAAACATCCAGCGTCCATTACCCTCGTTACTCTACCTTTGTATACCTGATACAGCTCCGGCTCATTCGCACCACCGCCCTCCGTGTACTCGTCCTTCCTATCTCTACGATCCTTACTCACTCTCATTCCACGGCCTCTTTCTCTATGCCTATCACTTCTTCTATCTTCACCATCATCTCCACGGTTTCTTTCTCTATGCCTACCGCTTCTTCTATCTTCTCCATCTTCATCTCCACGAGGTCTGTCTCTGTGTCGATCCTCTACTCATCTACTTCCGGAATCTCTCCGATCCCGACCTCGGTCTCTATCTCTATTCCGATCCTCTTCTCTCTGTCGCTCCCGAGCTTCCAATTCAATCTCCTTCTCAAGCTCCTTCACTTTATCCTTAGTATCCTTAATAGCCAAGCCTTTGTATTTCTCATTACCTCGATCCTCTCCGTCGTCCTTCTTCCTCTCCGACTTGGGCTTCGGAGGGTAAATCCCGTGGATTACAGTTAACAGCGAGCGGACGAAATAATCCGGCATCTCCGCGCCTTCCTTCTTCAGCTTCTTATCGAATTCATCGACAGTCTCGGAGTTGCGGCCAAGGTCGATGATGAATTCGGCCAAAACTTTTTCCGTAGCCCCTAGATGCGTTTCCAATTCGTTACACACATTGGAGACGAGAGAGAGATGATTCAGTTTCTTAAGTTCGTCCTTCTCCATGGCCGAAACCAGAAGACTATTCGAGAGCTTTAAAGTCTTTGGCACACCGCTGCAAAAACGCAAGAAGAAGCTATTTAGATGAAATACACAAACAAAGTCCTCAAATCTCTCAAAGGCGAGTTATAAATATAACTCTAAAGCAAACTATAACAAAGGAAAGACTAAAAAAAAGGTTAAAAACCTTAAAAACCTAAGTCTGTCCAAAACCTCAAAGAGAAAAGACTAAACATTACAAAAAATAACCGTTCAACTTTGCAGAAAATGTTGAAGTTTAAGCTGGAAACGAAAGCTCACGAGCTAATTCCAGAGATTCATTGGCAGGACACTACAAAAACTCATTAGCTTACCGTTTTAGCAAGGTCAGGAGAATTGAGGATCTCGTAATACAACACGGAGAAGTTCAATGCCAGACCAAGACGGATAGGGTGTGTTGGAGCGAGCCCCTTTGCATTTTCCTGTACAGCGTAAACACAGCAAAAAAAGCCATAAGCTTAACAACGGCAAGCTCAGACTAATTCCAGAGATTCAGTGGCAGGACACGACAATAAATCATCAAATAACAAACAGTGAATCAAGCCTCTTACAAGTCTTACAAGTCTACCATTACAGAACACGAAACATTATCAAAAAAGTTATACTATTTGGTTAGTTGGTGTTAATTCTTCTTAAGATAATTGCAAAATCTTGTCTTGAGTTTTCATTGCGTTTATTA
This sequence comes from Microthlaspi erraticum, assembly GCA_902728155.2. NCBI lineage: Eukaryota > Viridiplantae > Streptophyta > Magnoliopsida > Brassicales > Brassicaceae > Microthlaspi > Microthlaspi erraticum. The sequence goes on from CACVBM020000754.1 coordinate 211,920, forward strand.
TCACCTTTCAGCCACAACAAAATGCATGTAGAACAGTGAATCCTCCACTAAAAACCTTCATATTCCAAACTATCACTTAGTTTATTAGTGTACAATGCATGTATGTATTGGTATAGCAAGACAATCGCATAATCAAGCTCTAAGACAGTGGACGACAATGAGTATCAGAAAGAACAGTGATAGTGCTAAATCGCAAAACCAAAATCGAGTGTGAAGGTTGCAGGAAAGAAGAATCAGAAAACCCACAAAAATCAGACAGAAATCAACATCTTAAAGGCACTAATCCGCAAATCCAATGAAACCCAGAAATCAGAATCCGAAAATCCACAAAACCCACAACTGAGAGAGAGAGAGAGAAAAGCTTCGGTGTCAAAAAGAGAGAGAGAGAGAGAGAGAAGAGCTTACAGAGTTATGGGAACGGTGGTGGAGAGGAGTTTAAGAATCGAACTGGAGAGACGGATTTGGACGGGAACGGGAACGGTGGTGGAGAGGAGAGGAGGGTGGTGGCGAGGAGAGAAGACGGTGAGTCGGTGAAGAGATGAGAAAAGTCGAAGCTAGGTTTGGTTTGATTGCAGAAATCGGGTCTAAACGGGTAACCCGTTTAATTATCTTCAGACCCGTTTCGTTAACAGGCCCTTCTTCCAAATGGGCTACTTTCACAATATAGGCCCAAGACACTGTACGCCATTTCTTTCTTGTCTTATGGTGTTAAAGAAAGATGTATATACTTCACAAGTAATAATCTATCTAGCATCGAGAAAATCCAATGGTAAAAAAAACACGGTGAATGATCAAGATGATAACTGCATATGACTTCCACAACAAACGAAAACAAAGTGAAACTTAAGGATTGAGATAACATAATTTCTCTTGCAGCTACTCTGCAGAAAAGCTCACAGATGCAGATTCATGCTAGGCCGCTACCTTCAGAGCCGAGAGATGGCTATTAATTTTGATAACTGTAAGCCAAAAATAACATTCGTTGTAATGTTTACAGGAGCGTAAAATGTTTATAATTCCAGATGCTACTATAATATAGTTCAAGGAACTTGAAAAACAGATCATTGACACTACACATTTCAAATAAATTGATATCATGTATATGTTCACATTTACAGGACTAAACCGGTCGCTTTCTTTCATACTTCATAGTCCAATGAGAGAGTCATGCAACCCAGTGATGCATGATATATAGTATACAGTATAAACAGTGTACAGTGTAAATGATATATAGCTGGAGCAAGCCACTACATGGTTCAGAGACTAGTCTTGTCAACGCCTTTCGGATCTTCAACATCTTTGTAATACAATTTCACACTCTGGAAACAAAAGATTGGTTCCAATGAGCAATGGTAACGATTTATAGTCCTCAATCAATACAGGCTCCACTTGGCGCGTTATACTCTGACTACCTATGAGAAATTGCTTAAGTGGAGACCCAATAACATACCTCTAAGAGTGTGATGTAATAGAAATCCTCCATGTGCTGCATAAGGGCACTCCCATCACGAATTGCGTTAAATATTTTGATCTCTGTTTGAAGTATCTGCTCAACGAGTTCCTTCTCACCTTTCATCTGCATCACACGTTTACTCTCACTAAAAATGATGGTTAAAAGAAGAAACCATAAAGAAAAAGAAAAATAGTTTCGTGGTAGAGAGAACTTACAAATCTACTAACAAGAATATCAGGTGTTGCTTCCCCAATCACCTCACCATGATAACCATCTTTCTGAAACTCCAAACTCTCCTGCAACATTATATCACTCCTCATAAAATCTTATGACACCTCCAAGAAAACAAACAGATAGATAAAAATGTGCGATCAAATGGTGTGACCCTACCACGTCTCCAGCAGCAAGATAAACAGGATGGGCAACATGACAATAGCCCATTAAGCGAGGGACTGTGGGAATTATGTCTCTGTGGTTTACAACTCTCCAGCTGTCTTTTACTTTCTGCAAAAGTACAGATTTCAAAACATATAAACGAATGAGATTATATGACAACGTGCTATATCACTCCCACTTGTCAATGAAAACTTGTTACCTGATTATAAACTTCAGAGAATTTTTTGTTGCCTACTCTTGGAGATCCAAAATTGTACATGGTTACAGTGATCGCTCCACGTCTAACAAGCATACAAAAATCATATTGATAAAATGCCCATCAAGCTGCATATGATGTAGAGGTAGGGAGTTGTCAAAACCACTTACTTAGCTAATTGGCTTGACGCAAGTTCAATAGCCAAGAGTGTAGCTAATGCACCACCCAAGCTATGGCCAGTCACATAAACATGCCATTTATCTTCACACTCCGCAGCATCGTCTCTGCATCAGAAAAGATGTCTAATCACACACCAAGAAGACAAGACTGTAATGGCCCTTCCAACAATGAAAGATGCAGCCATTTGAAACACAAGAAGCAACCTACATATAACCGATTGCCATTTTGAGTAGCGAAATGATCCTTATCCGTACTGAATCATATGCACTCAGAAATCCACTATGAACCTGTAAGCAGCATTTAGAGATCACTCGAATAAAAGATACATTTGACCAATCCCTAGAGTTCCAAAGCATACCTGTACTTCTTCCTTGAAGTCCCCACCAATTCGTTCAGGATTCAGACTGCCACATATTTAGAAGATAGATGAATAGTAGTTTCTTGAATCAATGCAGAGAAGAAGCTGAATCATATTACTAACCCAACAGGAACTACCATCAAATCAGTCTGCAAATCTTTCCACTTTGTCTGACAAAACATTGAAATACTGACAGTCAGAGAAGAATCGACCACATTTATGAAGAAGATTATACATAAATAAATACCTACCTGTTCAGTTCCTCTGAAAGCGATAACTACTCTTTTCCTCCTTGCATCACGCCAAATAGCTACCTAAAGCTTGAAAAAACAGAAAAGTCTATCACTACCAAACAACTAAAATCAGGTCATGGACAAGACAAGTGTTTTCCACCTGTGTGTCAGTGCCGTCGTTGTCTAGAAAACACAGCTTTTCAAACTCAGATTTGATAAAGCTTGGATGCCCCAGGGCAGTGGCAAGCATCGCCCATGCCTCCATGGCACTTTCTGCACTAGAAAACAGTGTTTTCATTTCCTCAGCGTTCTTCTCATCCGCTCTCTCAACATTCACTAGACCAGAGAGTTTTTCACTTTTCGAGAAACCAGAGACATCATCTTTTTCTATGACCTTCTCTGTACCAGCGTCGTCCTTACTTAACTGAGGCACTACAGCTTTTAAAACCATTAACGCACCAAAGACATTATCAGCCTGCTTCAGCAATTCTTGTGTCGCACTCTTCATGTCAACAAGGGAAGTCTTGGGCGGTGCGTTACCATCCTCCTTTTCATCGTCATCAACATCTCTAGAATCAGCTGTGGCAAGCCCTGATTCAATGTAACCTGCTTCAGCAGTTTTCCGTGATTGTATACCAAATTTTTCAAGTATATCCATTCCATCCCACTTCAATTTCTCAGGTGAAGGAAGGCCAAGTTTCTGGACGATATTTTGACTAACTATGTCTGGGAAGTTACCCCAGAAATTACTTACTGACACATTGTTGCTGCTGGCACCACCATCACCTTCACCATTTTTACCTTCGCTATCGTGATGATTCGGATCCAATGAATCCTCTGAACTAGCACCATCAGAGAGCATATCTACCTCTGGAGAGTTATTGTCACTTTCAGAGCCATCCACATTGTTGTTTCGAAGTTTAATATTCTTAAGAGGAGCATCATCACTGAGTGACTTTAACTGTCCAAAGGCATACTCTACAAACTGACGTGCTGGCACAGCTTCAGAGTCGACGATATTTTTCAAAACCGACTCAATTTCCTTTCTTTGAAGGAACTCCGAGATAAACGGGAACCTCCACCACTTCTTTTCATCTTCAATCTCCTCAAATCCTTTGTACCTGATCTGAAAGTCTAAATACGGTTAAGAAAAATACCAAACTAGAAAAGGTACTAATGTCAATCATTCCCACTGCTATGCAAGGTACTAATCTCTGTCATAATATCTTGTGCTTTTTCTTTTTAATGTAGGAGTGAAGTAGCAGGATTATACTATAAGATAAACTGATCATATCTTATTATATAAAACTGGATGCGCACAACGTGGTTGCGACACGTAGGATTTTTATAAAATATAGGATTGCGACGTGTATCACTTTTAATGTTATGTCCGTTAAGATCGTGACACATGTATTGAGAAAAAGGAAAAAAAAACTAAGGAAAAATTTTAATCTTTTATAATAAAAACGAAAATTTATATAATAAATGAAAAATAAAGTAATAAAAATTACTTATTAGTACATGAAATAGGTATGTAAACTAAATATCCTAAAACTGTATGGAATATAGGTTATTTAAACTCCTATTTTAAAAAATCCTATTAGTACATGAAATAGGTATGTAAACTAAATATCATAAAACTATATGAAATTGGTTACATGAACCCCCTATAAAAAGAGAGCTAATGTATTCTCTTTTTCTCATTCACAAACTCATCAAAGCAAATTCAGCAAATCTTTTTGATTCTTTTTCTCTAATTTTAAAATCATGTTTTGAAAGTTCAAGAGAACAGTGGAGATTATTTGACTCTACGTCAATTGGATCGAAATCGAAAGTTATCGTCGTACTATTCTTTTGGGAGTTGAGCTTCTATTACTTGATGAAAATGTTAGTATAACATCTTATTATATTGATATAGATAATCTTATTATAACATTGATTAACATTAAAGTTTTACTTTTGTTTGAAACAGGAAAACACAATTCAAGATTTTGTGCATCATTCACTACTTTAAAATTTTTGAGATCAGATGGCCGAAGGAAAGATCATCGAAATTTGTAATTTTAATCTGCAGTCTGGTAACATATTATATTGATATATACCTTATTAAGATAAGGAGGAAAAATAACTCTCATTAAGAAAAGAAAAAGAAAAAAGAAAAAAGAAAAAAAAAATCAAAATAATTATAAAACAACTAACTAATAATGCAAAGAAAATTTTATAATGACCTGAGTCAAAAACAAAGCTGAAAAAACAATATAAATAGAAAAATAATAAAATAATTATCGAGCAACTAACTAATATTAACAGAAAAAAATTATAATGAACTGATATTCTGATTTTAATAGTTTAATTTTTTGTCAGGTAAAAAAATATTTGAAAAAAAGATTTCATCAAATAATAAAAATGTAAAAAAATTACCAATCTAAAATTATTTAGAAGTCTTTTATCGGGGTTTTAATATTAATCTACTTACTTTTACTTTTAAAGAGTGAAATTTAATTAATATTTTTTATGATTTATTTCAAAAATTGTATAATAAACCCGCGTATACGCGGGGCCTAATACATAAATAAACAACAATCGTGGAGAGAAAAATCCTTGACAGCATAAACTGACCTCAAGTTCAATTTTTCCACCACCTCCAATTCCGTCTAGTTCTATTAGCACCTCGTGCAAGGTTCCTTGAGAAGCGACAAACGAACAAGTACAAATTAAGAGACAGAAGCCGAAAGTAAAACGTGCAGCAGGTTCATCAGATGTATCACTACTTGTGTATAAAAATTATCCATGCTTGATTATCTAGTCAGACAATATGCAGATACTCATAGCATAGGAAACATGAAGCATTTCCAGTAAAAAACCATAATATTTGCCAGCGTATAAGTTTTCGGTTTGGCAGAGTTTATACCAAAATCCCTTTATGTGGTTGAATATATCTCTAGATTCTATTCATCTCCTAATCTTAATGTTTGTTAGTGTATATTAAAGTTGTGGGATCTCAAGAAGGCTCACGGAGAAAGTGGATGCATACCCTAATGTTTAAAGAAGTTATACCAAACAACAAAACAGACCTTTTCTCCTTATGTTTAACTCGAAATTATAAACTAAGTACAAGTGGTAATGAATGAGTGAACAATATTCTCACCATCACAAATGCATTCCACGTCGACTTCGGAATTCCCCATCCGTTTAGGTGGGGTTACAAGATTTGCATCCCAAGCTGCAATCTGAAAGTGGTCAAGCAAGGCTCTATATTAGACAGCGGTCTTCCACATCAAGTAACATAATACTTAGAAACCAACATTATACCTGTATCTTTTTTGCAGGAGGTAGCTTGATATTCAAAACAAAGTCTTCATTCCATTTTGGCTCTCTTGTCCTACCAATAACAACACACTTAAGAACAAAGTTTTCTCACTTATACCAATATATCATATCTACTATGATTAGGCTAGACAATGCATAATTTTTCTATATATCTAAATAACCGAGTAACATCTAGCTAAGAAATGCAAAAAAATTCAAGAAAGCATAAGCAAACTTTTACCCCCATTTGGTTTTGCTTCTAGCAACCTGACCATCCAAGTCCATGACCACGTAAGGGTCACTCGTTCCCTGAAAGGAAAAGTTCAATAAAGAAAGACTTGAAGCCAATGAGTCAAAGAAGACAAACATTACTATAAAGGAAGCTTTTTCAACACACCCATGGATCCAAGGCAGGAAAATCAAATCCTCTTTTGAGCTTTATAAACAATTGTCCATCGTATACTTCCCTTACAAATGACCTAAAACAAGTATAACCCAAGCTTTTCAGTATCTACAAACACTCTTTGGCAAACAAAAAAAAGCTAAAAAGGAGAGACATACTCAGAAAGGTAGAGAGTAATACACCCAGCTGCATTAACCTCTCGTTTCCCGATCTTTTCCTGAGAATCGGATAGAAAAAAAAAAAAAAAATCAAAATCATTGCAAGGTTTAAAATTTCCTTAAAATTATCTTCAGAAGAGTGATTAAGGAGTTACCGGAGGGGTAGCGTAGGATTCGAAAGCGAAACCAGCGAGTATGACGGCGAGATTGATATCGAACGGAGGACGTTCCGGTTCTTCTCTCTCAGCTGAAATTTCTCCGTTTCTGAAACTTGATTCCTTTGTATCGGATTGGGCGAAGCAATTGAAGGAGATAGACTTGGCTCCGACTCTGGAATTTTCACGGAGATTGATTTTACCGGGAAAGTGGCACGTGCGGGAAGTGAAGGTGGTAGAGGAACGAAGACGGTGTTTTGGACGGAGGAAGTGAAGGGAGCAGTGTAATTGCAGAGAATTCATCGGTAGAAAGTGGAAAAGGTGTTCAAACCAGAGGAATTCCAGAAATTAGGAGAAGAAGAAAGAAGAAAGAGGAAGAAGATAGTCTCTTCACTCTTGTTGTCCAAATTGATAACGGTTTCCTTTTCTCTTGATAGTGAGTGGAATTAATAATTTGATATATTATACAAAGAATTTCCTTATATTAATATTTTAATAACATGAAGAAAAAGATGCAAATGTATAACTGTATAAGGTTTTGTTTTGAATTTTTCATCAATATAAGGTGCAAATGGTTGGAATAATTGAGAAACAATGGGTTTGATTGGTAACCAAAAAGAAGGGTATTACAAAATGTAATACATGTAGTGTAACCAATCATTTGAACATTACAATTGTGATGGTACAAAATGTGTTTTACAAAAAAAAGAGCATTACAACCAAAAACTGATGGTACAAATGGTAAAAGAGTGGTTCAACTGTAATGATACTTTCATGCAGTAGTACAAAAAGAAGTGATGGTACAAATAATTAAAAGGAGTAAAAAATGTTAGTTAAAATAAGTCAAATCCATGATGTCTTTGAAATAGTGTGAGTTGATTTTTCTTTTGGCTAAAATTATAATCAAAACTGGTTGAATGTTGTTAATAATTATATTTTTATAACTAACAAGAAATATTTAACATATCACTGAAAATTGTTAAAAATATAAAACATAACTCTTTTTTATTAGCTATGTTCAATTTTGTTTGAATGTTAATTTTAATGGTAAAGTGACTATATTTTTAGAGTTGATGTTATTAATAATGTGCAATAATCATTTAAATGATGGATGATTTAATGATAATTTTTGAATAGTGAATTTGTTAACATCAAATATATACACACATTATTTTACAATGTTGAATTTAATATTTCTTAATTTCATTATTCTTTCAGCTGGATGCATTTAAAATGCTATGTATGTCTAATTTATGATTTTTAGACATATAAATTTTGTATTACCTTTAAATATATATATATATATATATATATTAACAACTGAATTAAGCCATGAATGTTTAGCTGGTTTTTAGATTTTGGATTTTGGTTTTTAGATTTTGATTTCTGATTTTAGATTTTGGTTTTTGATTTTGATTTTGCTGTAGATTTTGAATTTTTGGAAACTTGAATGGTGGCTCATTTTAGTTTTTGGTTTTTGTTTATATTTTTTTTTCTCATAAAAATAAAACTATGAATTTGTTAATAAGAAAATATTATATGTAGTAATAAAGCAACATGTCAATGTTAATGTATGATTAGGGGTGTTCAATTTGGTAAAACCGAACCGACCCGAACCGAACCGAACCGAAATAAGTCATATGGTTTGGATTTGGATACACTGTATAAACCGTATGGATGCAATTTTATATAAACCGTGGATATTGATATGGTTTGGATATTAACCGACCGAACCGCAAAAACCGCAAAAAACCGAATAACTTTATATATATTAAATTACTCATATAATAATATAAGTTTAGAGTAATAAATCATTAATTAACTAAAATTTAACAATTAAGAAACACTAAATAAAAAACCTAGATAAAGCGATCTTCCTCTTCTCATACAACAATATTATTATAGCAATTGTCTTCTTCTTCGTTAATCTTTTCTCTTACCCTAGACGTGAACTAAAGGTATCGTATGCCTTAAACAAGTTTTCTCCGTTTGTTCTACTTTTTGTTTCATAAGTTAACTGATTTTCTTTTAATACTTATTCACTTGTAGATGAGCAAAAGGAATAAGACATGAGTTTGCATTTTTTATTTGAATTGAGTTTGCATTTTTTATTTGAATTTGATCATTTTGATTATGAGAAAAATCGAAAACCCTAATTAATAAAATAATCATAAAACAAAAAATACAAATTAACCGAAAACCGAGATTATTCGACCCGAAAATATCCAAACCGCAAAAACCGAATCCAAACCGAACCAAACCGAAGTAAGTATGGATCTACTATGGTAGCTATTTTTTATTAACCGAAAAACCAAATACCGAAAAAACCGAACCGAAACCGAACCGATATCCGGATTGAACACCCCTATGTATGATATGCTACTTATGTAGTATATTTATGACGCACCACATCTAAAATATTAATTTACATTGTACAATCAAAAACTACCAAAAAATAATTTAAAACCAAAACTAAAACATATTTTGAATGTTTGGAATAACAAGTTTGATTTGTAAAATGTTCACTATTTTTTTGATTTTTTGTATGTGTTTAGTAGATGAGAGATTTTTGTTCTTTCTTAGATAGAAGATGTGATGTAAAGAATATAATTTCAGAAAAGAAATATATAGCCTTGATTATAAATATCTCGCTACTTGTGGGGGAAAAACTAGAAAAAATGGGATTCTAGTTTTTGTGAAGAAAATGAGAAATCTGTGGAATAACCAGTTTTCCTGAAAAATAGGGAATTTATTTAGTTAAAATCATGATTGGGGAAAAATGGTTTTTTCAAAAAAAAAAACCAAAATCTAAAGTAGAATCTGTAAATAATCAAGGCCTTAATATGTGATGGTTTTCAAACAATATTAGTTATTAGATTTTCTTCAAAATGTAAACCTTATGTCTTTAAATAATTTTAATTGATATGTAATATTTTTTTGCTAAATGAAGGTGTTGGTAATTTTATAACAAAAAAAATTGTGTTATAGTTTTAGAAACTATTTAAATTTTTTAAAATGAACTGATTTCTATTTCTATTTAAAAATACACTATTTGTACTGTTATAATGTTACCAATCGGAATTTAGTTATGTACTATCATTTTGTATAATCTTTATTTGTACTGCTATATTTCGTACCACTGTTTTTCATACTGTTATCTTTCGTACCATTGCAAATTCTGTAATACACTACTATTCACTACGTCACCAATCGGAGTCAATGTTTAGTAGAATCGATGATTATGCTGTTTTCTTCTAAAAATTCAACATTTAACAGTTTTTTTAAGTAGAAAACATGGGACCCACATATTGTAGTGGTCACCAGTTCAACATAAAAAATGTGGGTCCCACGTTTCATCTATATGGGTCACATAAATAAAATCGGTGCAATCGGCCAAGTAAACAAGAGTGTTGTTCATTTGGTACATTCCTTTAAAATAGAAAAATGCAGGGTGTGATGTTACACCACCTTATTATTACATCTTAGATCTCAGATCTTATGATCACAAAATCTATCAAAAAAATACTTATTACAAACATAACTTAGAGAAAACAAACACCAGAAAATTTTATCCATAAATATAAGTAAATAGTTGAGTAGTGTTCGTTAATCATTTCCTCATTTCTTCTCGTTCATGCCAAGACTGTTCTTAACACCGTCCAAAGCACCCTGAGCCATGTTCTTCACATTCTCACCGGTCTGCTCTCCAATTACACAGATTGAAATATCAATTAATAGTTAACCAAGTTTTATAAAAATATATTTGATTATAATTATGTAAATGTACCTGGCCGAGAAAGCCAGCAGCTTGTTCCTGGCCATGTTGGGCTGATGCTTGGGTGGAATGAGATTTTTGTGCAGATTTGTTTTGTGCTGATTGTGTCAGATCGGCAGCTTTGTCACGTGCTGACTGTGCCGCATCTGCGGTCTTGTCACATGCTGATTGTGCGGTCTGCTTGGCAGACTCAGTCCATTGCTCGGCTTTCTCCTACAATATCCATTGAAACATATTTACATCAAACATACTTAAGATTTGGTAAAATATATTATACTCTCTACGGTTTGAAGTTGAGAAGAATATGGTATGGAGAACGGACTTGAGCTTGGCCCCTGGTTTGGCCAGCGTTGAATGATTGCTGCGACATGATTGATGATTCAAAGTAATAAAAAAAGGTATGAAGAGGATTTTTGAAGTATATGTGATTTCCTTAAGCTTTGATTGATTGAGCTGGTTTGATACGAGCTATATTTATAGTAGTTTTTTTTTATTTGGAGTTTTAAGTGATGATAAAACATTTTCTTGTGTGTGTGGATTGATTGGTGTCGGTGTTGAGAGAATTGTGGGTAGCCATTTGTGTTTTGTAACATCCCCATCAGTTTTGACTCTTTCTCTTTTAATTTTTGTGTGCATAACTCTCTTTCTTCTTGTTTTACTTTTTCTTTTAGTCATAAAAATAGACAAAATGAAATATCTCTCTTTTCTTTTAGTCATAAAAATAGACAAAATGAAAATTATCTTTCCTCAATATATGAAAAATAAAATAAATAATTAGAGAGCAAACCACATTACTTTTCAGATTACTGATTATTCATGACTTATCGCTAAATATATAAGAGGCATATTTTATTTCCCAGATTACTGACTAGAATTATCAGCCACCACGTGCATCACCACCTAAGGAGCTGATGACTGATGAGCATACATGATGGGCATTTTATCAGTGTTTGTAAACCTAATACTGCGAGCTTCGCTCATCTTCTTACATTTTAGTTTTTACTTTGAACACATCTCATTAGAGATCATTTTATAAGATTCGATAATTTGATCTTGTTTAATAACAAATCCAATATCAAATACTTTGGTGTGAGATTCAGCTCTCACAATTGGCCCCGTCTGTGGCGATATCTATAGTTCTTCTTCAAGCTCAAAAGACCAAGATCATACCATCTTAAACCAAATGGATCAAAGTTCTGAAAGCTCCCACAAGATTTAAAAACATCTATATAGTTTATGGTTTATAACAATATACTAACATTATTTTTTGTTCTGGTTTATTTACATATATACAGTATATAAATAAATAAAAAACTTTTAACAGTACCTAACATATACTAAATATGTAATTTTGATATTAGTATACCCCAAATAAAAATATTTAGAATTCCACCACAGAATTAATGTGATTCTAATAATATTATAGATATAATATTAGTCTAACCGAGTTAGGGAAAAACGGCAAGGCTGGAAAAAATAACTTGGCTACACATGTTCACATATTAAAAATTAAAAAGACACCCATATGCAGAAAAGATATATAAATCTTTTAGTTTTATTACATTATACTATGCACAAACACATCTATATATGTGTTGGCATCATTGTTTATTTGTACAGGTTTTTAATGTCTCCCGTATGAGACTTTTCAAGAAAAGAAGGAAAATCAAAATTGAAGAAAATTGGATGTGAGAGAGCCCTAGATGTTGATCTGAGCGTCTACACACTTTAGTCTTGTCCTGGTGGCATGGTCACGGGTCCGGTACAAGCCTTCGGGTTCTGGACTCCAGTCAGCTTAGGCACAACGTTTGAGCACTGGAAAACAGCTGGACCATCGGCTCCAGTGTACTTAATGTCAATGTTTCCAATCTCGACGTTCTGGCATGGGAATCCCTTGCTGCACAATAGCTTCACTGCTTCCTTAGTCTTTGATGTTCCTTTAATGTTCTTGAAGCTGACGTCCACAAGCTTAATCGTTGATGGTTTCTGCGCATATAAACAAGGGAACAATTTTCATTTTTGGTGCCATTTGCAACGTCTATATATATATATATATATAGTGGCAAGCATGGGATTATATGTAAGCTTTACTTACGGCCTTGTTGCATTGGTTGTGTGGGCAGTACTCCTGGTCGATGATGACTGGGTTCAGAACGTTGTCAAGGGTGATGTCCTCGAAATGAATACCGGAGGCGGTGGTGGTGCAAGCAGCGGACGGCCATGTCTTGATCCTCACTCCGTTGTCAGTTCCGATGAGAGTACATTTCTTGACGGTAACGCCGTTGACGTTTTTCTCCCAGTTGTACCTTCCAAGACTTCCGATACTGATTCCGTGTCCTGGACCGCAAGTGACTCCCTCGATGAGAAGATTGGTCATTTCATCTCCGACGGAGATGCAGTCATCTCCGGTGGCGATCTTGGTGTTAAGGATCTTGACATCGGTACATCTTCCCAAATGGATACCGTCGGTGTTGGGGCTCTCTGCTGGAGCGTTGATCTTGATGTTATCGAAGGTCATGTTCTTGCCGCTGATAACGTTAATGTGGAAGTTCTTGGCGTCGATCGAGGTTATGTCTCTGATATCAGCGTTGTCTACGAAATCAAACCTTACACTCTGCAACAAAACATAAATTAACAATAGCATCAATATATTGTTTTGTTAGCAACCCTAGCTCGGATTAGGGTTTATCAAAGACAGAAACACGTACCATGGGAAGTTTCTTGCACTCGAAAGTCTTGTGGCAGTTGTTGGTCCTCCAAGCTGCATTGCCTTCACCGTCGAAGGTTCCACCTCCGTTCAACTTAAATCCATTAATTTTTTGAAAGACAACCCATCTGTCCTTTCCGACGACAGAGCCTCCGTCAGCCTTGACAGTGCCTTGCAGGGTGACCTCAATTGGAGCTTTGCATGGACCCGTCATCTCGATCTCACCAAGCTTGAACTCACCTTTTGGGATCACTACTTTGCTCGGTGCCGGAGCTTGGCATGCCGATGTGAATGCTTTCAAAAGTGCCTGCGGTGGAACCCCAACGAGTAAGCCAAAAAAGACAAAAATGGTTTTTCTTTGGGAGCAAGAAATGAAAAGCTATAGAACTAACCGCAGTAATATCAGACCCTGGAGCACCAGGAACTGTGAAAATCTCAGCATTGGCTGAAAATCCCAGCAAACATAGAACTAGAATTGTTGAAATTCCTAAATATGAACCCATATTTATTTTTATTTATTTTTGTTTTTTTTGTGTGATTTTGTGTTTTTTTTTTGTTTTTTGTTTTTCTGAGAGATTACATAACCATCTGCTGCTTTATATATTTCTTGAAATGGAGAGATGTTGAAGCCCGGTTTTCTCTCAACGTCTGTTTTTTTTAGGTTGTTTGACCCAGTTCTTAGGAATTACTAGGCTGATACATTGTTTGTCTCACAATTTTGTGGCTTTATCTGTTTTTAGTACCGTTTACAATGGAAAACTCTTGACGAAGCTTTGGTGTTTTATTTCAATTATTTAAAAGGATATAATGTTATCTATAAACTCATGTTCCTTTCAGTCCCTTAAGCGCCACAAAACACCAAACCTTCGTACAAGATTTTTGTGGAAACTATTAAAATGAAAAGTATTTTATATATATAATTGGTTGGTTGAGACTTGAGATAATGAAAACATTGATAGAAACTATTCAAATGTCAACCGCTACATGATGGCTTATACGTATGTTGATATGTACTGCCACACAATTTCTCATCCAAAGTCACATTGGACTTGGAGTTCTTCAAATTGTGTAGGCATCGCATCGCTTATCCAAAATATATTCTGCTGTCAACTTTCTTAAAGCTAGTTAGAGACCCCCCTTCAGAAGTAATGTTCAAGTGTAATGTGGACGCCTCATAGATCCACGGTTCTGAGATATGCTGTGTAGGATTGGTGCTTAGAGATAGTAATGGAAATGGGAAGTGGTTTGGGGCAAAGGTTTGATACGAGATTTATAATCGGTCTCAAGGTGAAAACATGGCGACTTTCTAAAATCCGACTAATAAGAAAAATCGTTTGAAAATTTTTAAAAATGAGATGCGCCAAATATTTAGTTTCTGAATATTTTTTTTGACTCAATTGTAAATTATTTCGAAAATGGGGTCTAACTAAAGAATACCTATTTTATTTAATTTTGTTTTATCTAAAACAAGAATATAATTGATAACAATTACACAAGAAAAAATAGATTTGGGGATTTATAAATCTAAACAAGAAATTTTGTTACTAATAGTAAGAGTTTTGTCCTCCAAAACTTGAAAAATGTTTAACTAATATTAAAATATATAATTTTTATATTAATTGTTTTTATCTTTTATATAAAATTATTTAATAAATTAAAAAATGTAATAAAAATTCCTCTCAACAGAAAAAAAGAAAGTTCCTCTTTCCTTAAATATATGAAAAATTAAAAGAAAATGAGAAAGCAAATTACATTACCTTTCAGATTAATGATTATCTTATTGAATTTCATGACGAATCGCTAAATATATAAGATGCATCTTTTATATTTTAGATCATAAATATCAGCCACCACATGCATCACCACCGCAGGCTGATGAGGCGCATAAATAAAAGGAAACGACTGCTTTATTTGATAGGCATCTCATCAGTACTTGTAATCCTACCTAGTACTGCCAGCTGCGCTCATCTTCTTACTTTTTACTTAAACACATTTCATTCGAGATCATTTTATAATTCTAGACTAATGCTTGCGCGTACACATGGGTTTTTCCAGTTGTTATAGTTATAAAAAAAATATTCAAATAATTTTAGATTTGCGATTATTAATATTATAAACTATAATCTAAATAACATCCACATTTTAATTTCAACATATCTGATTAGCAACCGACTTTCAGATGTATTTTGCATTATACATACGTCTGTTTGCCATTAACTCTTTTTATTTACTTACTACCATGTAGAACGAACTCTGATTTTCCGTCATTGTTTACAAGTTAAAATATTTAGCAAATAAATAAGATTTAGAGTTATCAATTGGAAGGAATACGAAAAGTCATGTCATGTCATGTGTCAATTAATGGAGGACGGATACAACATGGAAGGTGAAACAATCAACGATTTTGGAAAGCCTAAGTATACTAACTGCAACGATTAAGAATGTGAAAAAAGCTATTCTGTATAAACTTTGCTATGTGTCAATCTAATGAATGTCCACATGTCAATTATATGTAAATGAAAAACTTATTGCCATATGTCATTTTCTGTTGTATTCACATGTCAAAAATATAGAAAGGGTTAACCTCTTTCCATGATTCATCATTTGATCTTGTTTAATAAGTAACAAATCCAATTCGTCAAGGTTAGTCTCATTCTTATCTTAGACTTAACATAAATTAAAACCTTGATTCCCTTCAATCCAATATTAAATACTTTGGTGTGCGATTCGGCTCTCACAATTATTTTGATGTGGGGATAATCTTCTAGCTCAAAAGATCGAGATCATACCATCTTTAACCAAATGGATCAAAGTTCTGAAAGCTCCCACGTGATTGAAACATCTATATAGTTTATGGTTTATAACTATATACTAACATAATGTTTATAATGTTTGGTTCTAGTTTATATATACTAGATAAGATCCTCTGTATCAAAATTTATAATTTAGTGTTTTACATATTGTAGAAGAAACTACGGAAAAATAAAAAAACAAAACTTCATCGATTTTAAAAATAAGTAAATTAGAAAATTGCATCACTAGAAATCAAATTGTTTTTTTAATATGTACATTTTCCTAAAATCGAATAACTAAATCAAGGTTATGATTGAAATAAAATTTAGTTAAAGAACATGTTTGAGAAAGAATATTCTTCTCGATTCATCTTAAACATAGTATTGTCATAATAAGAACAATATTTATATCCTCTAGTCAGTACCTAACATATATGAAATATATAATTTTGATATTAGTATACCTATAAGTATATTTATAACTCCCCCAGAGAATGTGATTTTTTTAATAGTATAGATAGAATATTGGGTGAATTTGCTTAATATTCATATTGGAACACATAATTAAGCTTATAGCTATAAGAAAAAAAAAATAGTTACGTTCTTGTATAAAGTAGAATCTAAAGTTATAGCATTGGCCCTTTAATTTCTTAAGCATGAAAAGAACTATACTATATAAATGTACAATAATTTAGAGTAAAATGTACTATAAATCTTAAACACTACATTGCAAACTCTAAATTCAAAATCAAAACTCTAAATTCAAAAAAACTAAACTCTAAACCCAAAATAAAAGAAATCAACACTAAACCCAAAATCCAAAAACCTAAATCCTAAACCCAAATTCTAAATCCTAAACCCAAAATCTAAATACATATACAAACACTAAATCTATAAACTAAACCTCAATAAAAACATAAACTCCAAACTCAAAATCTAAACCTTCCGATGTTTTGAACACAGATTCTAATCATACAAAACTAATGGTTAGATTGTTAATTCAATTTGTCAATATGATTACTAGAATATTAGTCCAACTGAATTAGAAAGAAAATCAGCGAGGCTGGAAAAAAAACTTGCTTGTAGTGCGGCTACGCATTTAATTAGTTCACATATTATAAGATTTAAAAAGACACGCATATGAGGAAAAGATATATAAATTTTTTTATTACATTATACTATGCACACACACACACACATCTATATATGTGTTGGCATCATTGTTTATTTGTACAGATTTTTAATGTCTCCCGTATGAGACTTTTCAAGAAAAACAAAAGTTCAAAAGAAGGAAAATCAAAATTGAAGAAAATTGGATGTGAGAGCCCTAGATGTTGATCTGAGCGTCTACACACTTTAGTCTTGTCCTGGTGGCATGGTCACGGGTCCGGTACAAGCCTTCGGGTTCTGGACTCCAGTCAGCTTAGGCACAACGTTTGAGCACTGGAAAACAGCTGGACCATCGGCTCCAGTGTACTTAATGTCAATGTTTCCAATCTCGACGTTCTGGCATGGGAATCCCTTGCTGCACAATAGCTTCACTGCTTCCTTAGTCTTTGATGTTCCTTTAATGTTCTTGAAGCTGACGTCCACAAGCTTAATCGTTGATGGTTTCTGCGCATATAAACAAGGGAACAATTTTCATTTTTGGTGCCATTTGCAACGTCTATATATATATATATATATAGTGGCAAGCATGGGATTATATGTAAGCTTTACTTACGGCCTTGTTGCATTGGTTGTGTGGGCAGTACTCCTGGTCGATGATGACTGGGTTCAGAACGTTGTCAAGGGTGATGTCCTCGAAATGAATACCGGAGGCGGTGGTGGTGCAAGCAGCGGACGGCCATGTCTTGATCCTCACTCCGTTGTCAGTTCCGATGAGAGTACATTTCTTGACGGTAACGCCGTTGACGTTTTTCTCCCAGTTGTACCTTCCAAGACTTCCGATACTGATTCCGTGTCCTGGACCGCAAGTGACTCCCTCGATGAGAAGATTGGTCATTTCATCTCCGACGGAGATGCAGTCATCTCCGGTGGCGATCTTGGTGTTAAGGATCTTGACATCGGTACATCTTCCCAAATGGATACCGTCGGTGTTGGGGCTCTCTGCTGGAGCGTTGATCTTGATGTTATCGAAGGTCATGTTCTTGCCGCTGATAACGTTAATGTGGAAGTTCTTGGCGTCGATCGAGGTTATGTCTCTGATATCAGCGTTGTCTACGAAATCAAACCTTACACTCTGCAACAAAACATAAATTAACAATAGCATCAATATATTGTTTTGTTAGCAACCCTAGCTCGGATTAGGGTTTATCAAAGACAGAAACACGTACCATGGGAAGTTTCTTGCACTCGAAAGTCTTGTGGCAGTTGTTGGTCCTCCAAGCTGCATTGCCTTCACCGTCGAAGGTTCCACCTCCGTTCAACTTAAATCCATTAATTTTTTGAAAGACAACCCATCTGTCCTTTCCGACGACAGAGCCTCCGTCAGCCTTGACAGTGCCTTGCAGGGTGACCTCAATTGGAGCTTTGCATGGACCCGTCATCTCGATCTCACCAAGCTTGAACTCACCTTTTGGGATCACTACTTTGCTCGGTGCCGGAGCTTGGCATGCCGATGTGAATGCTTTCAAAAGTGCCTGCGGTGGAACCCCAACGAGTAAGCCATAAAAAGACAAAAATGGTTTTTCTTTGGGAGCAAGAAATGAAAAGCTATAGAACTAACCGCAGTAATATCAGACCCTGGAGCACCAGGAACTGTGAAAATCTCAGCATTGGCTGAGAATCCCAGCAAACATAGAACAAGAATTGTTGAAATTCCTAAATATGAACCCATATTTATTTTTATTTATTTTTGTTTTTTTGTGTGTTTTTGTGTTTTTTTTTTTTGTTTTTTGTTTTCTGAGATTGTACCTAACCATCTGCTGCTTTATATAGTTCTTCAAATGGAGAGATGTTGAAGCCCGGTTTTCTCTCAACGTCTGTTTTTTTTTAGGTTGTTTGACACATTTTTTTAGGAATTACTAGGCTAATACATTGTTTGCCTCATACAGATCTTGTTTGTCGCACAAATTTGTGGCTTTATCTGTTTTTAGTACCGTTTACAATGTAAAACTCTTGACGAAGCTTTGGTGTTTTATTTCAATTATTTAAAAGTATATAATGTTATCTATACACACACTCATGTTCCTTCCAGTCCCTTCAGCGCCACGTAACACCAAAGCTTCATACAAGAGTTTCGTGGAGACTATTAAAATGAAAAGTATTTTATATAATTGGTTGGTTGGGACTTGAGATAATGGAAAAATTGATGGAAACTATTAAAATGTCAACCATTACATGATGGTTTCTACGTATGTTGATATGTACTGCCACACAATTTGTGAAACCCGTTCTTCTAATTAACCTAGTTTTGTAATTTCTTAAATTCTAAATTGGTTTAACTCCTTACTCTTGTAACTCTTCTTCCAAGCCCAGATCATCGTTCCGTTTTAGGAAGGGAGTGGTAAATGTCTTCTTGCCTTGATAATCACTCATTTCCTTATCCTAAAAGGTATTACTCTCTCATAGGCAATCAAGTCTTTGTGAGATTGATTCTTCTAGATCCTTGCTTCCTCCCAATCTTCATTACAATCTTCATTCACCCAAAAGTCACAAGAGTCCTCTCTCACGTCTCTCTCTACGTTTAAGTTGTTATTTCATCTCTCTCTAAAGTTCTCTTCTTGATCTCCCCACTACAAGAAAAATGAGCTTCGGCCCTCTTGTCTTGCGACATACTGACATGTCTTCTTCACCGCCAAGCTTTTCACGTTGGGATGGTGTTCCTTCTCCTCCCATGTCCCCACCAGCTCTTCCTCCTGCCGTCAATGTTGACGTGCCAAGCCCACATGCTGTAAACCATGCGATCGGATCCTAGGTATGATTGCTGCTAGTCGATGACGAGACCTTTGCTATCCTTGTCGTCTGCGATAAGGGCAGAAATCCGGCGACAATGGTATCAAGGCTCTCGTCTCGATCGGCGGAAATCTTAGGATCCGAGCTTCACTGTATGTGCGCTTGGCACGTCAACATTAACGGCACGTCAAAATAAAAGAAATCATTTTGATTTTCAACATTTTGACATCAACCGCTTCTGTTGAGTTTATCTCAAACCAAAGAAATCTTATCCTATGATTGACAACATACCATATTTAAAACATTACGAATCGTGAGGTGAGGACCTGTTATTTATAGCCTCTCGTGGACTTGGGTAGGAAGCAAAGATCTAGTAGAATCAATCTCATAAAAACTTGATTGCCTATGATTTAGGAATACGTTTTAAGATAAGGAAATGAGTGATTATCTGTCACTACCTTAGAGAAAAGACAAGAAAACATTTGCTACTCCCTTCCAAAACCGGAACAAATGATTACCAAGTTTCTAGAGCGGGCTCTACAACGGGCTTGGACGAAGAGTATGAAGGAGTTAAACCCATTTAGAATTTAAGAAAAGAATTACAAAACCAGGTTACAAGAACCGGTTAAAAGAATTACAATTTCTCATCCAAAGCCACACTGGACCTTAAGTCCTTCAAATTGTGTTGGAGACCCACTTCAGAAGAAACGTTCAAGTGTAATGCTTTGTAGGATAGGTGCTTCGAGATAGTAATGGAAATGGGAAATGGTTTGGGGCAAACAGCCTTCTCATCTAGATCTACTATTTACTTTGCTTGTTTAGCCTGTTGTATCAATCGTGGATAAACAATTTGTATCTTTGCAGTACAAAACCAAAGTTGTTATTCGAGGACAAAAAGAAAGTTAGAGAAATAATATTTTTGCCAAAATTCCTGACATGTCCTTCTTTTTAGAGCTCTTCTGAATGGAACAATTTATTAATTTCCAAGAGGAAAATACCTAACACGAAAGGGCAAAGTCCTTAGTCTAACTGGCGAAGTACAGTAGAGAAATGTCATAGCTTGTTGTTTTCTGCAGCAATGCCGCCGCATTGGATCTTGTTGTATGTTTTAGTCAGAAACTTTTCTATGAAATTTCTATGCATTCATGTGCTATGAGTCAAGAACTGCAATGTTCGGATTGACAGAATGTAGTTTCGTAAAGATAGTCACAGTCCAAGCTACGAGAAACAAGACTGCAAAGCAGAGCATATGAAATAAGAATCTGCATATATTTGAGACAATTAAGGACGACTAACCACCCCCCTGCAAAAGCTTTGGCTACACTTTACAACAACCAAACAAGATGAATGTAAAACAAAGCTAAACCCAATTTGGACAGAGAAAGATTGTAGTCTCTCATCACAACACAAAGCAACCAACACATCATCACATGTTTTGAGAAAGGTGAGGAAATGGTGAAAATCTACAACATTTTCCAAAGCAACCCATCATCACAATGTCCACTAGAGAACCATTTGAAGACAAGAGGCATGGAATTTAGAAAGTTTCTAATTTTAAAGACATTATCAAAAATTTATGGCTATCCTTAAAGAGTATCAATCACACTATGAAACAAAGGATATAAAGCCAAGATCCAGAGAAAGAATGTACATCATCTTCTTGCATACAACATGACCAAACACATGTTTGAGAGAGTGAGGAATGGTGAAATCACAAGCAAACAAATGTTGAATCGGACATTGTATGAATCAGAGGAAAGAAGCAGTGGACTTTCTAATTCAAGCCATTATCAAAATACACTGAGAATGAGGTCTCAAGCTAACATTAGCAGGCAAACAAAATCGAACAAAGGCAAAATTTGAAAAAACCAATAAGAAAGCCCAAAAAATCCATACTTTAATGCTGAGCTAAGAAACTTAACGAGTTAAGAACTTCGATTACATCCGAATCCAGAAAACCCATAAACAGTCATAAAATCGATTCCTTCCAGAAATTACATAAGAAATTCGACAGAGAAGAACGGGGAATCTGAAACCTTAGGTACGAAAATGGAGGAAAAATGAAACCAGATCAGTTGATATCAGCGTCGTCGAAATCATCCTCGAACTTGTTGAAGAAATCGGCGTCGACGAGCTTGCTCTCAGAGATAAGTCCTCCTTCGCTGAGAATCTCCATGGCTTCGATGTCATCTACGTCCATAGCCATCGACGAACCTGCATCGTCCATCTCCGACAGCATATCCAGTTGCATCGGCCTCATTTCTCTTTGCTCTTCTTCTTCTTCGTCTGCGTTTTGTTCTTCTCTCTTCTGTAGAAATATCTGATCTATCGAAGACTGTCGAAGATTACATATTGATGTCGTTTTGTTAGGCCCAATTTATGTAAATTTGGATCCTACAGGCCCATTATATGGCCCATTAGTTTAAAAGCTAAACGTTGTTTGTTTTGATGTTGCACTTGCGTCATCATCGGCCAAACGCAGCAACGACCATTCTTTGTGTTCAACGATAGAAAGTTTTTCCTTTTTGGAAATTGCTCTCAATTTTTTTTTCTTTTTGTCAACAGCGTAAGTCTATGTTCCTATCTCGATTCGAGAATCCAAATGGGAAACAGAGTTTACATAATACAAATTATAAGGCAAATTTAAAATACTCCGTACTAGCTTATTTGTCTTCGTATTCTTTATCCTCGAGATGTGGGTTAAGCAGAATTTCTGAAACTTCCTTCTACACTTTTCCACCTCTTCTAGAATAATAACACCGGCCACTGTCTCTCTCTAATCAATACACTAAAATAATAGGATTAAAACTATAATTTTTGTTCAAATTCTCTACTAGAAAAACAAAACGATATATATATTTCATTAAACAAAAGTAAATCTTCAAAAACACATGTACGCTTTGTGAAATGGTGGAAGTACGTTACTTCAGTGTAAATGATGGTGTTGGCTTTTCTTGGAAATAGTTAATGTATGTACTTACTATGTGGGATCATAGTGTTTGTAACTTTGTATCGTGATATCATATTCACATGACTACATTTATGGCTCACCGAAGAAACTTTATAAATTTTAGACTTTTAGAAGCTGGAAAACCGTTTATTATTACTACTCAAAGAAAAAGTAGTAATAAAAACAAAACAAGTACTTATTTTTTATTTTATTTTTTTATAAAAGTCTCAAATCATTTTTCTTTTCTAAAAATTATTTTGTTTTAATAACTCAGGGTAAAATCATATTTTATTAATGTAAAAATCATTTTTCTTCAACCAAATAGTTTTTTTTTTTTTTTCAACCAAATAGTTATGTAGTATCCGACGAAGTCCACGGCTGAATTGATTTCACATTAATCATTTGAATATTGCAACGGTCGCTTTTCTAAGTAAGATACATTGAATTTATTGATTTAAAGAAAAGTCAAATCAACAAGGAAAAAAATTCGATTTCGTGAAAGCCAGGGTACGATAAATGTACTAATTATTACTTGGATAGTTTATTATAGCCACCAATCTTGACTAGGCCTGGGCATTTTACCCGGACCCGAAAGACCCGAACCGAACCCGACCCGAAAAAGATGAACCGAACCGAACCGGAACCAAGACAAATACCCGATGGGTCCAAAAAATTTATACCCGAAAAACCGAACCCGAACCCGAACCGAACCGAGAACCGAATGGGTACCCGAAATATCCAAAATATAATTATATATCCAAAATATTAGTTATTTTTTAGACTTATAATAGCTTATAATACTAAAAAATAACTAAAATTACAATTATAAATCTAATATAATAGTTATATTTAGAACAAAATAACCAAAATATTCGAAAAGTCCAAAAATATTTAGTAGAAGATGGATTATAACAAGATTTTATCGGTTATTTTGTAGGATTTTGGATATTCGGTTAAAAAAACCGATAAAAACCGACCCGAATCAGAACCGAATGAGATCCCAATAAGAACCAAAATTTGTATAAACCCGAACGGGTCCATAAAATTTAGCCCCGAACCGACCCGAACCCGACAGGAACCGAACCGAAACCGAACCGAAATTTTCCTAAACCCGAACGGGTCTAAAATTTAGCAACCCGAAAAGACCCGAACCCGAATAGAACCGACCCGAACCCGAACCGAAACCCGAACGCCCAGGCCTAATCTTGACTGTATTTTTATTCCTCAATATTGTTTTCCCTGCTACTTCTACACCAAAACTAGAGCAACAAAGAAATCGAATATGTATATAGTTGGAGTGGATCACTCATGAGATTTTTTCAACAACGAATGTGATCTTAATATTCGGACCGATTTATATTTGCCTTTGCGTATAAAGGTTTCATTTTCTTTCACTAGTTTTGAACATGAATTGACTGAGTTTTTTTGCTTCTAGATACATCAGTTATTCTATTATTTATCAGGGAAACAAAACTCCAAATGCACTTTACACACGTCAATGATGATGCAAATACACATATTTTATCCCCAAAAAAAAAATTATGAATACACCATATTTCTTAAACGAACCAGCTTTTCATGTTAGACCATTTCTCATAAGTCATAACTAACCAAAGTGTCCAGCACAAAAATATATAGCAAAATTTAAAACATGGATTTGAACTTGTTCTCATTGATCATAGCTGATAGATATATACTGGCTTCTCTTTTCATAATTAGCTTCTCAATTTATACTAATTTTTAACTTGTGCTTGAAGACAAAAAAAGTCTCTTCTTCCATCATTCAAGCCTAAATTACCCTCAAGTTTTTCATATATGTACGGGACTTGCCATTTATAATACCGACAACAATATCACCCGTTCCAAGTAAATTGTTATCCCTTTGCAGGAGCGAATCATGTTTGTTAATAGATACTCCGAATCTTTATTTAGTGCGGCAACAAGGTACGCGTCTCCAAAGGTTAGATAAACAAAAAACACTGCATGTGGTGACAAATGAAATTTGAGATTCATGGCCGAGTTGTTCAAAAGCTTCTGCTTTCAACTTGCCAACATCTAAAGTCCTACATAAGAGAATTCTTTTCCCATAGTTGTCATTTTTTAATTGGCTCATTTTCTTGTAAATGTTAAAATCTAACTGTTTTAATTAAAAGTATATGAAAGTATGGTATTTTGTTGTTTATTACCACTAGTTAAGATACTCAACTGATGAGGATAAGGATGCTCTAAGACAATGGAATTTATTTCTATAAATAACCTTAGACATGTAAGGGAAAAGGCAGGGAAAACGAGTAGTTTGACGCTCACGCATGAATCAAACCATTGTTAGTTTATTAATGTGTTTCTTCAGAAAGGGAGAAGATTGGCAGATACTAATACATTTGTTACTCCTAACTTTCAATGTACACTGTATTTAGAGTGAAGTGATGATTCATTTATTTGAGAAAACCGATCAAAACTCTTAAGTGGACACAAATAAACACATATATAGTTTATCAAAAATAAAAATAAACACATATATATCAAATTATCAATCATTACATATAGTATAATTCGAGCTCCAAATAGTACGTAAAACTCCAAAAACTTGTAAAATACAAAAAATTATACATATACAAAATGGCTTATTCACCTTTTCATATGTAGCAATGTAGCATTGGACCTCATGAGTCATCATGGTTAGACAATATATCTTCTTTCCACTTTGTACGAGATTGGACCTCATGAGTCATGCTTCCATCTTCTTTTTGAAAGACCCAATAACCCCTACCTTTATCATATATGTACGGAAGTACCATTTAATGATACAGACAAAGTCACAAAGGTTCCGAGTGATTTGTGATCTCGTTGTCTAAATCATGTTTGTTAATAGTATAATAATATGATACTCTGAATCTTGAGGTCCGGCAACCAGGTACGAATCTCCAAAGTTGTTGAGATCATGAAATATCATTTTAAAAATAATAAAATAGTGTTGAAAATAACAAAACATTATTGCATGTAGTGCCAAATGAAATCTGTGATCTAGTTGTTCAAATTTTGTAAACACACCTTGTTACGCTGCAACTTGCTAGCATTCTATAAAGTCCAACAAATGATGTAAGCCATACAATTTATTTCTATAAATAACCAATTATTTGCGTTAGACACGTAAAGGTAAAAAAGAGAGTAGTTAAGGCTCTCACACATGGAATGCTTTTAGTTTTCAAGTTAGTTTATCAAATTGTTAATGTTTCTAGAAAAGGGATAAACATTCGACGCAAACTATTGCTTCAATGCAAGTTTGGTTTTACGCTTTTAGCTACTGAAAGGCATGGGCAAATATCACACATGCCTAATTCCTACATACCGTATAAAATTTGAAAATAACGGAATAAAAAAACTGTAAAGAGAACACAAATGAACACATAGATAATAATCATCACAACCCATAAAACTGTACATTATCTAAAACATTAAGCAATGCAAAAAACCATCCAAAACAATTTAGAATATCCAAGAACACCGTTAACATTAACACCCACAAAATAATAAATCTTTTAAATCAAACAGTAACACCAGAAGGAGAAGGAGATCTAGGTTCAACTTTCCTCAGCTGAATGGCTTTGTGAGACTCATCATCATCAAAGTACATGTAAGCAAAACCACCGTGCCTGGTCATATCCATACCTGCCATCTCATCCTCCGCCGATATCCGCAACAGTTTCATTTTCTTGAGGATGAAGAAAAGCGTCCCCATGGTCGCACTCACCCAACCGGCGATCACAATGATTTGAATCAGCTGAGCTCCAAGAAGTTTTCCTCCTCCTCCCATGAACAAACCGTACGGCCTTCCCCCCGGCCTCACGCCGTAAATCTGGTTCAAGTACTTCTCTCTAGCGAAAAGCGCCGTGAATATAAGCCCCCACGCACCACATCCGCCGTGTAGCTGCGCCGCCTCAAGCGGGTCATCGTATCTCAGCTTCTCAGCGAGCTTGTTGCATCCGATGAGGACAAGAGCAGCCACGAACCCGCAGATGATCGCAGCCCACGGCTCCACCACCGAACAACCTCCGGTAATAGCAGCAAACCCTCCGAGAAGGCCGTTACACACGTCGCTAACGTTCCAATGTCCAGAGAGAAGACGCTTCCCAAAGAGAGTCGTGAGCGCCGCGGTGCAGCCAGCGAGCGTGGTCGTGACTGCCGTCCGTCCGACCGCGCTCCACTGGCCGTTGACCGTGCCTGACTCGTACGTGATAAGGATCTTGTTGAACGAGCCAGGGTTAAATCCGTACCATCCAAACCAGAGAAGGAATGTTCCAAGGACAACAAGTGACGCCGAGTGGCCTCGTAGAGCGATGGCTCGTCCACCGTTATCGAACCTCCCGAGTCTTGGACCTTCTATCAACGCACCCCAGAGACCAGCGATACCTCCGACCATGTGGACAACGCCGGAGCCGGCAAAGTCGATCGCTCCGGTGCTGAAGAGCAAATCTCCGTCGCTACGGAACGGACTAGCCCACCCATCAACGGACCAGAACCAGTGAGAGACGACCGGGTAAACAAAACCGGTTAAGAAAGATGAGTAGATTAGATAAGCAACGAACTGAGTCCGTTCAGCGATGGAGCCGCTAGTGATTCCGGCGGCGGCGATAGCGAAAGCCCATTGGTAAAGAAAGTTAGAGTAGTCGGCTGTTTCAGTAGGGAAGTCTTTGAGACCGAAGTTTTGTTTTCCGATGAAGCCGTTTGATGGAGATCCAAAGGCAAAGGCGTAACCGAACAGATAGTAAAAGAGACCTCCGGCTGCAGCGTCAAGGACGTTGGTGAGCATGATGTTCATCGTGTTCTTGGCTCTAACGGAGCCGGCGCAGAGCATAGCGAAGCCAAGCTGCATAGAGAAGACGAGGTAAGCGGAGAAGAGAAGGTATGTGTTGTCTACGGCGAGAGCAACGTCGGTGAATTTGTGGTCAACAGTGGTAAGCTGGCCGCAGATGTAATTGGCCGCCGCCGTGGCATTAGGGCCTAGGAGGAGGGCGAGATCTGTCGCTGAGCAAGATGGAGCTCCCGACATGTTGAGAGAGTGGGTGAGAGAGAGAGATAGGAAACAGAGAGGAGAGAGCAGAGGAGCTCTGTTTATATATAATAAAGGAAGGTTTTAGGGTTGACTTTTCAAATTACAGCTTGACGAAATTTTATGCAAATTGTAAAGTCTATAAGTTTTGTTTGCTAGTGTGAATAAAACATAAAAAAAAAATAGTGATAAATTGGAATCTAAATTCTCATCTGATAAATCGGTACAGATAAGATCTGTGTGTTCGGAAAAATATATTCTGTCACATCCAAAATCACATTAAAATTTCTCCCTACCTTAGAATCGGTACGGTTTGGATTTTATCATTAACATTTTGGGTTGATTTTTTTTTTTTCTCCTTCTTTTTCAGTTTATTGATGAAATGTCTTTGGGTGTTAGGTCAAAAGAGATTGAATTTTCGTATGAACATAGAAAGTTCCAGTTTGACCAGATATTATTTGGTTTTCATAAGTTTTACATTGAAGTATTTAAATTACGGTCGTACTTCCTTTTAATTCGTTTTACAATTAAACTACAGTATGTCTTAGAAACTTATTTCCAACAACGAACGGATTACCTTCTGATCACTAGCTTTTAGATCATTAGCTTTTAGATTAATAAATATACAAATATTTTATATAGTATTTTATGTAACATTTTACAAACAGAAAAAAAAAATATTGATTTTCACAATTTTTTTTTTTAATTTTGCTTTCGATTTTTTTGTTCATATTATTAAATATTAAATTTTCATGTACATGAGATGTAGTAGTTCTCCATAAAGCATACGCAATTAGAATCATAACGAAATACTATGTTTATGTTAGTAATGAAATAAAGTTGATTGATTCAAACATGTCTTGTTATTAGTAAGCAAATGTTGACCAATGAATCTGCATCTTGGGTTTTCTACTTTCCCACTTAATTTTGAAAAAGAAGATTATTGTGCATAGTGGGACCCAACGATATATTATTCATTTTGATTCTATGAGTTTCAGTTCACACGAGACATGGGAAAAACTTATTATTGTCACAACAACTGATGATGTCTTTAGCGAAAGTTTCAAAAGCATCCACAGTACTTATTATATTTTTCATTTTTATAATAAACAAATGTGTATGTGTCATAATGTTGTAATCGAAATTGTAATTGTCAAAATTTATTAAAATCAAATTATAAAAATAACTTGAAAATTGGGTTTATACTTTCTGAACAAAAAATGGAATGACTTTGTTTGGCAAATAAACGAAAGTTAAGGTCAAGAACGAGATGGAAGAATTTAGCAAAAACTAATTAGATAAGAAAATAAGAGTACATGAGTTTAGTATTTCAGCTAAAAAAGACAAAAACGTTGTACAAAGGTTGCAGGCCTGAAAGGTTGGATCCCTTTCTCTTATGCTCTTCTTCTTGTTTTATAACTTGAGTGTGTGTTTGACATTTTTATTTATTCAGCTTGACTCGCTATTAATCGCATTTATTTATGTAGATTCGGCCATTTTTAGTTAAGACATTACATTGTTCGTTTGAAGGCTTAGTTTGACTTTGTTGTTTAGTCCGGCCTGGTCTGAGTTCGTCGTATGACGTCGATTTCTACCTTTCACTTCGGATGCGTTTTATACCTCTTTGCGTTTCACCGGGTACAAAATATTTATCGTTGTATCGATGTGATCAGTATCAATGATAAATATTTTAGAAAACACATAGAATAATAACTCTTGTCAGTTTCAAGTTTCAACCATTTTTTCGGCTATTAGACCTAAATTGCCTTAATGGAATCTACTCAGCTTCAAAATAATAAGAATATATGATTTGACTCTAAAACTATTGTACTTTATTTTTGACGTAAACAATATTGTACTTAGTGTCAAGATCACACACTAAATTACGAAAAATTATATATATAGTTTTGAATGACATCATGGATTACCACATAAGAAATATTGATCATTCTTTTAATTAAATTGTATATATTACTTAAGATTCTAGCTGATTATTAAAACCATATTTCAATTGTTAAACACGGACAAAATCCAGTTTGCAATTAAAAAATGAACACATTATCAATAATGAATTATACAGAAATTGCCTAAACAATCATAACCAATCTAGTACGCAAGCGAGAAACCCATAACTCTTGACACCAACGTACAAGTTGACGGGGCTGCAACTCATAATATAGCATTGAAAATAGGTTTAGTTCCTATAAGTAACAATTACAAAAACAAATTAACAAAGTAAATTTCATCATAGAGTTTAGATAATAAATCAGAAGAGATAAGCATATTGGCTAATCAATAAAAACACAAAGTCTTTATATGACTCTAATTTTCTGACAACTTGCTCCCTCTCACTCACGATGTTTTTTTTTTTTTTTTTTTTTTTTTTTTTGAGATCTTGTCCATTTTTTTCCAATAAGAACATAACATGTTTAATTAATATTGAATGTTGTATGTTTATCTTATGTAATCAAGATATTTAGTGTAACGTTTGAAAATAGGATGGCGTTCTTTTATACAAGTGTTCCAAACTTTATGGATTTATATAATTGCTGGTTTGGAGCTTCCGCTTTAGAATTGTTACATTTCACATGTGAATTTGCGGATTTAGATATAGTTTGCGGGAAAGATACATTTTTGATAATGGGATCTTTACCGTTTAAACGTTTTATATAAATGGTAAACTGATGAGATATTTGTTTAACAAATAACTCTTACCCGTTTTCTTAAGAATGTTTGACAAAACAAGATTCCCAGTCACCTTTAAACTAAGAATTGATATCAAGGAAATTATTGAACTGTATGTGCTTTAAGATGATTAATCAAGTTCATTATTGCCACGTGAGACGATTGTACTAATTTCTGTGGTCTTCCATGTTATAGGATCATGCCTATAATTTGCTAATTCATTCTTACTAGTATAATTTATTACCCTGGTCCAATCCTTTACTTACTCGATTTGTCTTGTTGTTGCTTGCTTTTATTCTTCTTATTATTTATTACCTTGTTAGTCTTTTAGTTCCTGTTTGATGTTTTTAGGTTACTTACTCGCAAATTCTTTAATCTTGGATGGTATTTTTTGGTTAGTTACTCGCAAGTTTCAATTCTTGCAAGGTTCTTTCGAGTAATCAGGTTACATCCTTCAATTTTCAATAACTCACAGATTTATTGAAAATATATGCTGACCTAACCAGCCAAAACATCTCTTCTTCTCCACTCTTAAAACCATCCATGATCCACCAAGCTATTAATCACCGTGAATCAAATATTTGCTGATAACTCCATCTAAAACAAGTTAATTTTGAGAGAGAGAGAGAGCTGTTTAACTTCATAGACATATCAAGAGCCAACCGGAACAGAACAAACAAAACATCTTTGGAGTTTTGTACACTATTAGTCTATTACCCCGGAAAAACCTTAAAAGACTCCCCAAATTGTGCAAAGATACCCAAAAGTCAAAAACTTGAAAGCAATTGAAATGAGGTCTACACACTGGGAGAAATGGGGTCTCTAAATCCTTGATTCTGCACAATTGCTTTTCTTCTTACTTCATGTTCATGTCACCAACCACCAAAAAAAAAAAGAGCAAAAGACTCAACCGCGACTTCGACTTGATTACAATCTGCACCAAACCAATATATACATCGCATTCAGATGATGAACGAAACGAACAAAGTTACTCCTAACATCAAAGAACAGCTTTGGTTCAGGAGCCATCACAGCCAAAAGAGAAGAAAGCTCACAGTAAATGAAACTCTCTCAAACAAACACCAAGTTTCACCTTTTCTAATGCAATACAACCTGCAACATGTTTCAAGCTATGATCTTTTCTTCGACCCAAGAATGCAAACCTATACTTTAGTTTAAATATCCAAGACCCATTTGTTTTGTAGCTACCAAAGCATAACACACTATAGGCTTCTTTTGTGAAACTTATAGAAACCATTCACTTAGTTTTACCTGGAAAAAATATGGCTGCAAATTTTTAGTTACAAATGGCAAGCTTGGGGCTCCAATCATCATCTACTCCATAATCAAGGCTGAGCTCAGTCATGGGAGGGATATTCTCAGCAGCGAAAAGCATAACACGCGGGAACATCAGATTGTTGTGGTCATGCAGCACTAACTGGACAATGACATTCGGATACGTACTGTGGCTTATGTAACAAGCAACATTCCTCATCTTGGACACGTCCATTGCGAAATCAACAGGAGGGATCCGAGGATACGAAGGCCTCTCGTAATCAGGAATGACCTGAGACACATCTCCCCAACCTTCCCATCTCGCAGAAGAAAACCTCGCAGGGTACACCAACTTATCACCATTCATTGTAAAAATGTTAGCTTGTTCCCTTGTCAAAGCAACACCAACATACTCGCAGATGAAAGCACCAGCGTGCAATATATCCAAACACCTCACTCCCCAACCTGTTTCCCTCGACCTAAACACCTCAAGCCTGTTCCTTAAACCTTTCTGAGTCACACGGTTTCTGCAAGTCGGAGGGCACTGACACGCAGGTCCACACTCGTGTATCATCTGCCTCTGCCTCACCAAATTCCCACTGTAGTCATAAGCAAACTCGCCTCCGTTCTTGACCGCACAGATGCAGCCGCTGCTACATCCCGAGACACAGCCGCATCCACTTGCGTTGTTACCACTCTGCTGATACATCAAACCAGGAGGAAACGAAGTCTTGACAAGGTAATCGTAAAACAAAGGCTCTTGATCTCTGTCAATGTCGTTAAACAAGTACACAGGAACGTTCTCTTTCCTATTCGAGATATCAAAGCTCATGTAACCCCTCGGCCTCACAGAGTTGGGATCGAGTTTAAGCGTCTTGGCAAGCTTCAGCACCGAGCTTCCCATCTCCACCTGCCCTTCAATCCTCTCAAGCCTAAACTTAAACACACCGAAACCTGACTTCCCAACATCAAACCAAGAATCAACAATCCTAAACAATCCATCATAGACGTAAACTTTGCTTGAAACCGAGTTCTCGTACTTAAACCCTCTAATCACTCTCACTTCAATCCCATAATACATACTCCTCTCCAATGCGAGATTCCCACCTTCTAGCTTCTGATGCTCACATTGCCTTCCGAGCTTATCTTGCCCACCATGTCCTGTGTAGAGAATCACATCTCCTTGATCATCGTCGTCCTCATACCCACCTGAAACAATCACACTTGTAGCAATTGGCTCACCGTTAGAGCTCAAACTCCCTGTGAGAAAATCAATCCCGGCTTGTGTCTGTCCATGTAAACCAACAACGCAAAGCTCAAGCCTGAAGAAGAAGATATCACCGACTTGAACGCCGGGGATCGAGCCGACGATTCGTTTGTCACGATTCATCCACAAGCCACAATCTTTCATCATCGATGCGGCTTTGCTACTATCAGGACTGCCTCTCCTTCCTCTCTCCGCTCCTTCAAGCTTACCTTTCATTATCAAGTAGATCCGGAGAGAATCGTAGATCATCCTCGTCTTCCTCAGGTGTTCACGGAACTGTCTCTCTCCTTCTGGCCCAACGTCGGTGATCCTCACGAGCTCAGACGATCGTTGATTTGGCTTCGGCGGCTTTCGCGTGACGACGGAAGGTGAAACGTCGTCGGTTGGGTAATAAACCAGAAGCGGCGGTTGCTCTTCTTCCACCGGTACGATTGCGCCGGTTTGAGAATCGAGCGGCGTGACGTCCTCCTCCTCGTGGCGTTTGAGGGATTGAGCGAACGCGGAGCAGAAGGTTTCTCTGATGTTGTTGTATTCTGTGCTCAAGTTAGGGTCGAAGAAAGGATAGGTGAAGGTTTCTTCGACTTGTGGGTTGTTGAGATTGAAGGTGGAGGATGATGAAATCAGGGCTTGTGGGTTTGATTCGGTGCCTGGTTCGAGCTTTGGGATCAGAATCGAAGTCGATCCTGGTGACGGAATGTGAGAAGTCATCGAAATCTAGAGATGGGTAAAAGAGGGAAAATGGGTTTAACGAGCGAAATCGAAGAAATGGGTTTTTGATTTCAAGCTGCATCCATGGCGGAAAGAAGAAGCTTTGCGTCAGTCTCTTTCTACTCGAACTCCCTCCTACATGATTCATTGAGAATTTACTCAAAAAATTGCTTAACCAAAATAGCAAAAAAAAAAAAAAGAAAAAAATCTAATCTTCATAGATTCAAATGATTAATACTCCAAAACTAAATTCTGGGAAAACAAAACCTAAAACCCAAAAATCATACCTGATTTTGGAATAAAATCCAAGATCTCTTTGCCAAGGAAAAGAGCTTTCTAGGTTTTAGCCTTTGCTTTGAATAATGGTGTGTTGGTTTGGTGAATCCAAGCCAAACACACCATAAATATTTATAATCATATTTATTATTTTTATTTTTTATATTATTAGTCTTTCTCATGTAAATGACTCAAAATACATCCAAATACATTCAGATACATTATTCCAAAACTGCATATAATATGGGACAGAGGAAGTATGTTAAGTTAAATATATATGTAATATTTTATGTATTTTACAAATATTTATTTTTCTTATGTTTAAAAGAACTTTTTGTTTTATTTTTATTTTTAATATTCTCTCCGTTTTATATTAGTTTGTTATTTTAAATAAATATATATATATATATATATATGAATATATATTTTGAGTTAAATACATCTCTAGAATGACAACTAATATGAAATGGAGAGAATATATTAAACTATAAATTATAGAAAATGAATTTTGGCCACATATTCAAAACGAATCAGAATCTGCTATGTGGATATTACTTTTTGCCATATGCATTGAATGTTGGGAAAAAGTTAGAAGTGCACATGCATAAAGTTATTTTTCCTTTTTATATTACTTCCGTTTTATATTAGTTGTCGTTTTATATGCAATGCATTTAAACAATGTGGTTTTGAATTAAATACATGCATATTCATTTCTGAAAACAACAAACAATATAAATATGAATTATCTTAACCAACACAATATTGATCAGAATCAAAGACATTACAAATTTCAGAATCAGGATGGCTTTCAGCAGAAAAAAAAAGTTAAACAACTTCCATATGAGCGACCCAACTGTTTTTCAAGCACCATAAACTTATATTCCAACATCCCAAGAGTCCAAGCTAGAATCTCTTATGCAACATTTAACGATGAATTAACAGAAACCTGCAAATGAGATTAATGTCAAGGTATATGGCATGTATGATGATCTCAACAACAAGTTTGAGTCCTTCTGAAGAAACTTGACACACGGGTAGCTCATACTGCAAGGGATATTAAGCGACAACCAGAAATCTTCCAAGAAAAGTTGAAACAAACCCCATAGAACATTGTAATGCGATTATGATTCATGGTGAGATAGAGATTGTACCAAAGCAAGGAGGTTTTGGAAGTTGTTAAAGGAGCTTAGAGGAGACAGCTCCCTTTATCAAATCAAGGAGTACGCCTCCGTCAGTGAAGCAGTTGGATAAGGTAGAAGATCTTGGGAAGTTTGTTGTTCCTACTCCATTGCAGATTCTACATGCATAATGCATAGCTTTCTCATTTGTTCTGAAATAAAATATTCTGCGAAGTGTCTATTTTCAGGTGTTGTCGTGTCAAAACCTAGAAAGTACCATTGTGCTTTCATATAAGTAAATTTAAAGTAAGTAAGGATTTCAGTAAG
Source organism: Microthlaspi erraticum (assembly GCA_902728155.2). NCBI lineage: Eukaryota > Viridiplantae > Streptophyta > Magnoliopsida > Brassicales > Brassicaceae > Microthlaspi > Microthlaspi erraticum. The sequence continues at coordinate 247,588 of CACVBM020000754.1, forward strand.
TATAGCAAAATTCTCTACAACCACAATTTATACTAGTCATAACCATACAGCATCACGATTGAATCCATTGGTTATGTACTTATGTCAATCTACATCACAGTTGAATTTAGAGATGCATCATTATTTATTTTTTTAAACGAAGCAAATATTCCGATTAAAAGAAGGAAATGGGTGGGAAATATTTTTATGTGTGTGTTATGTTGGAACTTGGAAGTTGGTAACTCCTAAAATTAACCAAAACAAAAGTGACGCATTCCTCAAAAATAGCAACACTAACTACCACCACCACAATTATCTTTCTCTCTCTCCCACCTTTTTTCTAAACGTAGAGCCTCCCTAAGAAAGAACAACACACACAAAAAACGGTTAAGTGTCTTTATTCTTTCCTAACTGTTTATTTTTCGAAGATAAGCATGAACACAAACCGTGACAACAAATCGTGAATTTTGGATTCCCTAACTTTCTCTGATCAATAGATAAAAAAAAAAGTTACCATTTGGAAGAAAGAAAAAAAAACCATGACAATGCCATCAAAAATGATGATGATATAGGCAAAGGAAAGAAGAAAAGAAGAAGAAGAAGAATAAGGCAGAAGAAGAGGTAAAGGGCATGGAAGACGGTCGTAGAGGATCTTCTTCAACATCACAATCACGCAAGATCATGGTGATCGCTGATCCGACCCGTGAATCTGCAGCCGCTCTTCAATACGCTCTTTCACACGCCGTCCTCGAGCAAGACGAGCTTATCCTTGTCCATGTTGAAAACAATGGTGCCTCCTGGAAAAATGCTTTCTCAAGTTTCTTGAGATTACCAAGTTCTATATCCTCCTCCTCCTCTAGCAGTGGCTCCTCTCCCGGTGGTGCTAATTATGCTAACGCAACCGCTTCTGCCGCCGCAAACGCTGCTTCCCCCTTAGCCTCTGAGATTGGTCAAGGAGATGGTAATTTCTTGGAACAGATGAAACGGATATGCGAAATCGCTCAACCAAAAGTGCGTGTCCACACCGAGTATATATCCATGGATGGTGTCAAAGCTACAGCTATTCTTCTTCATGGAGAAAAACTTGGTATCGATGTTATCATCATAGGCCAACGCCGGACAATCTCATCCTCTCTTCTAGGGTATCGTGTTTTGTCTCTCTCTCTCTCTCTCTCTTTAGAAAACGTAAAACATAGAATGATATGAGGATGGTTTGGATTTTGACAGAACTAGGCGGCCTGGAGGGTCTTTAAGAGGAGCAAAAGGAGTAGACACAGCGGAATATCTAATCGAGAATAGTAAGTGCACTTGTGTTGGCGTAACGAAGAAAGGTCAAAATGGAGGCTATGTTCTAAACACCAAGACCCATAAGAACTTCTGGCTCTTGGCATGATCATACGCATTGCTTCTAGTCAGTTTTAATTTGCTTTCGAGTAGCTAAAAGAAAAATGATGTGACAAAAGTAATTAATAAGAAAAACGGTACCAATCATCATGATCACTTGCATGTTTCTTTCTTGATCTCTAAATTCTTGAAATGAAGTGTTTTTTTTATATCGTTTCTATTCTCCTTTCATTTGACCACGAAATGTGGGTAAAGGCTGTAAATATCTAACACACGATCAGGTTACACCAATGCGAATATCGGAATATCTACAAATAAGATACCTCTAATTTGAAAAAGATGAGAGAATAATATATTCATCATTTTTGTAAAGAGCAATGAGAGCTTTTGATTAGTCTTAGCCAGTATCTAGAACCTTAGGATATGTAATGCACTCAAGAAAAGAAACATGCTGGTTTAAAGTTCATCGTCCGTGTGCCCTTCTAGTTGGATATTGAAAACTTCTCCTATCATACATACCATCTCCTATACATTTGGCATGTAAATGATTGCCTAATGTTTGTTGATTTTTAGAGTCTTATAGCCATTTTATCTATGCTTGGGATCCCGACTGTTTTGGTTTGAGTCACTCTCAAAAACACCCCTAACCAACTTTACTCAATAACTGAAATATGCTATTTCGCCTCTTGTCCATGTGCTCCAATGGCTACAAATAAGCTAAGACTTGATACCTACAGACTACAGTCATGGGAGATCTTATGATATGGTTAAAGTTGAGCTAGACAAGTCATTTCCCTAGTAATTGATGTGGTTATACAAAAGATATGATCTCTATATCTGATGTAGAATACTCTTGGCTCCCTAGTAAGTGCATTAGATATGGAGAATTGGGCCAGATATTTATGCATGCAACTTTACTTTATCATCAAACCACCTCCTTATGTGGATGTCAATGTACCTATAATATGTACCATGGTTATTAACTGAATGATACATGGGTTTAGAGATTTACCAAAGTTTTCCAGACGAATCTTGGAATCAAAGGGAAATACAAATTTGTAGTGAGTCTAATACTAATTCTCTACAATTACCAGAAATTCCCACACTGAATAAATATGTTGCTTTAAACAAATGCAAAGAAATTTACATTTCAGATTTTTTTATTTATTTTTATATATAAATAAATGAAATACATATCAAAATGAAAATGAAAAAAAATTGGAGATAGAAAGTGAGCTTTCACATAATGGTGCAAAAGCCTGTGAGACTTCCGACAGCAAGCGCCACCTCCATTGCTCTAAACGCATGCCACCACCTCATCTGCAACCCACACACACTTCCTCATTAGTATTATACTACTAGAAATATATATAAGAAATACGTTAGTAAAAAGAATTATGTAAAATTTATCGAAATTAATTCTTAATTTATTTTTGTTTTGATATATATTTTACCAAAATTCAACTGAATTTTTGTTTTGTCATCGTTTGTGGGCCACAACAGGCCGGTCTACGGACCAATAATCCTCCCAATGAGGAAATTAACCCCATATGGGGAAAGGTGGAGTTGAACTCCATATGAGATGGATGCAAAGGTATGCTACCACTGAATATTTTACCGAAATTCAGCTGAATAAAAAAAGTAAAATCGAACCTAAAATGTTAGATTCTATATATTTCTGACCGTTTTTTAAAACAAGAAAATTCATATCCGTTTTTTTAAATCCAGAACATGTTAGATACGGAAAGAATTTCTGATTTTTAAGTAAGCTTGAGAACTTTAATAATTTGCTAATTTGAGATCAATGCATATTATGCAATAGATAAAATGAAATGAGGTTTACACTTGTTTTGCATAAAACAGTACAAAGCAATACAGTAACAGAAAAGAGATGATGATGTGGCATTATATTCGACCAAAAACCTTTTCTCTGGTAACTAGGTTTATATTTTTTTGGGGTGCAACTAGGTTTATATTCATATGTCATGGCTATATTCTTCTATATATACTGAGTCCAATATAGCCATTAGGCAAAATGACCCATAATAAAATGATATGGATGTAAAAAACTAACAAAAAGCAAAAAGAGATGTCAGAAAGGCTTACCCTCGTAGGGTGTTGCTGGGCTAGGTTGTGATCACCAGGTGGCTGCTGCACCATTTAGGGTAGAACCATTATCATTACTTACTCGTGTGTTAGTGTATGAACCCCCACAATTATTTTTATATTTCTCATATTGCATGTTGCAATGGCATTGACTATTTGAAGGCTTACTTCTAATGATCTGTTCTGCTAAGTCCTTCGCAACATACACGTCCTATATTTAATATCGTGTGACCATAATCTCTAAGGAAATTGGTATCAAAGTTTGTTACAAATACACTTTACATAGTTATACTCATCATTTTGAACCCAAAACAAAAGTTATACTTATCATTATGTACGTGTCAAGTGTCAACAGAAGACTCTAGAATTTAGAAGACAAAAATCGGTATAACGTTTGTAATACTTTCCACCATATTAAAAAATTTATTCAACTTTTCAAACTAATGCACACATCTACCAATCTTTTAATTAATCAAGAACTAGTTAGGCAACTAGGCCTCGTTCGTATAATCACGTCAACTCTAACCAATTTAATCCTAAACTATTAATCAATTTATTAACCGCCACACAGAAGCAAACGCCATTTTCTCAAGAACCATCATTATTGCAATTGCAAACGCTTATATAATTAAACGATTGATAAAGAAAACGTACCAGAGGATAATGGCTACGCTTAGCTCGTAATAAGACATAACTATCCAAGAACATACAATGCGGATGGCAATACGTCCGTCGCATATAACACTTGACGCATAGATCAAACGTGTCCCCGCCACACGGCGAATCAAAGCACGTGACGCACGTGAAGTATAGAGCGTTGAGAGGCCGGAGGCACGATCGGCAGCTAATGGTCCGGGTCCGAGCCACATAGTAAAGCGTCAAGACCTCCCAGAAGTCGAGCTGACCGTCTCCGTTCCGGTCTAGCTCCCGGAACATGTCAGGATGGACCCAAGCTAAACCTGCGGTTCGACGCAAGAAGTCGGTATACTCTTGAATACTTACTCGGCCGTTACCATCAACGTCCATTGCACGGAAAAACTGCCACGCCAAATTCTGTTGCTCCATGGAGCCGTTGTTGTAATAAGCAGTCGCGACTTCGTGGAGCTCATCCATTATCGATGAGATCTCTGAAAAGATAGATAAAAGAGAAATCTCTGGTTTGTTTGTTTGTTGTATATGTGTGTTATGAAGAGGAGGAGACTTTTGCTTAGGTCAAATGTCAATGTCTAGAATTGTACGTAGAACGTGATACAACTAAACTTTTGCTTAGTTTAGTGCGTAAAACACAACTTGTCCCATGTGATATACAATTAAAGCCTGCAGTATAAAAAAAATATAAGAATGTGTATTAATTACATCTAGGCCCAATTATATAATCGGTATCAGATCCAAAATGTGTAAGCCTTAAACGTTGTTGAACGGAGTCATCAGTTCACCGTTGATAGAGCACAATTTGTATGACTTGAAAGTTTGTTGAAAACAACTATTCCTCACAAATCCATCTCAAATTGGTTGCCAAACTACACATGCAAAACTCGTTTCATGATCTTAAAAGAAAAAATAACAGGAATCCAATAATGAAAACTTAAATAAGTAATAAAATATAATAGGTCCCAATCAAAGCAAAGACATTTACACTAAGAACACTTAATTTTCAGGCAAATTCAATATTACTTTGATTTTATGTTCTTATAACAGAGACTGGAACTCTTTGGTTCCTACAATTACGGAAACAACTAAGAAAATGGGAAAGCCATTAAGAGTCATGCTCCTACATTTCAGAGCAGTAGAGTCTTCTTATTATGCAGGAAACAATTAAATAAACTAAATGAAAGACTTTGTCAAAATGACTTAAACAACATACTTAGAGTTTGGTTTCTCGTCTCTCGCATCAAAATATCACAAGACCAATGATGCAACGATACAATCATTTTTGGGATTGTGTGTGTGTCACTATTTCTTGTAAGAAGAACGTGATGTTAGAGTGAGAAGAGCCTCCTTCCTCCACAGCTTTGTGAGCTAATTTCCCAAGCTCTTTCACACTTTTCCTTCTCTCTTTTGCATCATCACTCTCACCCATTAACTCCTCCACTGCCTTCTTCACTCCTTCTTTATCCACTAACACTCCTATCTCCTCCTCTTCTCCCCATTTCATTGCCTCTTCAACTCCGGCTCTTACACCCGCTTTTAGAACTTGCATGACCAGTTTCTGGTTGCAGAACTGGTCTCCAAACAATGGCCAAGTCAGCTGTGGAACACCCAAGGTGATTCCTTCAAGAGTCGAGTTCCATCCACAATGTGTCAAAAATCCTCCAACAGCAGGGTGTGAAAGGATAAGGATTTGAGGCGACCATCCTTTAATGAGTAGCCCTCTCTCTTTGGTTCTTTCTTCAAAATCGCTTTCCAAGATCCACGCAGCTAGCTCATTGTACTTCTCTGAACCTCTTATTACCCAAATGAAAGGTCTTTGAGATTCCTCGAGGCCTAATCCGAGCTCTTTAAGCTGAGCAAGAGGAAGATTGCATATACTTCCAAGGCAAACATATAGCACTGACCTTTTGTCTTTAGAATCAAGCCATTTAAGACACTCGTCTTGACCAATGGCCGCCTTGTTTCCTCTTTCAGCTATGTCTGCTCCCATCTTGTTGCACAAGGAAACTGGTCCGATGGACCAAACTCTACCAGCCCTAGCCTCCTTGTAGTCATTCAGATAAGCAAACTCCAGATCCTGAAATGTGTTGACGATTACACCATAGGATGTCTCATCGGCTTCTACTTGTTCGTCCAAGAACACTTTCCAGTCTCCACTAGCATTAGTTTGCAGAGGAATTTGAGGTTTCGTAAGTTCAACTCTATCAGGAAATCCAGGGACCAAAAAATACTCTTTGTCAGACTTTAAAGCCTCTAACATCTCGAGGTTTTGGTGTAGAATATGCATACACAAAAGCGAAAAGCAAGACACGCCATGAAAAATGATCTTTGGGATATTGAACTTCTTAGCGATTTTGCTTGTATAAGGCAAACAAAAATCAGATATTAGACAGCTTGGTCTAGGTTTCATCTCTTCCATGAGCTTCATGACTGGCTCGTCGAACATGTTAACCGCCTTAAAGAATGGTACTATCAACTCCATTGAGTCAAGCAAATCTGCATTTTCTTGTCCTTCTGGCAAACCAGCTTCTTGGTATGGAAACTTAACATGCTCCAGCCTAATGGGCAAGCCGGACTGGATGGCTCGGCTTAGGACGTTCTTGAACCTATCTGCGTTGTGAGGCGTAGTAACAATGGTTATGGTCACACCGCGTTGGGCCAAGAGCCTTGCAATATCAACCATGGGGATCATGTGGCCTGGAGCCATGAAAGGGAAGAGAACAAAGTGAAGATGAGACTGAGATTGGTTGGTAGTTTCGAAAGCCATTAGGAACTCTCTAAGTTTGTCTTTGCCTTGATTCCGGTCGCTGTGCCAGCCGACTCTGAGTTTTGGAATACTACAAGCGATAGACAGGAGAACGAATTGATCACTTTGCATATTTTCAAAGTAAAAATCATGTTCGGACGTGACCCAAAAAAAGGAACTGATATTAAACAAAAGCTATAGTTACTTGAAAGCAGTGGACATCAACATATTATTTTTGGAAAACAATTATTTTTTTGAAGCATGACTAGTTGTGTTGCCTATTACTGCATTAAACTCAGTTCTAGTCTCAATTTTAACGTATGAAAGAGTCGAAAAGTTTAAAAGCTAAAGAAGGGATTAACTCACGGGATCAGAGACGAAGATAGACGAAGGTTTAAGCGAAGGCTAGTGACAATTCGAACGGAGGCAGGCACATATTTTAGGGCAACGATGCGAGAGGAAGAGAGCAACGGAATCTTGCCCATCAACATGCACAGCAGTTCTTATAAATTATCTAAAAAAAAACATAGAAAATTGCAACTAGAATAAAAAACTTTAGACTATATAGAGGGTTGACCTGCAAAAAACTTGTAAGTATCTTCGTGGCTATGAGTGAACAAATAATATATAATGACTTTTGTAACAATCCACGATGTCATAAGTATAAGCAATATCAGTTATTAAAGTTGAACTCCTCAGGATAACTGGATTAGCTGTCATCATTCAAATTTATGGAAATAAAAAAAGACTAGTAACGGGTTTCTCCACTATTTAAATGTGAACAAGTCAGTTTTGGTCCATTGTAATATTGTATAATGGGAAACTTGCTCCAAAGGTAGTTTTTTTGTATAATGGGAATTGTTGTGAAATATATTCGAAACCATAGAAGTATAGAACCATTGAATTTTGTTCACATGATGGGCCGGGTTACTCTAAACGATCGTGATGAAAGTCCAATCGTAAGCAAATGCTTTATACCGTTTCACACAGCTTTTGATCATTTAGATGAGAAACTCTTTTCCACAAGTGTTTGCGGGAAACAAATCAAAATGATACTTCATCTAATATCTAACTTCAAATTTTGAAGAAAAGAACGAACACTGTTGTCATAATTATCTATTTATTATAAAGCATATAGAAAATTGTTATTAATTATTTAATACATAACTTTACTAACATATTTTGTAAGTAAACTACAAAATTTTAAAGATAACTTTACTAAAAGCAGCTAAGTAGTATTCTACTAGTAGAGGATCCGCGCAAACGCGCGGTGTGACGTTGCAGTTTTGTGAAGAAAATATGAATTCTAAACCCGAGCCCGACTCAAAAACCCTAATCAAAAATTTTAAAATCCAAAATTTTTTAATATGTCTAAACCCGAAAATCTGAAATCCAAAAAATCCCGAAAACCCTGAACCGAATAAAAAAAAACTCTAATTTTTTTGAACCAAAACCCGAACCCTACCTAAAATCCCTAATGAAAAGTTTAAAATACCCAAACTTTTTTAATATGTCTAAACCCGAAAACCCAAAATTCAAAAAATCCGGAAAACCCTGAACTGAACCCAAATAAACTCGAATCCAAAACGACCAGAAATTTTCATAAAAACCCCGAACAATTTCTATATCTTTATATCTCTATAAAATTAGGTATGAGATTTTCACTGAACCTGAACTTGTCTAGAAACCCCAAACCAAACCAGAATCAGAAATTTAAAAGAATTTGAACGGTTTTTATATCACTAAACCCCAAAACAAAACAAAAAAAAACTTTAAAAGAAACCTCAATTGAACCCGAGTTAAAAAAAAACTTTAAACCCAAAAATCCAAAATCATATTATATTGATTTGTTATTATCAATAGATTATGTTAAGTTTTTTTTTTGCAGATTTTTAAAAGGTGGAAAATGGAAGTTTTTTAGACTATCGGTTTGTTTTAAGTTATTATTATTGTATCCAAACAATTTTTTTCTATTTGTTCTTCAATTCAAATAGCTTTTTCTCTTATTCTTGTATCCAAACATTATAATGTACTAAATTGACCATCATTAAACGTGTTGCTAAATACTTTCTCTTTATAATTAGATTGGTTTTTTGGTCAGAAAATTTTCATTTACTTTTCAATTAATAATATAATGATGTACGTCAAAGATGTTGTTTTAATTCCTTCACACAATGACCTTTTTTTTAACAAACACAATAACCATTCAAACCTCGTTTTTATAAAATATTACTTAAGTTTTATTTTTGATGATTAAGATTATGATGATAAATTAAGAAAAAGTATCAATAATTACACATATAAAATTGAAAATATATGATTCTTTCTCAAAAATAAATATACGATTGATGATAACAATGTGAGTCTTAGGGAATCTAATCACATTTTACAGTTCGAATCAATTGTTGTAAGTAACTACTGTATATGTTTCTCAATTTTAATAAAGTACTAGACCAATATCCGCGTGTACGTGCAGGTTTTTTAATTGTTATAGTTTTAAAACAATATTTGAAAACCATTATAGTTTGTGTTAATATTATAAAATATTATCCAAATAACACTGACATTTTAATTCCAACTTGTATAATTAGTGAGTGCTTTCAAATATATATTTTTGCATTATAGCACATGTCTCTATGCCATCAAATTCTTTGTTTATTCACTGCTACATGGAACGGACTATGTTTCCCGTCATTGTTCTTCGTCCGTTTTTCATAATTAATAATTAGGAGAATTTAGATGTTTAATAGTGATTCAAAATAGAAGCTGAAGGATAATAGTTTTAAAGTAATACATTGGTTTTATTATAATAAATTAAAATATTTAAAGTTGTTAATTGAAAAGAAAATGAAAAGTTTTTAATTGAAAGGAAAGGAAAATGAAAAGATGTTAATTTAGATTTAAAGTAATTAATTAAAAGGAAATGAAAAGTCATGACACATGTCAATTGCTAGTGTGTATATATATCTAAACTATGAAGAGAGTTGGCCTCTTTTTATATACTCCCTCCATTTCACAATAAATGTTTTAGAGTTTAATTTTTGTTTTATTATAAGTGTCGTTTTACATTTTCAATGCAGAATTTTAATATAATTTTCAGAAACTCCATTCATTTATTGAATTAACAAAGAAAATAAATTCTGTAATGTATTAAATAGAAATTTTAACATGATTTTTTAATATGTGTGAAAAAACTTAAACGATACTTATTATGAAATGGAGGGAGTATATGATTCAATGTAGAACAAATTAACGGAATATGAGACAGAGGTACGGGGCACGTTTGGCTTTTATCGGTTTAAGTGACATTTGATAATGAAACTTTTTTTTTTTGCTTTCATATGTAATTTAGCATATATAAGAAAGACTGATAATTAAAGAATTTGGATTATATAAGAACGACTAACAATACAAGAATTTAGCTTATATAAGAAAGACTGACAATTAAATATTAGTAATCTTGGTGTCCGAGTGTACTTATGCACCATTATTTTAATATACACCTGATCGCAATCGCCGTTTCCTTTAAACAAAAAAAATACAGCACTCTTATTCGTGGAAATTATGAAGTGTTTTTTTCTGTTAAAGAATTACGATTCGACAAAAAAAAGGACACTTCGAAAAATTAAGAAAACAAATATAATAACTACTAATAAAAATTCGAAAAACTTCGATCTAATTTTCAGAACAAAAATAAAATAAAATATCTAATAATTATAAATATACGATGGAAGATAACTGTGTTTGTCTTTCGGAACCTACTCACATCTTATTATTTAAATCAATTGCTGTGCCAGGCGATAAAAGTTTTTTTTAATAAAGCATGCAATGTAAACAATGATACTTTGAAAAGTAGTATAATAACAATGATATATATTTTTTAGTGTTCATTTTCTAACTATATCCATATTTTTTTTCTTTTTTTTTAAGATATTCGAATAGTAGGTGGAAGTATGAAGAATAAATTAGATATACACATGACGCACATGACACATGACGTTTGACGCATGACGTTCATGCTTATGTACGTAGAAGCCTATCACTCATCGCCAGCCTTATCAAATATGCTTATTTAGGTGCTTTGGCATCTTATAATATCTAAAATACATTTGAATATAGTTTTAGAGCACCAATATATTTTTGAAAGAAGTCTTAAAATCTAAATATTTGGTTAGCAGTTTCAAAATAATAAATAAAATTTTAAATGAGAAAATAAAATTGAGGTCATGTAAATAATTTTCGGACACAGGCTTTTAATCTACCTGTGACATAATTTGTGATTTTTTTCCAAAATAGTTTTTGTTTTTTACGTCTAGTTTATTATAGAAAATTTTATGCAGTGAACAACCTAAAAATCCTTATGGGTTCTAGAATACTCATATTTTACTTTTTTTTTTTTGACCAAAACTCATATTTTACTTCCTAGAGGCAATATGGTTAAAACGTTGGATATTTGGGAAATTCATAGGGATTGATGGGCTACAGTACACAATTCATAGTTTTATTTTTAGAGACACTTAAGTGTCATCCAAAACTCGAAATAGTAATTTTTAACTAACCCACGCTCGTGGCTGAAGCAATAAATAGAAGCAATGACCTTTTTTTTTGGTAAATTAAAGGGTTAAATAAGCAATGACATATGCGCAATAAAAGTACTTTCAAGTTTTTTTTTTTTTTTTTTTTTTTTTTTAACTTTCAAGTAATTTGGCAAAGTGGTTTAGGCGAAGACTGATCTAATAGCTGGACCTGTCTCACCTCGCTCGACCCAATCCTGATTTACTTACGATCCATGAAAAACTCGACTGCATGGGTCGACCGGACACCCGCTTAAACATGTTTGTAAACTCCACGACCAAAAAAAAAAACATGTTTGTAAACTCTGTCCTCCCAATTGGCTTACTATTGAGGAAGTTTTAATTTAATATTTGATTGTGGAAAAATATGCATTAGGTGTAAATAAGTAAAGTCGACCAAAAAAAAACAAAAAACACATGGGATACTATTCCTATAAATTTGGTGTTGATGAAATGGATTCAAATTATTCAATATAGTGGAGAAGATGAAAACCATAACAGCTTTTGGATCGCAACTCTCTCTTCCTTCTCGGACCAACTTATTTCCGACATCAGTTCTTGGTAAGCCAGCAAAGCAATTGCGTTTGAAGGCCTCTCCTCCGACTTTCCCTCCTTTGTACGTCGATGCTGAAGCAACTAACATTCGTAATTTCAAGAAGTTGCCACCTTCTCAATGGACTCATTTCTTCCACTCTGTTAACGATGATGTCTCGGTGAGTCTATAAGTGTCGTTTTAGATTTTAAAAGCATAATTTTAAACAAATTTCAGTTTTTATCTTTATTAATTTAGTGTTATAATTAGAGAACGAAATGGTATAGTATATTAAGGTATTTAGGAAATTCTAATTTGTATTCTTAATTCGTTTGGAAAACCTCAAATGAAAGTTCATGTTCTTATAAAACGGAGGGGAGTATATATAGTTGAGTGTTTATATTGTTGAGAGATCAATGCATGTATATAATTAGTATACATCCATATTTTTTTTTTTTCAATAGGAAATGAGTGCAGTTGAGAAGGAGATCGAGATGCTAAAGCTGAATGTGAAGGAAGTCCTCATGTCCGAACCCCAAACCATGGACGATGAGAAGAACAAAGTTCTTTTGATTTATTTGCTGGTAAGCTTGGGTCTGGCTTATCACTTTGAGGACGAGATCAATGGGAATCTTCTACAGAGTTTTAAAAAGATAGAGGATATGGTTGCTGGTGAAAAGGATTTATACACAGTTTCCATTCTCTTCTGGGTGTTCAGGACATATGGTCACAACATGTCTTCCGGTAAGGACTCTTTAGCTAGGCTTTTCAAAAGCAATATTTTATAAACGTATTAGAATAACAAGGTTTATTTATCTGCCAATATATAGATGTCTTCAAGAGATTCCAAGGGGACGATGTGAAGTTTAAGGAATGTCTTGTCGACGATGCCAAGGGTATCTTGAGCTTGTACGAAGCTGCAAACTTGAGAACAACGACAGACTATATACTGGACGAAGCATTGAGCTTCACTTCGATCCACTTGGAGTCGTTGGTTGCAGGAGGAACGTGCCCACCTCACCTCGCAACGCGTATCCGAAATGCTCTAGCTCTATCTCAGCACTGGAACATGGAAATATTAGTAGCACTTGAGCACATCCCGTTCTACGAGAACGAAGTAGATCATGACGAGATGATACTCAAGTTCTCAAAGCTAAATTTAAAGTTACTGCAGCTCCATTACCGTCAAGAACTCAAAATCGTTACAAAGTATGATATAATTGCAAATACTAGTATTTAAATATATATACCTTTTAAGCTTTGGCTAATAACCCTCTATTTGTTTTAGTTTTTTTAATTCAAATAATAATAACCCTCTTAACATTACGTTATTTTCATCATGTGTTTGGATGCAAGATGGTATAAGGACCACGACTTTGCATCTAATTTGCAGCCGTTCTATAGAGATAGAATTGTTGAACTGCACTTCTTTGTGCTAGCTATGTACTTCGAGCCAAAATTCTCAAGTGCAAGGATTATGCTGACTAAGTTCTTCAAGGTTTTAACAATTCTAGATGACACGTGTGATAGATATGCTTCTCTTGCTGAAGCCAAAAGTCTCGTCAATAGCCTGGAAAGGTACACTAGTTATAATTCGAGATATACACAAATGGTGTAGACGTTGTTGTTGATAATTATGACAACCATGTGCAGATGGGCTTCGGATGATGCCATGGGTAGACAACCAGAGTTTTTGAAATTTGTGTTTAATTTTATATTGAATGCCTTCGAAGAGTTTGAAAGAGAACTGAGGCCTGAGGGAAGATCTTATGATGTGGAAGCCACAATAGAAGAGGTAACCAATGAAACATTCTTCTTTGTGTTATATTATTCTATGCCTTTGGAAGTCTAATTAAGAACTTAGCCTTTCAAAACTCGCATTTCTTATACCGGAAAAAAAAAATTACCATTAGCTTAGAACATCCCATCAGGGAGTTTTTCAAAGGGTATGAAAAGAATAAATAAAAAAAATAAAAAAAACTAAGAGAAAGAACTTAAGAAGAGGTTCTCTAATGAGATTTTTTTGCGATAGCCATAAAAACCTTATTTTACACTTGTTTCTTTTTCATTGGTTTAGTTCTCTTATGTTAAATTCAAATTTAATCATGTAAATTCATTATATTAAAATATTAGTGTTATATAGTAGATTTTTCTATTTTTGAAAAAAGGCATAAGTTATATATATATATATATATATATATTTTTTTTTTTTTTTTTTTGCTAAATGAAGGCATAAGTTATATAGTAGTTGAAAACCTCAGAAGGAGTTTCCCCCACAAATGAAGATGCTCTTACCTATAAAACGATTCAGACAAAAAAAATACTATCTCAATACGGATTTTTTACTTTTCAACATGCAGTTCAAGACACTCGTGAAAGCCAACCTTGATTTCACCAAATGGGCGCTAGCAGGTCACGTGCCTAGCTTTGAAGATTACATGGAAGTTGGTGAGGTTGAGGTCACAGTGTATGTGACATTGGCAGGGACTTTGATGGTTATGGGACATATCGCTTCAAAAGAAGCGCATGAGTGGCTCAAATCCAGACCCAAGATCACCCAGATTTTATCTACTAAAGGACGTCTTAGGAATGACATGGCTGGTTTCGAGGTACACATACATAAATCGTTTTTTTCTTTTCTTTTAGACAATTTATGATGCGCCTGTGTTTTGTGTCTTGCGTTCTGTAGATATTCTCAATCCTAAAACTAATTGGAAATGATGTCTGTAGACTGTAGTTGACTTTATTTAATTTTCATTTCTGTTTTGATATGTCAAAATACACTATATAAGCATATATATGTACGTATTGACATATCATATTTTCTTCTGAAGGACATATACTTTTGAGAAATACTCTAGCTATAATACATTTTAAAATAGGATGTGTGACCAAAATGAACTCATAAGTTTTTTTTGAAAAAAAAAATTGACTAAATAATTTTATGAAAAACAGGTGTTTACCCTAAATAAATATCATATAAATTAAATCATTGTGTTTGAGTTTGTTTTTCCCAAATTAGGATTTCGGATTTAGTTTTTTTGGGTTTAAGGAGAAGTTTTGAATCATTTAAATGTTAAAGTTAGTCCATTTTGTCAAAAAAACAAAAATTATGAAGCTATATTTTGTTAGTCCCATTTGGTCAATTGCCTTATATTTATACATTTTTGGACATGAGGTTCTGTTAAAATGACATATGCAAATTGTAAGCTATTTGGCATATTAAAATAACAGCAGAAAAGTGTGTGACGTTTACAATTAAATTGTTTTCAATATGACATCCTTAATTGTTTACTAACTTACACACATAATGATTAGGATGATATGAGCAGAGGAAATTTCACTACTGGAGTCAACTGCTATATGAACCAATATGGAGTTACAGAAAAGAAAGCCTATATGGAGCTTCATAAAATGGTTGCAGAAGCCGATAAGACATTAAACGAGGAGATGTTGAAGAAATGTGAAGTTCCACGGCAGGTTCTCAAGACAGTCATCAACCTTGCACGCATGATCAACGTCACCTACAATGTAAACGAAGGATACACCTTTCCCGAAGTAAAAATCTACGAGTATATTACTTCCTTGTTCGTCGATGAGATCCATGTCTGAGGGAGGGTCTATGTAGTCGACTGGGCCAGAATGTCCTTTTTTATTTATAATTATTATTATATTCACGTCTGTAGCTTTTATTTGGAATATCTTTTATTACACCATGTAAACAACAAGCTTTTGGGTTTGTTGTTATGATATTGATTGGTGCCTATGAATACGTAAAAATGCGATCGTGGTTGTTTTTTATGCATAAGATCAACCCATGATTACTTACACCTTTATTTCTGTTGCATTCAAAATATATAAATCCAACAAAAGTTACATAACTAGATATGAAATATGTTATGAGAGCCATGAAATATGTTAGGTCGGCTAAGGGGACGATGGAACTTGTGGCAACACAATGTCTTCAAATTCTCTCTTACATGTCCATGGTGGGCAGCTGCCCCTCCTGCTTGTAAGGTAGATTCGCCCCTGTTTCCTTCTTTGGTATTCGAAGGATGTTCGTCCGTATTCGAACAACCTTATTCATGTTCTTAGCTTTTGAGCCTGTTTGAATATTGCATGTTTATGCTAAATTATTTATGGATTATGAGTAGAAGCCATTAATCTGATGAAATTTGCGGCGTTGTAAATTAAGAGGTTAATAACTAATCAAAGATTCAAAGTATAGAATGCTATGTTTAACAAGGGTAAAAGGGATGAAATGTTAAAGTATGTGATTTTGGATCATTTGGCCTTCTTGGTTTTTATTCATCAGGATCGTTAGCCTTGGTTTTTTTTTAAGCTTCACATGCAAAATCTGAATTTGAAAAGAATAAATCGTGATTTTTACCACAAAGAAAAAAAGAAACAGTTTTCCCTTTCGTGCATGGCAAAATTGGTCGTAACAGAAAAAAGAATTATACAAAACAGTTTTTTTTTTTTTTTGGTATCTCTGGTATCCGGATATGAGGAATCGACCGAACGGTCACCGACCAGTCCTGGGGCCCGAACCGATGGTTCGAGCTTTGTCCAGCTGTATCCAGTTATTCAAAGATCAAACCCGAACAGGAACCGACTATCCCCTCGAAAGGGGTCCAGGACCCCAACGGAAGGGATGTTAAATCCGTTGTGGCCAAGACAACTCGAACCCAAGACGGGCACTCCAGCTAAAGTTCCTTTACCATTAGACCAAGGTGACTTGGTTTATACAAAACAGTTGTTTCTAACTATTCGAAATTTCGAACTTTCAGTTACATTCGAAAGGTTATTTTTGATAAAGAAAGTGGGAAGATTATTGCTGTTTACAAAAGGAACAAGGGACACAGTCACATGACCTTTTGTGGCAGCATCGGAATATGCGTGTTTTTGGATTATATCTACATTTGTACATAAGTCCCAGTCAGAAAATAACCACATTTACATGAATTGATTTTGATTCGTCACAACATGCACGCTTATATGGGATACAGTGTATTTCGTATTTTCCTGAAATAAAGAGTGGCTCACTTAAGAAAATATACAATAAACAGCAATTGTGACCTGCCAGCTTAGTATATGATAAAATAAGACTTTTTTTTGGTCTTCTAGACTACTATTCTTTCTTTAATTCTCAGTCTTTCTTATATAAGTTAAATTCCATATGAAAGCAAATAAAAAACTAAGATAAAAGCCACACGTTCCCTAGTTTATTATTAAAAAGAATAAAAATAAAATATCTATGACTTTCATCGCCACTAGTGGCCACTTTACAACAATTGATTTTGAATTGTAACATGTGATTAGATTCCCTGAGACTCACATTGTTTGAAATTTCTTTTTTTTTTTAGTTTACTTACAAGACTAGAGTTTGACCCGCGCCCTGCACGGGGAGATGGTTTCTGAATTTGTATTTTTTAATTAAAAATGTATATTTAACTATTTCAAAATTTTATGTGACAGATTTTTTTACCTTGTTAAGGTTTTTATCTTCGTTTATAATGTGGAAATTAAACATTTTAAAAATTAAAACATTGATCATAGACATAGATTAAATATGCTAGACTATAGATTAAATATGCTAGACTTCAGCAAAATACATAAAACTCAAATGAGTATATTTTATAAGATAAGAAGATAAAAGTTTTAGGTGTTTACACGGATTAGAACTAACTTTTTTTATTTCTTTTAAAACTAAAACATGTTTTATTATAATTCCAAAACAATCCAACCAATAAAAGATCAATCTTGCAAAATCCAAATTGTCAAAATAACAAAAGTATAAGTAATTTTGTACTGAAAAATTGAAACAAATGGAGCAATATTCAAATTTTTGATCAAAATTAAATACATTTATAAAAAATATTATTTTATTTGATTTCATTATACAGTTTAACTAAAAAATCATATAAAATATTTTAAAAAAAATTACATTTAGATACCTACTCTCCTACTTACATGGTTGCATATCATCTATTTTTTATAATATATTTTTACACCTACACACAACAACATATTGGGAATTTTAATAGTTTTAGTGATTATTTTGTTTTTAAAAATTCAAATCATAGCATATATAGAAAAAGTTTTAGATTTTATTTATTAGATTTTTTGTATTGTGTCAATTTTTTATTTTATAAAATAAAGTTAAACAAAGATGAAAGGAGATATAGAATGATTTAAAAAAAATATAATGATAGCATTAAATTGAATCTCATATTTTTCCTTATTTACTAATTTTCGTAATTGCCAATTAAGGAAAGAGAATGATGATTCTTTTATTAATAATTTCATATATGATTAATCTAACTATACATATTTGATTCTCTAACCAAAAATATGAATGACAATGTTTGTAATTAGTCTAGTAAACTAATCCTTATTTTATAAATAACATGAGAAGCTCCCTAATGATGACACATCAGCATGGCATTCTTGTTAATAACACATCAACTAAAGGTTATTTTTAAAGTGTTTTCTCTTTTAATATATTAGGGATTTGTTTCTAAGTTATATCTTAAATAACTAATATACCAATTGTTTTTATATATATGTTCTTTACATTCTGTAGTAAACAAATAAACTATGACACTTGATATTCGTTTCTATCTTCAAATTTTGTCATTTACATACTAGACGAAATTTAATAGTTTCTTTATAAGATTAGTTTTTACTACAAAAAAATTTGTAGATTTAGATTTTTTTAATAATGTTTTTTTTTCTAGTATAATAATTTTTTTGTTTTAATTTTGAACCCCCCCCTCCCCCAATTTTTTTTAACTGTAAACAATCCAAAAATATAAACTCTAATTTATGAATTATTAGAGTTTTAATATTATATAAAAATTATTTAGGGTAAACAAATAATTCATAAATTAGATTTTTTTTCGAGAAAGATGGTAAACCCAAAAAACCATAAGGTTTTAATATTATATGAAACTTATTTAGTGTAAAAAAATATTTTTAACAAAATTATTTTGTCCACTTTAGAATAAAAATCTTATGATTCTATTTTGTTCATCTAAGTTTTTAAGTTTATTTTAGGTATTTCTCAAGTTATTATGGGTCGACCATTAAATATATTTTTTTATAGAATATAAACTCAACTTTTTTTTTTTTCTGTCAAACTATAATAAAAGTCTTTAGTATCTTATTTAGATTCAATGACATATCGTGATATCGTCATGATCATGACATCATCACTATAACACCATCACCGTTAATTAATCGCCATCATAATATAATACTTACCATTTTTGCCTTGAATATATTTTATATGTTTTGGAAGAGTGAGACAGTGAGTAAACACAATTTGTTTTGTCTTTGTATCTATCAGAGTACAAACAGATTGACTTACTGGTTAACTCAAAAATTACAAAATCAGATTTTTGGGCTCAAGTTCTCTGTTTAGACCTAAACGAGCTAGCTCAAAACCATCTCTGGAGTAATATTCTTGTTATTCCTAAATCCTAATCATTCTTGTATTATGAAAGTTCTCCCTTCTATATAAATCATCGGTAGTGCACCACTACTTAAATTTGTATCGTATTCTTATACATTTATTATATGTTTATGGCAAATTGGTATCAGAACAAGTTCTAGCATATGCAAAAGTATAATCCAAGCAAGATTTACAAAAAGAAAAAAAAAAAAAAACAATTAAGAGTTTTCAGTTTTTTTCTATGAATATTCCCACCAAAAACGATTTTAAGGCTTATTTTGGTGAAACATCAAGCCGAACTCTATTATCCACAGTAAAATAAGTTTAAAGAAGTGTGGACTTGGAGAAAAACAGAGCAAGGATTCAAAATCTCGCCAAAATGCGCTCACAAATACGAGGTTACGTTCACTTACATTGGATTTGGGAACGTGTTTAGGAATGCAATGAACTTATAGAAGTAACAAATCGCGAAAGATGAGAAAGTTGTATAAAATGAGAAACTTTGGACGACAGGCGGTGGAAAACAACTAAACGAGGCAGCCCATCAATCCATTGAAAATGTCTTCCCAAATCACACTTTTTCTTTTGGACAAACAATCTTATCTTCTGCAAAACCACAAGGACAACATGTTCGGTTTGATGTTCTACAATGTGGTTCTTGAACGCCCATCAGATTGCACTACAAAGGTATCTTATTAATAAGTACGGTTTGGAAACACACAAAATAAAAACAAAAAGACCGAAAAGAAAAAGTAAACAGAGTTTTACGTGAACGAAAAAGCTGAAGATGGAAAAACAATAAGAGGGAACTTGCGGCAAACATCAATACCAACTGCTTCGACTAAATCAGGAATACCATCTCCCAGTGGTCCGACCTCGACTCTCCAGTTGAAACGCTTCACAAGGTTGACAAGTGTCACCTCTGCCAAGGCTAACGAAGTCCGGATTCCAGGACAAATCCTTCTCCCTGACCCAAATGGAATGAACTTCAAATCCTGTCCTTGGAAATCCAAAGGGGAATTTAGATGCCTCTCTGGTCTAAACTCTTCAGCATCTAGTCCCCAAGAAGACGTGTCTCGTTGAATTGCCCAAGCATTGATAAATACCTATGTTCCAAAACAAATTCCAAGTAAGTTTAAAATCATCTTTGTCACTACTTAGGCTGAGTCATATGAGATTAAAAAAAAAAAAGATATTACATGTGTTCCAGCAGCAATGTCGTATCCCTTTAATTTAACATCTTCAGTTAATAGTCGGGGAAGTAACGGAGCCGGAGGATGCAACCGGAGAGCCTCCTTGACCACAGCATTTAAATATGTCATCTTCTCCACTTCTTCCTCCTTTACGTATAAATTATGCGGCGAATTTGAACGAATCTCTTCTTGGAGTTTACTCATACACTCAGGATGTCTCATAAGTTCTGTCATCGTCCACTCCATTAGTGTGAAAGTTGTTGATGTTCCCCCAATAAACATATCCTGATTAAACATGAATATATAGTGTTAATTTAATAAAATAAAAATGAAGGCAAAGGAAAAGTTGCTTTTCTTACAAGGAGGATGATTTTTAAGTCGCTTCTGTTAAACTCGAATCCCATAGTCTTATCTTTTTGAACAGATAGCAAAATATCAACGAAATCTGATCTCTCTTTGTGTGCACCATCATCTACTTCATGTTCTTGCACCACTCTTTCCAAAAAACTGTCAGACTTGTTGATTGCGTCTTTCACTTTACCATCTAGATTGCAGATTCTATCTATCCATGCCAAACTAGGAATGTATTCGCCGACAGGAAACGTGCCCAAGAGCTCCATGTACGTCCTTATTATGTGCCTGAAATTAATTTCCCCTCTCTCGTCACAGCCGCTATATTTTCCTCCCAAGGCAAGTCTACATATCACATCCACCGTCAAAGTCCCAAGAAGTTCGCTTAGATTTACCTGTGAAGAACAAGAACTCGCTTTCTCCAATTTCTCCATTATTAAATTTATCTCTTCTTCCCTTACTTCCTCAAAAGACCGAACCATTTTGTTGCTTAGAAGATTTAAAACGCAGACACTCTGCAGGCAGCCCAATAAAATTTGGAACATGTTCATAAATGAAAAACACAAACGTTTGGAACTAGTTCAGTACAATTACTTCATATTCAGAATGATGCTTTTAGATTTTTTATTTTTTATTTTTAGTTTTGTTTTATAAGGAAGATACAGTATAGTAGTCATTCAGATCTGGAATATACATGTAAATACCATACTCTTAATTAATAAGCTGCAAATGAAACTAGTCATATATGTGGACATACAAAACAAAATACCTTGATCTGCTTCCAATATTCTCCGTAGGGAGAAAAGGCCAAATTTCTACCACCATTTAGAATTTTCTTGATAACTTGTGATTTCGGGCGGTTGGCAAACTTAAGATCCTGTATTTTCATGACTTCATGAGCTGCATCGGCAGAGGAGACTACGAGGATGGGGACACGGCCGAAATGAATGAGCATGAGTGGCCCATAACGAAGGCTGAGGGAACGGATGGAGCGGTGAGGGTGGAGGCTGAGCTGATGGAGGTTTCCGATCAACGGAAGTCGCCATGGAGATGGTGGTAAGTTTAGGTTGTTGTTGGCAGTTCGTTTCAGAACTGATTTTAGGAAGAGAAAGGCTAAGAGGGTTGTTAGGCACAACGAGATTATAATCATTTCCATTTCTTAATTAGCACAAAAGTTGATTTAACATCCTCACTACTTTGTATTTATTTATATTGCTGAACTAGTATCATCACAACGTTTAAGCTTGCATATAATAATGTCGTAATATTCTAATATTTTTTACGTGACTTCGACGCAGAACATTAACAATTAAGAATATATAACCTCTAAACTGGTGTAGTCCATAATATAGGTGTTGTAGACGAGTGACGACAATGTACTAAAAGATGTAATCATGCATGTAATACACCCAAAAGAAGAAGAAAAAGAAAAACTATAGAAGAAATTGTCTACAATGATTCAAAATGAGAAATTAATGAGAAGAGAGACATTCTCTTTCGAATGGCTGTTTATGAGAGAATAGACTTCAAATTACTCGTTTTTTGACGCAGCTTGGGCTTTGTAATGATCAATTTGTCAATCTACGTGGGCTTCCACAGTGAACTAGGTTTGGGGTTAAACCCAACACTAACACACTTGACTCGACCAGACTACCACCATGGGTTGTTCAAGTTTCTGAGAAAACTAACACATAATTTTGTCGTTGTGACTTGTGAAGGGAAAAAAATATGTTAACATTTTTTAGTGGGTGTTAGATTAGTAATATTTTGTTGAATGAGTAATATTCGGTATACTCTTGAATACTTACTCGGCCGTTACCGTCAACGTCCATTGCCCGGAAAAACAGCCACGCCAAATTTTGTTGCTCCATGGAACCGTTGTTGTAATAAGCAGTCGCCACTTCGTGGAGCTCATCCATTATCGATGAGATCTCTGAAAAGATAGACAAAAGAGGAATATCTTGTTTATTTGTTTGTTGTATGTGTGTTGAGGAGGAGACTTTTGGTTAGGTCAAATGTCAATGTCTAGAATTGTACTTAGAACGTGATACAACTAAACTTTTGCTTAGTTTAGTGCGTAAAACACAACTTGTTCCATGTGATATACAATTAAAGCCTGAAAATTAAATAAAACAAATATAAGAATGTGTATTCTAGGCCCAGTATTTCGTATTAGGTCCATGGTGAAGAAGCTGGACTTGGAGAAGTAGATGTAGTCATGTAGACTGTTCGTTCGTTGTTGGAAAAGCCTAATTGTAAGCTCACATATAAGAGGTATTGGATTATCATTGGTTTAGTAATTTTCGTAAGTGCTTATAGTTTTTTTTTCTCTCCCTTTTCTGCAATGTCGGACCAAATTCTTATATCAACCTGTCGTTGTTTTCTGATTATGTAAACTCCTTTTAAAATTTAATATGCATAAACATATTATTTGTCGGGACAACAAATTTAGCAAAAAACAAGAAGAGAAAAATGTTACACTTATCACGTGATTAAGAAATTTTTTTGTCACCAACCTAAAGACTCTTTTAATTTTCTTTCTCAATCAGTCAACGCATACTTTTGTGTCATACAAACACTTGTAATTGAAAAAAAAACAAAAAAGTCGAATTTATAACCTTAGGTTTAACACGCGCCTCAAATCTTCGCCAAAACATCGCAGCGCACACACCCTGAAGAAGAAACCATGGCTTCCTCTGTAATCTCTTCCTCTCCCTTCGTCTGCAAATCCACCAAGGTTTAATCATCATTCATCATCCTTGATTTCTCGATTTCGCATTTTCTCTGGAATCTTAGCTTACCATTTCTTAATTTCCGCGCAGAAGGATTTGGGGTTTTCTTCGTTTCCGAAATCATCGCAGATATCGATTCACAGATGTCAGAAGAAATCGATTTCGCGGCAGATCGTCTCCGTGATGGCTCCGCTGCGGTCACCAAGCACCACAGGATCGGTTTGAGCTTCTTCTTCTTCTTCTCTCGTTTTTTTTTTTTTTTTTTTTTTTTTTTGTTTTTTTAATTCATTTCTTGCGTCAGTTTGCTTACATGATTTTGTTTGGGATTTTCGATTTTTTTTCGTTTACAGGTGAAAACTGGGATGACAATGACGGAGAAGATTCTGGCAAAGGCATCAGAGAGATCACAAGTGGTACCTGGTGATAACATTTGGGTTAACGTTGATGTTCTTATGACTCATGATGTTTGTGGCCCTGGTGCTTTTGGTATCTTCAAGAAAGAGTTCGGTGAAAAGGCTAAGGTAATGTCTCCATGTCATCTGTTTTCTTCTGAAGTTGCGTTCTTGCTGATATTTACTATCCAAAGTTAGAACTTTTGATAGGTTTTGAATCTTGCTATGATTATCTTGCTTTGTTGTATTGTTGTCAATTACTTGAGAAGCTTGAGTGATTCTCATTGGTTGTTGTAAGTACGTTTGATCACTGTTGCATCTTCACCTAATGTGATTGTTGCTTGCTTACTTGTTATAGGTTTGGGACTCGGAGAAGATTGTTGTTATACCAGACCATTACATATTCACAGCTGATAAGCGAGCAAACCGGAACGTGGACATTATGCGAGAGCATTGCAGGGAACAGAACATTAAGTATTTCTATGATATCACCGACCTTGGAGATTTCCGGGTATGATGGTTTTGAACATTACTGGGTGTTGTGTAAATTTCTATCTTTCTTGCATTTGTATGACGTTTTGGTGGTTTTCTTTTACTCTCATCTGTAGGCAAATCCTGACTACAAAGGTGTTTGCCATGTCGCACTTGCACAAGAAGGTCATTGCAGGCCTGGAGAGGTAACAATTGGCGTTGCTTTTTTTCTTTTCTGATTGATCTTTGCTTTGTTTGTTTCTGCTCTAATTGACATTTTACCTTATTATGTAGGTTTTGTTAGGAACAGACTCACACACATGCACTGCTGGAGCATTTGGTCAGTTTGCTACAGGGATTGGAAACACTGATGCAGGTTTTGTGTTGGGCACTGGAAAAATCCTCCTTAAGGTTTGTTTAATAGTTGATTCCTTTGCTTATCTATGCTATAGTCTTGTTCAGTCTGTTTAATGTAAACCACTGATGCCTATTGCAACTTGACAAAAGGCTTGTTAGAATAGTTTCCCCTGGTCCAACTTCTATGACCCCAACGATAGTTTCTGAAGCTCGTATCCTGATTTCTCAGGTTCCACCAACAATGAGGTTTATTTTGGATGGTGAAATGCCCAGTTATTTACAAGCAAAGGATCTGATCTTACAAGTGAGTGTTATATGTCTGACAGCATTTATATATTTTTCCAGCATCTGAGATCATTCTAAATTGATAGTTCAAAGCTATTTTTAAGTTTTCAGTTTCCGCATTCTGTCTGGCATTTCATTCTGGATATTGAACTTGCTTCGAACTTTGTAGATCATTGGTGAAATCTCTGTTGCTGGTGCAACTTACAAGACTATGGAGTTCAGTGGCACAACTATTGAAAGTCTTACTGTAAGAAATTGTTTTGTTTTTTTGCACCCTTTTCCTATGAGACTACATACAATAAGTTTTGGCCTATAATGACTTCACTGATTTACTAATCCTTGCTTCCATCTGTTTGGCTGCTAGATGGAAGAAAGAATGACATTGTGCAACATGGTTGTAGAAGCTGGGGGAAAGAATGGTGTCATCCCCCCTGATGCGACGACATTAAATTACGTTGAGGTATGTATGCTGTCTTGTTTTCTTTTAAATCATTTTTTTGTCAATGAATATTTTGCTGAGGCATGTATACTCCTTTTTCTTATATCTTTGCAGAATAGGACATCTGTACCCTTTGAGTCAGTATATAGTGATGGAAATGCAAGGTACAGTCTTCAAACCATTTCTGGTCCCTATAGTTGAATTGCTAGTGCAGAATACCTCAATGCTCTGGATATGTAACAAACATGTTTCAAACCAATGTTCATATGAGTAACGCAACTTGATACTTGATAGAATTGTCTATCATCAAATAATGTTATTATGTTTTGGTTTGGGATTTCCCTTTATTGTTATCTCTTTGTTGTTTAACCTTTTCTTCTGTAATCATATTTTTCCTTGGTTTTCTTCCACAGCTTTGTCGCAGATTACAGATTTGATGTGTCAAAGCTAGAGCCTGTGGTGGCTAAGGTGGGTTTATCATTGTAACCTTTTACATTTTGAGTTATTTTTGCCGCTTCCGGTAGTTATAATTGATTCGCTATGGTCAATGTTTTATTTTTCAGCCTCATTCTCCTGACAACCGCGCTCTAGCAAGAGAATGCAAAGATGTGAAAATTGACAGAGTATACATCGGCTCTTGTACTGGTGGGAAGACGGAAGACTTTATGGCTGCAGCTAAACTTTTACACGCAGCAGTAAGTTCCACTTGTTCTCCGTCTCTTTGTTTGACATGCTTTGCTTAACAATACATCATCTTGTAATCGTTTTTGATCTAAAGCAAAGACTCATCAGATTGATATGTTTATTTGATTGCCGTTTAGCCTCATGGATAATCTACTTGTGTAATTGCAGGGAAAGCAGGTCAAAGTCCCAACGTTCCTTGTCCCGGCTACTCAAAAGGTTAGCACTTCTTCAATCTCGACACTGTTACCATCTCAAGTGAATTTGCTTGTGGTTGATCACATAATACAAATATCAAATGCATTGTATCTATCTGGTCATCTCTTCAGGTTTGGATGGACGTGTATGCTCTCCCGGTGCCAGGAGCTGGCGGAAAGACATGTGCGCAGATTTTCGAAGAGGCTGGCTGTGACACACCAGCCAGTCCTAGCTGTGGTGCTTGCCTTGGTGGCCCAGCAGACACCTACGCCCGTTTGAACGAACCTCAAGTATGCATCTGTTTCTTACCTTACCTTATCCAATTATTTTACCCTGCGCCTATACTTGAAAATGAGTAAATCATCGTTAACTCTATAAATGCTCAAACACAGACGAGATTTGTATATGTGGAGAAACTGACAGAGTAAACGTGTTACAGGTCTGTGTTTCGACGACGAACAGGAACTTCCCTGGTAGGATGGGACACAAAGAAGGGCAGATCTACTTGGCTTCTCCTTACACAGCTGCAGCCTCGGCTTTGACCGGCCGTGTCACTGATCCAAGGGAGTTCTTGCAGTAATGATGAGATGTGCATTGTGAACTTGATAGTTTCAACTTCATGTATTATGTCAGACTTTGATGTTTGAGTTTGAAAGAATAAAAAGAGAGAAATATATATTTGTTTGCAAAGTTAATGTCTCATTTTAGTGATTTGCTTGCAAAGTTAAACTTATTTTAGTGAAAAATCATGCAAAGTCGATTTTAATGTTTCAAAAAGATTCCAAATAACATTTTTATTTTAATGTTTCTCAACTTCTCAAGTATATTAAAGTCAAATAATAATGTCTTTTTAAGTGAATGTATTCCTTATGAATTTAAATTCTCAAGAATACATGTATAGAATGTATAGAATGGGAATATAATTGGTGAAAACTGAAAACTAAGAGACAGTACATCAAATTATCCACTCTAATATTTTAAGGTTACTTCTATTCACAATCTCTTATAAAACTGAAATGTGTTATTTTTTACATTTTATGACATGTCATCTTCTTAATTCAACTAACATAACATATTTGTATATATCCAACATTTTTTTATTTTTAAATAAAGAAATCATATTCACTTTCTTTTTTTTTTCTACATCGCATTCGTTAATCATGGCAACTCATCATTAACTCATTTTTTTTAAATGTTAAATATTGAAAGAAATCTTGTGGAACTCTCAGTTTTAAGCATATGATTTTTAGAAGAATATATATATATATATATATATATATATTACCAAAATATCATAATTTTACCAAAATATGATAATTTTTTATATATTTCTTATGTTTTACTTATGATTTGCATATATTTTGCTTATATTTACTTATTTTTTTGTAAAAGTTTTATTTTTAACATCTCTCTTCTTTTTATATATAAATTAATTGTTTACATCTAGTTAACAATAATTTAATTATTATAGTTACTAAACTAATTGTTTTAATTATAGTTATTAAGTATTTCAATTCTATTGATCATTGTAGTATTTACATTGTTCATATAATTCTTATTTTCTGATTATTTAATTTTTATAGTTGTTCATAGTATGAAGCGTCTATGAAGTCTTCCAACTCCATTGTATCGGATAGCGGATGACCTCAATGCCATAATACGAGGACCGAAACTACACGGAAGACCATGTCATCGGTCCTCTTCACCATCTGGTTGAAGCCTTCCTCATCAATCTTCATCAAGTTAACCATTGTGATAGAAAGTGAGAAATAAAAGAAATAAACGTGTTTTTGATATATATATATATATTTTTTTTTCTGATAAAGGATTTTTTAGAAGCTGATCTTCAATTAGTAATGGTTGTGATACACATAATGAACCACATGCACCGTTTATATACTACGTACGTCGTGTGTTTGTAAACATGACACGGTTTTACATTTTTTCATTTTTACTATTTGTTTTTTAATTTCATTTGGTGGAGATGCATCATTATTACATTTAGAAAAACCAACGAAAATGACTCTTACAAACGAATTTTCGAAATTTTCTACACACCTTTTTCTATTCTTGTTAATTGTTTTTGTGTTGTCGAGCCTTGGTCTTGTCATTTTAGTGGCTCTTTCTCCCTCAGTTTTCGGTGGGTTGAAACCCTACTCGCTGGCCGCTGCCGAAGATCCACGACGCCATTTCTTACGACGTGTCAAAAAGATTCCAAATAACATTTTTCTTTTTTATGTTTCTCAAGTATATTATATTCAGATAAATGTCTTTTTAAGTCAATGTATTCCTTATGAATTTAAATTCTGAAGATAGTACCGTTGAAACATATACATGTAACGAATGGGAATATGTAATTGGTAAAAACTAAGCCAATAAGAGAAGCGACATATATAGAGTATATACATAAAATTATTTACTACTCCATCCGTTTTAAATTAGTTATCGTTTTGGGAAAATGTATCTGCAATTATTTGGATGTATTTACTATGCAAAATACGTCCAGATACGTCCAAATATTTGCAGATACATTTTGCCAAAACGACAACTAATTTGAAACGGAGGGAGTATAATATTTTAGTGTTATCTCTATTCTTAATATATTTGCATATGATTTTAAAAAGAAAGTATATATTAGCAAAACATGATAAAGATTGTCATATTTAGTATATTTTACTTATGTTTTGCATATATTTTGCTTATAATTTGTTTATATTTTTAATGTAAAATATTTTTTTAACAATTCTCTTCTTTTTATGTATAATTTAATTGTTTATATCTAATCAAATTTGTTTAATTTCAATTCTAAATACTAAGCTTATTGTTTTAATTATAGTTATTAAGTATTCAATTCTATTGGTTATTGTAATATTTACATTGATTCATATAATTCTTATTCTCTGATTGTTTAATCTTATATTATGTATTTTTATGTAAAACTTTCTACGAATCTTAATATTATGTATAAACAAATAATCTATCCTTGTTAAACCATTACAAATTGTTTATGTGTTGTCGAGCCTTGGTCTTGTCATTTTAGTTCACCGCAAATAAAATTATCTTATTCCAGAATGACGGTTGGTTTCATCCTTACTTTTACATTAATTATAGGAGTTTGTTACTATGCTTTATCCATATTTAATGTTACGTATGGTGGTTGAGAGTTTACAATTTCAACATAATGAACATATTTTAAACTAAAAATCAACTTTGTATACAAGTTAACCATGGTGATATTGAGAGAGCGGAAAAATTAAGAAATCAAGCGTGTGTTGAGAATTTCGAACTTAGAATTTAGAGTAATGTTTGTTATACATAATGAAAACATGACACGGTTTATATATTTCGTGTTGTAAACATGACACGGTTTTAACTATTTTTATTTTTTTAAAGGGTTAACGGTTTTAAAGTTTCATTTTTTGATTGGATTTGGTGGAGAAATTATTAAGGTTGTAGATGCATCATTACATTTACAAAACCAAAGAAAACGACTCTTACAAACAAATTTTGGAAACGTTTTTTATTCTTGTTAAACCATTACAAATTGTTTATGTGTTGTTGATCCTTTAGCGTACCAAATAAATTAGTTCAACAGCTATGAAAACATGACTTCCCATAAAAGCAATTCAACAATTATGTGAGCCAAGGCTATCAACAAAGGCAATTCATCAAAACTTCCAAGAACAACCTAGCTCAACGACCAATCCGCCTCAAGAAAGTAAATTGGAGCTTATGATGCAGAATATCATTGATGGACAAGAAAATAAAATTTCGGAGATTGAGAAATAATTTGCGGAAGTTCACAACAAGATATATGGAGTCTACAATGAGCTTGATGAAAATATAACTAGCTTGGCTTCTCATGTCCACAATATTGAAATACAATTAGCAAGAAATGCTGCAACTACCAAGGTTCAAACGTGAACAGTTTATGGGATATCCAAAGGTAATTCTTATGCGTTTTGCAATATGTTTGGTTCAAAGAATGCAAAAGGCAAAGAAGAATTGAAATGAATAAACTCTTATTCAAGATATACCAAGAATTCAAGGACGAGATTACTAATCTTTTCACAACCATTGAGAAGAGAGAATGGATGATCTAGGAGAGAAGGACGACGACAACACTTGAAAGGTTAGAATTGATTTCAAAAGCCAAAGATCCAGGAATGTTTGCAATTCCTTGCACATCCAGAGACATATTGATCAATCAGTAACCAGTTACTTTGGATTCAAGTGTTATTTTAGTCTCTTTCGAGCTTGTAAAGAGGGAAACATCGTTTAATGATGAGATGTGCATTGTGAACTATAATGTATGTATTCCATGCGATAAATGTATTTTGAGGTTCGAAATTGTTACTAGACGTGTCAAAATGATTCCAAATAACCTTTTTTATTTTAATGTTTCTCATGGTGTATTATATTCAAATTATAATGAATATTTAAGTCAATGTATTCCTAAGGATTTTAAATTCTGAAGTAGCACCGTTGAAACAAATATGTAGAGAATGGGAATATAATTGGTAAGAAGCCATTGAATCAGTAAAGCTGACAAATTGAATAAGTGAGAATATATCATGTACTGTCACCCTTAAATAATGACAATAAATAATTAACCCTCAATAATGCAATTTTTGTTTTATAAGATTAATTTAGATAGGCAACAATCTAATTGGCTTGGCCAGTTGACTCTGGAAAATATATAGTCGACGCAGCCGTTTAGTCCGAGGTTGTTTATAGATTAGTAGTAGTTAATTTGTAAATTTCAAAGATAAGTGTTTGCTTTTGTATGTCTTATTATCATGTACTAAATTCAAAGACAGTGTTTGTTTTTGTTTGTCTTACTATCTCCAAGATAGTGTCATCTACCAACGGTGCTAGATCGGACTAATCCTACACCGGCCTGGTATTTATATTTATATATCAACTCGGATCAAAACCAACTTAGTTTTAACATACAAAAAGATACTACAAAATTACCCGACTCTCTAGCTCACTTCCAAAACATTTTACATCATAAAATAATGTAGATTCTTTCCAAAGAAAAAGTTAATAATGTAAATTTAAATAGTTTAAAAGTTTAACTATAAAGTATAAACGCCGGCAATCCGTGTACGAGACGCGTACTCCCTACAACATAAATTAACTCTTAACTCCTACACTGCTTGTGTCTTTTGAGTGTTTGTTTTAATCAGAAGTCAGCACATTACTCGCCTATAAAGGTCACTGGACAACGAACCTATTAAACGCATCTAATTAGAAACTCATCTCTCCCAATTGCCACACAATACTAAAACACAAAAACAAAAATGGATGGTGAGGAACAGCAGATAGATGGTGAAATTCATAACCATGAGAACATGTTGAAAGAAAAAAAGGTATTATTTAACGCTTCTGTCCATCTATCTATAAATGTTTTCTCTATATCTACATTGATATCTGCTTTTTTTTTAAAAGTTTTATATATAAATAAGTAGATTTATAATTCAAATCTCTAGTATTGTTTGAATTGATACAAGCATCTGGTTTTCCAATAAAAAGTGATCAGAAGCCGATTTGGAATACTTATATATGTTGTGATAGTTAAAACAGAAATGGCTTGAGTAATTATCGTAGTAATACTTGATTAGAAACTTTTTATCAGAGCTCAACCATGTATATATTGATATAAGTTCTTGTGTTTATTATTTGGTTATTTATCAGAAATCATGGGGAAAACTGTTTCGGCCGGATTCTTTCAGCCTAGAGGCCGGAAAAACTCCAACAAATACTGATCTTCCCTCATTGGTTAGTATCTAAATACTATGTTTGATGGAGATCAATGATCATGTACATAAAATATATGTAACTTTGGTGATTGGTGATTGATTTAATGAAATAGATGAGCTGGAGAACGACGATGAGTTTGGCATTTCAGAGCCTAGGAGTGGTGTATGGAGACATCGGGACATCACCATTATATGTGTACGCAAGTACTTTCACAGAAGGCATCAATGATAAAGACGATGTCATCGGTGTTCTCTCGCTCATCATCTACACACTTACGCTCGTCGCGCTTCTCAAGTATGTCTTCATTGTCCTTCAGGCTAACGACAACGGAGAAGGTACTCTTTCTTCTTTTCTAAACGGTTAATCTTTCATTATAAGTACGTAGTGTCGTTTTTCTTCACCATATTAAGCAATTATCATACTTTACTATCGTGTTAATATAACTTTCTTTCTAACTAACAAAAATGAATTAATAAAAATAAAATTATGATTTGTATAAAACTTTGCATTAGAAATACTAAATGAAATTCTTCGCTAAATAAGCATAAAAACATAGAACAATCTTTATCATGTAAAAGGAAAGGACAATTCATTGGATCGCCTTTTTTTCACCGGCTCCATCGGATAGGCTAAGTTTAGGAAGGATAAATAAATAAATTATTAATATGTTAAGGTTTGTACAAATGTAACGTACAACTTCACTTACACTCTAAATAATGAGTCAATTATATATGATGGATAGTCGATAAAAGTATTCTGTAGTTCGCACAAGCATGGTGCTAATTAGCTATATGATCGAATAGATGAGAATATGCTATCGTAATGTTATAATTTAAGGTACCAAAGGAAGTATACACACGCTGGTCGCGCTTTTATTGGATCCACATTAATATTAATTCAGTAGATCTATATATAATGAGTTAATCAATAATCAAAAATTTCCTTCTTTTTTTTTCAAAGAAAATGTATAATAAACGCAATTATTACTATAGACTTTTTCTCGTGTGACGCACGTCCGCCATTTTACATACATATTTTTTTGTACGATGTCGCATGTTGACCATTTTATATAATACTCGTATCAAGTGACGCGATTCGCGCGTCTAGAGTTCGTACGAGTACGACGTTGACTTATATATGTAAAGATTGTTGTTATTTTTTATTGATAATGTTATACTAATAAACTTTCACTTATAACCAGTTTTACTTT
Source organism: Microthlaspi erraticum (assembly GCA_902728155.2). Taxonomy (NCBI): domain Eukaryota; kingdom Viridiplantae; phylum Streptophyta; class Magnoliopsida; order Brassicales; family Brassicaceae; genus Microthlaspi; species Microthlaspi erraticum. The sequence goes on from CACVBM020000754.1 coordinate 281,051, forward strand.
TACAGTATGTTAACATAACGTTCGTATTTTGAACTATTGAGACAATGTGTTATAGATTAGATATACATGCAACTAAGTAATTATAATATAAGAAAAAGTTATACATGCCGAAAATCATATGACAAAAGTTGGTGAATGCAGGAGGAACATTTGCATTGTACTCATTGATATGTCGTTATGCAAAAACGGGACTAGTCCCAAACCAAGAACCAGAAGATAGTGAGCTCTCAAACTATAGACTTGAACTTCCAAACACACAACACAGAAGAGCCCATAAGATCAAAGAGAAGCTCGAAAACTTCAAATTCGCTAAGATCACACTCTTCCTCGTCACTATTATGGGCACTTCGATGGTCATTGGTGATGGTATACTTACTCCTTCTATCTCAGGTACAAAACTATGGACTGACTTGAGGTCCAAAAATTTTCAGTTAATTTTATGTAATTTAACAACCTTTGAACTAACAACTTTCATGCGTTTTATTTTATTTCACTCTAGTACTTTCAGCAGTAAGTGGAATCAAATCGCTTGGGCAAAGTAAACTCAACAAATTCATCTTCTTATTTATTATCGTTTTTTTTTGTACCTCTATCTTGTGTCTTTATAATGTAACCTACGTAAATGTGATCTAATGGTATTTGATGCTAATTTGCAGACACGGTCGTCGGTGTTTCGGTTGCAATCTTGATTCTGCTATTCGCATTTCAGCGGTTTGGAACCGATAAAGTCGGATTCTCATTCGCTCCGATCATCCTCGTATGGTTCTCATTTCTGACCGGAATTGGTCTCTTTAATCTGTTCAAGCATGACATTACCGTCCTAAAGGCACTTAATCCACTCTATATTATTCACTACTTTCGAAGAAACGGTAAAAAGGGTTGGATTTCTCTCGGAGGTGTTTTCCTCTGCATCACTGGTGAGATTCCATATAAAATAAAACTACTGAAAAATTGACCAATGACAAAACCATAAATTAGCCAGTTCATTTATCGCCTGTGTTTTATAAAGGGAACATAGATTTACGTGTTTTTACATGATACGACCCTTTTTTTACTATTTATATAAATCACATGGAAAATTTATAGTTTTGCCACCACGCTTGTGTTACTGATTTTGCTACAAAACTTGATTATCTAGCAATTAAGCCTTTTCTGTCTTAATCCTAATGTAACTATGTTCAATTAGGGACGGAGGCCATGTTTGCTGATCTAGGTCATTTCACTGTTCGAGCCGTACAGGTGATTTTCAATATTCCATTTGAGGCCATTCAACATATAAACATATATACCTTTTTTTTAATTCTCTGATCTAATTTTTCCAAAATTAAAAATGTTGCAGATTAGTTTCTCATGTGTCGCATATCCGGCGCTAGTAACAATTTATTGCGGGCAGGCTGCTTACCTCACTAAACATACTTCCAACGTTTCAAACACTTTCTACGACTCAATCCCAGGTAATTACTTTAACTCAAACTATATAAATGCTTACAATTACTGTTTTTAATGAATGTGTATATATAATTAAATATATATATATATATGTATATATTTCACATGTTTTTAAGCTTCCAACTCAAAGCTATTAGTAAATGAATGACCCACCACATGTGTTTCTAACAATATTACATTGGATGCAACTTAACAGATCCTTTTTACTGGCCGACATTTGTGGTGGCGGTCGCAGCATCGATCATCGCGAGCCAAGCTATGATATCCGGCGCCTTCTCAGTCATCTCACAGTCTCTACGTATGGGTTGTTTCCCTCGAGTGAAAGTAGTTCACACCTCGGCTAAGTACGAGGGACAAGTCTACATCCCCGAGATCAACTACTTCCTCATGCTTGCATGCGTCGCGGTTACCCTGGCCTTTAGGACAACCGAAAAGATAGGTCATGCTTATGGAATAGCTGTCGTAACCGTCATGGTCATAACGACCTTTATGGTGACTCTCATAATGCTTGTTATTTGGAAGACCAACATAGTGTGGATCGCTATGTTTTTGATAATCTTTGGCTCTATAGAGATGTTGTATCTTTCGTCGGTTATGTACAAGTTCACGAGCGGTGGGTATCTACCGCTTGCGATAACGATAGTTTTGATGACGATGATGGCGATTTGGCAATACGTTCATGTTCTCAAGTACCGGTACGAGTTGAAAGAGAAGATTTCTGGTGAAACCGCTATACAAATGGCCACAAGACCCGACGTAAACCGGGTACCAGGGATCGGTCTCTTCTACACTGAGCTTGTACACGGTATAACTCCATTGTTCTCTCATTATATCTCCAATCTTTCTTCGGTCCACTCGGTTTTCGTCTTGATATCGATCAAGACACTTCCTGTGAACCGCGTAACCGCATCAGAACGATTCTTTTTCCGTTATGTGGAGCCAAAGGATTTTGGAATGTTTCGGTGTGTTGTGAGGTATGGTTACAAAGAAGACATCGAAGAGTCTGACGAGTTTGAGCGTCAGTTTGTTCATTACTTAAAGGAGTTCATACATCATGAGTACATCATTTCCGGAGGAGGAGGAGAAGACGTGGAAGAGACGGAGAAAGAAGAGGAACCAAACGTTGAATCTACACTTGTGACTTTGTCTAACTCTGTCCCTTCGTCCGGGCGTATCGGGTCCACTCACTCTTCGTCGAACAAGATTAGGTCGGGAAGAGTTGCGCAGGTGCAATCCGTAGAGGATCAGACGGAGGTTGTGGAGAAAGCGAGAGAGAAAGGAATGGTTTATCTAATGGGAGAGACGGAGATCATGGCGGAGAAAGATTCTTCTTTGTTTAAAAAGTTTATAGTGAACCATGCTTACAATTTCTTGAAGAAGAATTGTCGCGAAGGTGACAAAGCACTTGCAATTCCAAGGTCGAAGCTTCTTAAGGTTGGCATGACTTATGAGCTATAAGATTCTCTTATTCGTCTTTTTGTTTGTTTGTTTGTGTGATTAATATACAATACGTACGTGTGATTTATGTTCATTGTGACCCAAATGAAAGTGTGGACATGTGACCATGTCTAGGCAACGCTTGGTTTGTTAATTTGCATAATTTCTTTAAATTTATTTTTAAGTAATGAAGTTACCATTAATATGTGTTGTGATATATTTTTTCTTTCTAAATACCATCACTCCCTTGTAATTTTTTATATTTTTATTATTGAAACTGTTTGAAAGGACTCTAGACAAAGCTCAGCGGTCACATGATCGAATGCTTGGGACATAATCAATATTACATGATGTAGTTGAGGGCCTATGAAAATGTAAAAACTTTGGTAATTCGAAAAACAAAAGGAAGAGGGGTTTGCACTTTGCACTTTGCACGAAGAGATTCCAAATAACATATTTATTTATTTTTATGTTTCTCAAGTATATTATATTCAAATAATAATGACTGTTTCAGTCAATGTATTCCTTATGAATTGAAATTCTGAAGATAGTACCGTCGAAACACGTATGTAGAGAATGGGAATATATAATTGGTACGAACTAATAAACCATTGAATCAGTAAAATTGACAAATCAAATAAGGGATAATATATCATATACTGTCACCCTTAAATAATGATAATAAATAATTAACCCTCAATAATGCAATTTTTGTTTAATACGATTAATCTACAGAGGCAACAATATAATTGGCTTGACCAGTTGACTCTGGAAAAGAGTCGACCAGCCGTTTTAGTCCGAGGTCGTTTACAAATTAGTAGTACAGTTTATAAATTTCAAAATTTGACAAAACACTAAAATTTATGTTGTTAATGCAAACACAATAACTGAAGATATGTTTACTCAGAAGAAATGCGCTTATATTTAGCATCGAACCTGATATTATGCATCTATACCGTTAAAATGAGAGTAGTTAGATGGGATGACAATATTCTCATAACTCATAAGCGATTAGAAAAAGAAAAAAATGAAATAAAACCAAAATGATTGCTTGTCTTATTATTACAAAAAAAATAAAGAAGAAAAAAACAGTTCATCACCATAGTATCTTGTTTCACAATCATAGATAACTCTAGCACGATGTTCAAATTGGAAAATCGTTAATTCAGGAATCTAAGTAACCAAACAGATCTACAAATTCTTTATTAATGTTCAAACTGGGCCACTACAAGTCTACAAATTCTAATCTACAATTTGAAGTCGAGGTATTCTCTTTTGCAATGATGTACGTAAATATTGACTTCTATATCATCCAATGCAACTTACATAATATATTTTTGCATATACCTAATATCTATTTCTTTAAATAAAGAAATAATGCTATTTTTAATGTTAAATTTTGAAAGTAATTATACGGGACTCTCAATCTTAATCATATGATTTTTAAAAGGAAATATTAATTAACAAAACATGATAAAATTTTCATATTTATTATATTTTACTTTAGTTTTGCATATATTTTGCTTATAATTTGCATATGTTATACTTATTTTTGTAAAGAATTTTTTTTACAAACAAGGCAAATGCTGAGATTATTTGGAACTCATTGAAAACGCATATAATTACGTGACCCACAACATAGTATGAAGCGTCCATAAATTCTTCCTCGAACTCCATTGTACTGGATAGCGTCTCCACGGAAGACATCAATGCCATAAAGGCGATGAGGACCGAAACTACACGGAAGACTAGATCATCCGTCCTCTTCACCAATTGGCTGAATCCATCCTCATCAAGATGCATCATTATTACATTACAAATCCAACAAAATGACTCTTACAAACGAATTTTCGAAATTTTCTACACACCTTTTTCTATTCATGCTAAACCATTACAAATTGTTTATGTGTTGTCGAGCCTTTGTCTTGTCATTTTAGTTCACCGCAAATGAACATCCACTTGACCTCGCGCGTTGAAATTAATTTGTTTCCAAAACAATTAAAGTTTTTAACCACATATTTCATTCCATCAAGACGTACGACTCAGATCACTTTATTTTATATATTGTTTGTTACTATGCTTTATTTATTCATTTTCTAATGTTTCGGTGGTTAAGAGTTTATAGAGTTCTGTAACTAGAAGATATAATAGTTTACAATTGCAACATAAAGAACATCTTTAAAACTAAAAGTCAAGTTTTTATCTTTGTTTTATAGCATGTATTACTCAATTTCGAAATGAGTCATGCATTGGTACCTTGAGTTACAACTATTCTGAACAAAATTAAAAACTATTGGAACAATTAGAATCCAGTGAAAATTAGAATTCAATTGTTTGGAATTTTATTTATAGTTCTTTTAATTCAATAAATTTTGGAATACGTATGGTCGAATATTAGAATGGTTGATAAGAACAAACTATCGACAGAGCAAAATAAATAAAGGACCCCCGAAATAGTGTCATCTTCTGCATAGTTAAATTTCGTAAATTTCATGACACAAAGACTTGAATACATTTTCGCCAGCCAACTTGACTATGCAGAAGAGACAAATGTGGAAGCTACAGTTGGCAGATAGAAGTCGACACACATTCTTGTTACTGACTCTTCTTCGATGTCATCAGACTCTCCAGAATCATCCAGTAAAGTTACTGAAAATAGTCCTTCCTTCTTCACGTATTATTGAAAAAAAAAAAAAAAAAAAAAAAAGGATCGACTATGAAAGACCAAGATAACCAAGTGGAGGTGTTTGGTAACTGTTTCTTCGGCTCAACAAAAATAGAGTTTGTTAGATTTGTACTTAGCAAAAAATGTTAAACTGGATAGAGACAGTAATTAATCAGAAGATTGAACGATTTCTTCCGAAGACAGAAATTGTTTTATGAATCAACATGTCCTAGTTTTAATAAAAAAAACCAATATCCTAGGTTTTTTTTTATAAACAATATCCTAGGGTTAAGGAACAATCAATCACAAGCATACCGGTTTCTTATTTTTCTACACAAAGATTGTAAGAGTAATTACCTCATAGCGAGGACTATAAATAACCTCGGAAATATTAAGCACAAAGTTCTTGCCAGGCTCAATAGGACATGCAAGCAGATCATCACAGAGGTCGTATGTTGTTAAAATTATCCTACGATTATCCTCAGATTTGAGAGACACTGCTACTTGTACAGCTCCGTCGCTGATGGTTTTGCCTGTACACACAAAAACAAAATTCTTAAAAATGTGTAGGAAACTAAAATAAATACTGTGGGGAGATTATTAAAATATTACTTGCTTTACTTGCAGTTCCGAATACCATAAATGAAGGACTGTCATCGTCTTCAGGCCGAACCGGGTTAGGAGAGATCTCCACACGACTGACGATACCATAATCATATCCACTTTCTTCAACAATCACAAAGAATAATTATGGAATTGTGAGTCATGGTAAATTAAAATTTTGGATCTTTTACCAAAATAAAAATAAAAAATTGGATCTTAAAAACTCTTTTCTATATATATACATATATAAACCCCTTGATCTATTCATTTTTTTTCTACAAAAATATCATTGACTTGTTACGTCAAAACACTAGGAATGTGTACTCATAGAACTCAGAATAGTAGGAGTATTTGGAATTAGTATGTGTTCTGGTCCAGAATGTTTCCAGTAACAACTAAAAGAGAAAAGATAGAAACAAACCATAGTCTTTGAAATCGGGGCACAAACTTGAATTGATTAATCAAATAATAGGTTTAATATCTTGTTATAATACTAATTCAAAGAAGCATAATTTTACAAAAGTTAATTTAAGACAAAAACGATCGACACGTACCGTTGCAGTATTTGAAATTGATAGCGCTCAAAGCAGGTAAGAAGAAGAGGAGAAGAAGCAGAGGCAGGGCGTGAGATATCGCCATGAATTAGCTCGTTGATCTTCAAAGAGGAAAAAAATTATTCAGTTTGTGTTTTGCTTCATTCAATGCCTATATTTTTATAGTATATATTTTACTAAATTAGTGGATCGGTTCACTTAATTAATCTAATACCCCTCTCTATATTTTTTAATTCCTCACGCTCTACACAAAAATCTTAAAATATGAGTGTAAATGGAATTGTCAATTTCCTACCACATTCTTGCATTTACAAGCATGTGTACATCCAACTAGGAGTTGTCGTACGTTGACCTTTTGCATATAGTTTTCGTTTTTCCTACGTAATTAACAAATTAAAACAAAGAAAAACCATCCAATAATGATTTACTAATGAGAGTAAAACTCGTTTGTGTGTTGAAAGAATTATATTATAACTCTCTTCCTATGACTATGATCCTATGACTATGACTGACACCTCAGCAATTTTCTTTGTTTCTACACTTGCCACGTGGCATTTATTCTATTAAAAAAAAAATTAACAATCGTATTGAATTTAGACTAAAATCGTTTTGTCTTCCCTAACACACAAACCGCCTCATCTCCACCAACGCTTCCGCCTCCTCCACCAACCCTAACCGTAGACGCCCGGTGGTGAATGAATTGGATGCACGATCATCAAAATCAACGGCCAACGGCGGCTCCGCCGGCGCCCCCTTCCGTCGCATGGCTGTCGTATCTGTTAGGGACGTGGAGAGGGCAAGGTGAAGGTGTTTACCCAACCATACCTTATATCCGTCATGGCGAAGAGCTCCGTTTCTCACATCCCGGCAAGGTAACGATCACATCTCTCTTCATCGTTTCATGGATTCAATCTGCTCTTCTCCAATCTGCAATCAAAAGTTTCGATTACTGATCGAATTCGAAAACTAATTGAGCTGAGACTGAGAGTCGACTTCGCCAGAGTGAACACCGATAAGGTCAGGTACATCGCCACCGGAATCGGACTCGCAATCGGTTTCGCCGCCTTCTCACAGGAAAAAAACATTAAAGAAATGAAATTGTCAGTAGAAAGCCCATCAATTTTGTTGTGATTGAAAACACTTGGACAGATCTCGATTTATCATTTTGGACAGATCTCGATCGTCATTGTTCTCACTCAGATCGAAGCCAAGAAGAACGAAGAGCAAAATGGGTAAAACTCGATCGCTCCCGGTTTGGACCATTTATGGGCCCATTTTGCTTTGAGTGATTCAATTCAGTAAGCCCAATACTGCTTGGAAAGGCCGTTAGGTACAAAAACCTATGTTCATATTTTGTCGCCTTGTCCTCTACAACTACAAGAATGAAATTGTGATTGTCATCCACAAATAATTTTATCAAACTGTATATTGTTTGGAAGTTTAACTCATTTGTTGTAAACTGAAATTGATTAATAAAGGAACCTTCCGTGTGACACAGGCACACACGAGTTTTCTTTGTAGGGCGTCATGTAATCTCGGGATGGCCGGTCGGTGATATACTTCGTGCACGTGTACTTCACTCTCTAACAGAGAATCGAAATTAGTTGAAATATAAAAAGAAGTATATTTTGGGAAAAAGGAGTATATTAGTAAGACATAAATTAAGTTGTAATTATATAACCATCAGCAACTCAATAATGAATATAATTTTGACTTAATAATCTATATTCCATGTCTCACTTTGCATGTGATGTACGAAATGGAGAAACTCAAGTTTGAGGTGAAATAAATAAACCTTTTGCGTTCTCACGCTACTTGAGTATGTATTTCAATTCTCTGCGGGTCCAAAATAAATAAACATATTGTGTGATTACTATGAACAAACTTTCAATTACTAATTTTTTAGAGACCAAAACCAACCTTCTATAAAATTCTATGTTTGGTTGCATTCGGACGTCGGGATCCATGGCCGGAAAAGTTTGGATTTTTTTTGTTTCACAGAGGATGGTGAAGAAGAGTAAGAGTAATTGGGTTTGCTTTTTAGATTTCCGTTAAATCCCAAATATATGTTTCTTTCTGAAAATTTGTTATAATTTTGTGATTTTTATTTCTTATAAAAAGCATTTAGCAATGTACAATGTACGATTTCTCATTCATATACGGCTTCTGGTCGGGCGTTCAGGGAACGGTAAAAGCACGACAAGGAATTGCATTTTAGGTAGACAAGCCTTCGAGTTTAAAGACATCCTGTTAGCTACAGATGTGCCGTGTGCGTCAGGTGTAACTACATCCTGTTAGCTACAGGTTTCAACGCTACCAAATGGCCAGATCCTCAATGTTATTGATATTCCTGGTTAGTGTGATCCTTAAAAACTATTGAGCTAGAGAGTCATTTATGATATTTCATACGCTATTAAACTTTTCTTGATTGGTGCTGCAGGGCTGTTTAGTCTGTCTCCATCAACCGAGTTTACTTGTAAAGAGATTTTGAATTGCTTGCGACTGTCCAAAGAAGGGATTGATGTGGTTCTTGTAGTATATTCCTTGAGGAACATGCTAACCCAAGAAGAGAGATCTTCGCTCTTTGCTTTGAAGATCCTTTTTGGAAGCGAAATTGTAGACTACATGATTGTCTTTTTCAAAAATGAAGATGCATTTGAGGAAGGCGGTGGTACATTGGATGGATATTTGAAAAACTGCCCTGATTTCAATGTTAGTGCATTCTTGAAACCTTGAAGCTGAAGATTTATCTTACCACCTTCTTTTGTGTTTCTTATTGAATTGTTTGTATGGTTTTAGGAAATTCTTGAGGCATGCAATGACCGCAAGGTGTTGTTTAGGAACAAAGTTAATGTTCATGAGAGTCAGAAAGCTAAGCAAGTTCAAGAGCTCCTTAACTATGTTGAAGAAATTGCTAGGAAGAATGGGAAGCCCTACATGAATTTATCGCAATATTAAAATTTAAAAGAAATTAAACAATTTTTGAATATTTGGTTTTAGACAAAATAAAAAACAATATAAAAATTTACGTAAAAATATTTGGAAATTAATCTAAAATTTCAGATATAAATGACAAAATATTGTAATAGTCACAGCCCTAGTTATTATTAACAGTAACAAAATTTATATAATGCTTAGCTGTTGGCACAATGTTATTCCATACGTTTATAACTTTATATACTAGTCTCTCACGTAGTCACGTTATACGCGAACATCTTAAAATATGAGTGTAAATGTAATTGAGATTATTAATTTCGTACCACCTTCTTGCATTTACAAGAATATGATCCTTCCACAAAGGAGTTGTTTGCCAGCTGCTCGATGACCTTTTTTAAATATTATGTTTTGAGTTTTTACTATGTTTTTTTTTTTCGTTTTTGTTTCCTACGTAGTAATTTTATTTATAGTCTATCTTAATTTTCATAATCTCTATATGATTGATCTTACTGATCTCACCTATATCATTAATTATACATCAAATGAACATGACAACAGAAACTAATATTCTTAGATCATTACCAGAAGGCTGCTTAGATCTCTCCAAGAGTGCTATTGAGAGTGCCTTGAGCCAAGTTGTACCGGATTTGGGGAAAGAAGCGAGAATTATATCGGTGTCATGTGGCTGGAAATTCTTCTGGAAATTGATCACTGCTTGGAGAGTATTGTAGTAATACCAACATCCTTGATACTTGCAGAGATTCCCTTGAGAATCTTTGTGTTTAGGAAGTGAAGACATCAAATTCTTTGTTTCTTCAGTTAGGTTGTCGTGCATAGGAAGCTCATTCTGGGACATTTTCTTTGTTAATTCTTGTTACAGGAATGATTTGTTGTAAGAATGCAAACACCACTATATAAAGAAAAAATCCCAAAAATGTTATAAGCTATGGTTTTGGATTCTTGTAAAGTGCAATAACTTATGAGGTCAACTAGTGGTGGTTCACTTGAAAATATCTTTCGGTTGCAATCCAAGTGTTTTATGTAGGCATTTGACATGTAGCCAAAATTTAAGCTTTTCAAAGTTTTTCAACCAAACTAATTTGGACCTCCATTTTTACTTCAAATGAACTCCAATTTTGACGAATCTATTGCTTCCAAAATCCAGGGATTTGAACAAAGAACTTCTTCAGAAAATCCACTGAAAATTTATTTGGAACCGCTTGTCAAAAATGAGTTCCAACATCAAGTTCATAAGTAACTTATGCTGATCAGCAATTTATTTGGTTAGTTCTCTTTACAGAAATGAATTTTGCTATAATTTGCAAAGAAACACAATTTAACTCCTAGAGTAGGTTGGAGGTTTTGCCATTCAATGAATATTCAATTTTGGATTCTTGTAAAGTGCATCAACTAATCATGTCAATTAGTGGTGGTTATATCTTTCGGTTGCAGAAGATATTTGTTTTTTCCCCCAAAATGATATAGTATGTAGTTAGGTAGATGTATTTGGTTTGTATTACCCAAACAATTTCTTTCCGAACCAGCCTAATAATATAAAGAGTACTTTTCGGTAAAAGAAAAAATAATTAACGAAATACGATCACAGCAAGTTTAAATGGGATGAGAGCATAAATGGCACGCAAAAATGAGAAATAATGACGTTTCAGTCTGTCTTTTTTTGTAAAATGTAAGACTTTTTTTTTTAGATAGCCTGCAAGTTTTAACATTAGCACAGAAAAAATATTATTATAAAATGTGTTTACATACTAGTAAATATCATTTAGAGATAAATTATTAGAGATAAATATCATCTTTTAGGTTAGATGAATCTTTTGACATTACATGTAATGTAACTAGATAAGTGCCCATTTTGATTTGTATGATCATTTGGGTGGGTAAACTAATCGAAAACAAATGAAAGCATATATTTTTTTTTGTTAAAGTTTACTTTAGTTTTGCATATATTTTACTTATAATTTGCATATGTTATACTTAGTTTTGTAAAGAATTTTTTTTGACAACTCTCTTCTTTTTGTAAAGTTTCGTCAGTGTACAGCTCCAGCATGAGCTTTGAAAGCATATATATTGGTCTGTACGATCTAAATACAACCCAGTGTCGATAAAGAAAAACATATTTTCTTTCAAACATATTTGTCATAATATATATCTTAGACCTATGTTCACTTTTTCGAATATCACGAAGGTATGGTATGTCTTCGGGGGCCTTAATTATTTTTACTTTGGAAAAGAATAATGCAAACTGATGGAATGGTGTTACACTAGTGTGTAAAGTTTATTTTAATTTTAGTTTTTTATGAGATTATATTTTTATTCTCTGCCATTTCGTGTGGTTTCAACTGAAAACAGCAACACACTTGTCTCGGCTGTGAAATTCATCCAAGAGGTGTTAAACGTTGACATTTCCATTTACGACTCTGTTTTCTTTTTTCGTAAGTTACGACTTAAGTGGGCCATATATTATGCAGTGAAAGACAGAAACCATTAACAATATTTGATAGTACTCTATTTTTGGTTGCTCTTCGACAAATTTTTTATTTTTTATTTATATTAAAACAGCATCTGTTATAATTTTAAGTCATATGTGTACACATGATGCTTCAATTTCTCATCTGCATTTTTGTTAGTTACTACTGATATTATACAGTTCCCACGTTTTATATAGAAACAAAATATCTATTTGTAATAACAAACCAAATAAATGCTTGCGACATTGTATTTTCCGTTATGTATATTTTTGTTTATAATTTTGTATTTTGTTAAATATCCCATAAATGTATTATACGGTTGTATCTTTTCGATAATACCATTTTAATTATAATCGCTTGTTTTTTGAAAAATTATGTCTAGCTCGTATTGTCTCGTTTTAACACAGATAAACAACACAAATGCGGATAAGCTAGCACGGACTGCTCAAAATCTACTTTACAATGTGTATGTATGTAAACATACTCCACCAGTTTGGATTTCCAAACTGATTTAGGAGTATATGCTGTTGTAAAAAAAAAACATTTTTCGGTGTTATACTCAAATTTTAGAATACACTCAAATCGTAATTTTGAAAACAATCTTTTCCAATTTTTGAGAGAACCTTTTTTCAGTGTTATACTTGAACTTTATAACACTTTTTCAATGATTCATGTTTACTAGGTAGTTAGATATATGTTGAAAAAAGTCAGTTAGATTATTTGCAAATGTTTAATCAGTATGTTTGTTAAAAGCAATTATGGGGCCGGATATCTTTAGAGTTGGTTTATTAAAGGGAAATTGGAGTGGATGACAAAACAAAATTAATAATTAAGAGGATGACCATAGTGTTTGTTTGGCTACAATATTGCTGGTGTAATATGTATTTTGGACAAAATTACTCTCACTTGAATATAATCATTTTCCTTCTTTTTTTTTTGGTTGTCGATATGCCGTGCCGGTCTTGGTGGTTCGCCGACTGTGTGACGCTCTACTGTTGCCCATGCACCAACGTGACCCTTCTCACGCCTGCCTCCATTAGATTCCAGTGATGATTGGCCTGAAATGTATCAATCATGGTGGCTGCCTCGCTGGAGTAAATAATCAACGGTGAAGATCGGTGAAAGGCGTGAGTGGTGGATGCTGCGGCGGAGGAGATGGAGAATTTGATTAAAACTGGTTTGTGGTGGAGAGAGATGGGAGCTTGACGAAGCAAGTCGTAAAAAGACCACCGTACAGAAGAACAATGACTTGGAGCTCTAATTTCAATGTTTTACTTTTCCAGTGTTGCTCTACAGAAAGTTAGGTTTTAGCTTTAATAAAAAAACAAGCAATTAATCTTGTAAGAATGCGTTTATTAGATTTCTTTGATTGTATAATTTCGGGGACTTTAGTTTATTTTTTCGTATGAAACTAAACTATGCGAGCATGATCAGGTCATCACCACCATGTCTTGACAATCTATGTACATACACATTCCTTGTGTTTTTTTCGTCTGCATATGTGTTAGGTATTTTAGGTATTAAATTATTCCCACGTTTTAATATTCGTGTAGAAAGAAAAAGAAAGGTTATAAAACAAAGAAATGCAGTTCTTTACCATAAAAAACAAAGAAGGCAATACAATTAAAAACTGAGTCACGAGTGAGGGAAAAGGAAAAGACATCAAACATGTTTCTGCTTTTAAAGCCTCTCATTTTCGTACACGATTTATCTCTTGCCCTCCACTCGAGAATGGTAAGTCATCGTTTCTCTTTCTCTATCTCTCTCGCTCTTTGTTCTTGTTTGTACGATGCATATATATTTTTGTACATTTTTGTTCTTCTTAATTTAGCATTCTCTTAGAATAGCCGATATAGGCATCGATTGTTTGTTTGCATTTTGTGTTTACTTGTATATAACGTTTGCACTTTACAAAACACATTTTTGAAAATTTGTAAATGTTTTCTCTTTCAAAAAGAAAAATATTAGATTTTCTTTTCCTCATGTAAATGATTGCAGAAATTATTGAAACAACCCTAGTGTTTAACTAAATTTTGTTCTATTGTCAATTATGAGAAGTTTCATGAGGAGAGTCTTAAAGCATCCGTGATGGTGTGGGCATATGGATGAACACTATGTGGAATTCGACGAGGAGTGTAGTCATAGTTCCAGTGTTCGAATTTTTGGTGGCTATTAGTTTGATCATCTCGCTCTTAATCTTCATAGAGAGTGTCTACATAAACCTCGTAATACTCTACGTCAAGTTGTTTAACCGCAAACCGGAGAAAGTCTACAAATGGGAGGCAATCCAGGAAGATATGGAGCTCGCTCATCAAAACTACCCAATGGTCCTTGTTCAAATCCCGATGTACAACGAACGAGAGGTCCAATTTAATTTCAATATCTCGAATAATATATATGAGTATTAGTAAACCATTTACTTATAGGAGAACCATTAAGGGTGAAAAATTAAGATAAAAACAAAAAAATCATTGTCAAAATGTTGTCTGCGCTATTTCAGTAGACTATCAGAATTTATTATTTTATTTTTGTGGTGAATAAGAGGACCTTGGTCGAATCCCATATATCTCGTTTAAACTTGGGACCAGAGCATTTTATGTGATCTCATTTTAAATGTAACTCGATAATGTGACCTATAAGCTTTGTGTTTTGTGCTTTTCCAAGTTAACTAGAGTCTTTTCGAAGTTAGAATCGTCAATCGTGCCTATATTAATAGATTTATAAGGAAAAAGTTTAGTTGTTGGCATTTGAAAAAAAATATGCCCTTGATATAAATTAATAAATGTATTTAAATATATATATATATAGTGTCTTCAAATGTTTATATTTTAAATTAGGCCTTAGGCCAATGTATCAAAGGCTAAAGCATGACTGTGTTCATGTTTCTAGGTAAACTAACGACACTTTGTAAATTAGTAGAATCCACACTATTCCGGTCCACAACTAATTTCACTTGTTTCAAGATTTTCTCAACGAGATGAAAAGCAAAAGATTACTATATATTCTGCTAATTAGTGAATTTATATGTTTTTTTTTGGTAAGCAGTGAATTTATATGTTATTGCACCATGTTTCAAATTTCTTATCAAATTTCTTATAAAAATCATATCATTAATTTATTTTTAATTTTTTTTTTAATTTTGGACAGCAATCATATCACTAATTATGTACCAAAATATGTTTGTCGTTACTATTTAGATCCAGCATGAACCACACAAAATAAAAATTAAAAAACTCACACGTATTTACGCCATCATCATGTTTCTTCTCTACTGTTTTCCAGTCTTTTTCTGCAAATAACACTGACTTCACTTGTTGCCCTCTTTATCTTTTCAAAATACATCCAAACTAGATACTGACCTTATATGTCAACTTGCGTTCGCCTTTTTTTTTTTTTTTTTTTTTTTTTTGCAACAATACTTTAATTAAAATCTAGTATTGCTATTTTTTGTGGACCGGAATAGTACGTGACAAAAGTAGTTTTTGAATCTGCAGGTCTTTGAATTATCTATAGGTGCTGCATGCAGACTAACATGGCCATTGGACCGCCTAATCGTTCAAGTTTTAGATGATTCCACGGATCCAGCCATCATGGTATGTTCTCAACTTCATCTAAAGATAAATAAATAAATCACTATTTGATGCCAATAAGTCGCATCATTACTATTCTCTTAATTACATTTGCATCTCTTGCTAGTTATAATTACCTAATGCACTCAAATATATGACAATATATACGAACAACTTATATTTTAAAACATCGAACCTTACTAATTAATAACATTTTTGTTGAATATTATTGAGTCGATTGTATACATACATATTAAACATTACAGAAAACTAATTAAAATTCAGGAAATGGTGAGCATGGAATGTGCAAAATGGGCATCAAAAGGCATAAACATAAAGTATGAGAGGCGAGACAACAGAAATGGCTACAAAGCGGGAGCTCTTAAACACGGCATGAAGCACAAGTATGTCGCACAATGCGATTATCTGGCCATCTTCGATGCTGATTTCCAGCCTGAGCCCGATTACCTCCAACGTGCTATCCCTTTTCTTATCCACAACCCTGAGCTCGCTCTAGTCCAAGCCCGATGGAGATTTGGTATGTACATATATAACAACATCAACGAACTCATATGTAGTTCAAACGTGTCTAGTTTCGGAAATTTGATAATGGAAAAAATTGGTACATAATCAATTATACACATATAGAATATGGTAGTCTCAAGTCTGGTTGTTGAAGAATTCATGTTAGGATTTGAAGATCACTAAGGTTCGAGTCATCCCACTGTGATTTTTAATTATGATGGTCAAATTTTATAAACTAGAAAAACAATGAGTGTGTTACGTTTTACATATATATTTTGAAGACTAGTTAACTTTCGGACGGGATTAAAAAAAAAAAAACATGAAATTAAGAAAAAAAAACTTAATGTGAATGTGGTTTGTGAGATATATGATTTTGGCATGCAGTGAACGCGAACACATGCTTGTTGACGAGAATGCAAGAGATGTCTCTCAACTACCATTTCATGGCAGAGCAACAATCTGGATCCACAAGACATGCATTCTTTGGCTTTAACGGTAAAAAATGTTATAAATGTAGAAGTTACTGTGGTAAATAAAAATTACATTATAATGAGATTTATATATGCAGGAACGGCGGGAGTATGGAGACTAGCGGCGATGGAAGAAGCCGGAGGATGGAAAGACCGGACAACCGTAGAGGACATGGACTTGGCCGTTCGTGTTGGTCTTCTCAATTGGAAATTTGTCTTTATCAATGACCTCGAGGTAATGTATTTCCTTTCTATTAACTTATTCTCCAAAATGTAAATGCAAATGCTGATCACAAACAAAATGCATGTGCATGAATGTACATATATCTATATATTTGTGTCCATTTGCACGTCTCTATCTAATCGTTGCAAAACAAAAATAATAATTGTGGCTGTAGGTGAAAAGCGAGCTACCAAGCAAATTTAAGGCCTTTAGATTCCAGCAACATCGGTGGTCTTGTGGTCCAGCCAATCTCTTCCGGAAAATGACGATGGAAATCATTCACAATAAGGTCTTTTTACCACTTACTTTATTCCATCTTCAGTCTCAAATTGCGCACGTGCCAACTACCTTTTTGTTGGCTCATCATTAGCGACAACTTTAAAGGCGACAAGTTTCTATCCACTGGAAATCCAACAAATTAAGATAGAAACTTAAAAATGAATGGTCACCTCACTATCAGTGGGGGCACGTTTCTTACTTCTTAGTTTTAGCTCCAAGTTGAGTTTATTCAGTTTTGTATAGTTTGAGTGATGATTATCTAATAGTGTTTGGCTGGTATTAGGTAAGTGTAAGGTTGCACACGGCATGCGATAAACTAACAAAAGAGTTCATACACTTTAGGGTTTAAAATAATTTTTTAAAACCTATTTGACATATAATTAAGGATAATGTGATCTATAATATGTTTTGAGTATTTCCACTAGATAATATGAAAATTAAGAGATGAAAAATGGAGTTGCTTTATCCATTGCTCATCCGAACTTTTGTTTCCATGTTGTTTTCCTATCTAGCTAAACATATAATTTATCAAATAAACTTCTGTTTCCATCATATAAATGTGATCCATTATCTTTTTAGGTTTTATATATTTATCATATGAAATAATAGTCAATCCATTTAGCAGTATTAGTTTAAACTTTAAAGTACACTCTATACAATAGCATGTTAAATTTCATCTATTTTTTTTTTTTACAAATTTCATTTCGCCATTTACCAAATAAATAACTCATTCATGATAAACTTCTAAAAAAACTCATATCCATTATAGATGATAAACATTGAGATTTACTTTTGTTTCGGCATTAAAATAAGAGCGGTACGTATGATTTATAATAACCTTAAGCTAACCAAAAAACTTATGATAAACAGCGAGTGAAGATTTGGAAGAAGTTTTATGTGATCTACAGCTTCTTTTTCCTAAGGAAGATCGTAGTCCACCTTTTCACTTTCTTCTTCTACTGTGTCATTCTTCCTACGAGTGTCTTCTTTCCCGAAGTCAAAATTCCGATTTGGTCAACTTTATACGTTCCTTCTATTATCACCCTCTTAAATGCCATTGCCACTCTAAGGTTAGTACTACTTCCTGTACAAGTACAACCAACACATTAATATAGATTCAATACATTACTTTAGTTACAATCTTATTCTTACCTATGAACTATCGGTATATATTTATATGCGTAGATCATTCTACCTCGTGGTCTTTTGGGTCGTCTTCGAAAATGTAATGGCTATGCACCGGACCAAGGGAACTTTCATCGGCTTATTTGAAGGAGGAAGAGTCAATGAATGGGTTGTCACTGAGAAATTAGGAGATGCTCTTAAGACTGAGCTACTTCCCGAGTTGAGGAAGCCTCGCAATGGATTTCTCGACAGGTAAACTAATCAAAATCAAATGAAAGTATAGATATTGGTTTGTACTTTTTGTACTATCTAAATACAACTTGGTGTCGATAAAGAAACATATTTGTGGATACTAATGAGTGAGAGAATTTGTTTTGTTTGCAGAGTAAACGCAAAGGAGATGATGATGGGGATATACTTATTGTGTTGTGCATGCTACGACCTTGCTTTTGGGAATGCATTTTTGTATCTATATCTCTTCTTACAAGCCGCTGCTTTTCTCGTCTCCGGTGTTGGTTTTGTTGGAACTTAACATGTCTCATCAAAATAATCAACTAATCAAATTGAATATATGTATAAATACTCTCTTGTTGATGAAAATGTGAATTAACTTGTTTAGTATGATGTATGTTATATTATAGATAACATAAGCTAGTTACGGACCATATTTGAAGTTTGGCACCAGAAATGATCTATCAGGCAGTTAAAAAAAAAGCTGTTAGAAACACCAGAAATATTGTATCCAAAAGTAATACTTAACCACAAAGCATAACACTTTCCTCAGTTTATTATTAATTCTACACTAAGAGAGAAACCCTCTTACTGGTGGTTCTTGCGGTTCCAACAAAATCTATGAAGAACGATGCAAACCTCTGTACAAAAGTAAATGACCAGAAGCAGTCCAAAACAAGAGAGACGATCAATCATCCTCCTTACAAGTAGCCTTGTTATGTCCTACTCCTCCACACTTTGTACAGCACACGGATCGTCCTCTTTTCCTGTCTTTGATCCTCTTGTCCACTCCCTGTACCCGAGAAAACAGAGGAGGAAGTACTTGTTCATCCTCTTCCTTGCTGCTACCTTCACTCTCCGCGGAAGCCAAGTCAATCACAACTGGTCCCAGAGGTTCTGAATAAGTCGAACGATAACTTTCAACCGTGAAGAAACCTGAACAGTACTCATATAGATTCCTGCCTTTTGTGTTGAGCACAGCGATCGCGTGCTGGCAAGGAAGTCCCGTTGGCTTCCACCCGTAACAGCTGCAGGTTTGGTTACTGATGTCCACGAGCTGAACAGACCCGTCGTGAACCTCGAACAGAGTGTCCGAGCAAACGAAAACTTTAAGCACGCTCGCTTTCTTGCATTCCTCTACAAGACTTTCCTCCTTAGATGGCACAAGTTGGCTAAACCACTCCTTCGACTTGGCCTGGCTACTGTTAACCAGCTCCACAATTCTACTCACAAACGCTGCAAGCTTCTGGACGATTGAAGTCTCCTGAATTTCGTCAATCCACTTGGAGTAGATCTCTCCCACATCTGACGTTATATGGCTGT